>CM040427.1:18079452-18337435 GCA_022702705.1 Papilionanthe hookeriana x Papilionanthe teres
AGATAACTCCCAAAACCATTCTTATAAATTTTTGACATGTGTTTTAATTTTTAAAATTCATTTAAGTACCAAAAAGGGCATTGGTCTTAGAAAAATTATTTAACCAATTAGATTAATTCCAAATGACTTCAAAAATTTTAAAGGAGTTCCTCTGTCCCTGAAGTAAAGTGGAGAGCAATTTTTGTATTATTTTGATTTTTATTTTGTCCTAATTAATTAAAAGTTTATTTTAGGTCAAGTGGATAATTAGGTTTATTTTTATCATTTTAAATCATGACAAATTTTTCCTAGGGCTCTCTAACCATAAAGAACCTACCATAATTTTTTGGGATTTTTCTAAGTAATATGCTAATTATCACATTTAATTTATCAAATAATAGACATAAACATGAGAAATATGAATCTCTGTCTAGGGATCTTCTCTAACTTTGGAAAAATCAGAGAAGATCTCTCATGACAGAGGGAACAACATACCAAAATTTCAAGCTATAGTGAAACTCCTACATGCGTGGAGAATTAAACGACTGAAAATGGTATTTAAATTATTAAAAATAAATTATGCATCAAAAATATTTTAAACCATTTCCACATTGTTCTTCTCTGTTCACTGAGCATTAGGTTATTTTTATTTTATTTTTATGATTTTTCTAGGCCAGATATGAATTTTTAAAGTTCAGGTGATTTAAATAAATCAGAAAAGTTTGATTTTCCTACTTAAGTGACTCAACGCCACTTGGCCTGCGGTTCCGTTTCATCTTCTTGTCTGACACTATCCGAGCCGTCCAACGGAAACACGCACGATCCAACAACTGTTCGTCTTCGTCCCCAACTGGTGTGATCCCGTGACCGTCCACACTAAAACCTTAATTTCTCAGCCTAGACTCAACAAAATCACTTCGGGTTTGATCCTATAGACTCTTCTAAGCATGAAGAACATATCCATACGGGTAAACATGGTTTAAATAAACCCTAATTACGTGGAAAATCCAGAGAAACTCGGGAAGAAGAAGGGGTCAATACCTTGGTTCTGAGAAGTGGAGCTTCGATCAGAGATGCTCTACACCTTCATTGGAGTCCCAGGAGCTCAGGGATGAAGCCTCTTGCCTTGGTGAATTGCCTAGGTATGAAAGTGACTAGGCCCGATTTTGAGCTTTGATGGAAGTCTGGTGCAGAGGTTTTCTGTGATGAGGCTTTGATGAGTGATCTTCTTCTTTCACTGTTGGGAAGGTGTAGGCACAGTTAATTATAATTTGGTGCACTGTGGAGCTATGGAGAAATATGTCCTGATTTCTGACCAAATTTCAGTGATGAAATTGCTCTCAGACAGTGAGGACTAGTGGCTAAAGACAGTGGAATCACTCTTAGGACCTCTCAGGGAAGCTCCGGAAGCAATTTGGTGGGGTTTCCTTGAAAAAAATTTTAACACCTAGTTTTGGCCGTGAAGAGGTCTATTTATGGCCATGGCCATTGAGCTGAGCTCAAGGGCTGGCAATGGGTGTATTCAACTGCCTAGGTGGAGGGTAGATGAGCCTTAATGGCAATTCAAAGCTAAGCTAGCCATAAAGTGGATTTTGAGTTCAATTTAAGAGGGGGTGGCTCTCGGTTTTAGCATTTTTCGGTCACTTAGGTGGCCGGAAGGGCTAGGGCTGGTGGGCAGGGGATTCAGGTGAGCCAGGGGAGGATTAATGATGCTTTACCCCCAATGGAAAGTGATGATGGTGAAGATATTTTGATTAAGGCCAAATGTGGGGTGAAATCCCCTAATTCAAGGGACCTTTGGTCCATGGCTCCATTAGAGTGGGCTAGGTGGGTCTAGGGTGGTTCTTAGGGGTCACTTTGTGGTGTGAAGGAGTTGGTTTGGTCACATTTGGTTATATTTTATTAAGTTAGGTCATTGGTTTAATTTTGGGTCACATGGGTCAATGTTGGGCTAGGTTGGGTTTGGGCTTGGGTTAGACCAAAGTGATTGAGAAATATGATGTTTATGATTGTCATGAAGTGTTTAGAAAAGGTTTGGAGTGGTATTGAATTGATTTGGTGGGTCAATTTGGCTTGGTTTGAGATTTTGGTTAATTTGGGGTAAGTTGGATTAACTTGGGTTTAGGTTGTGTTAGGGTTGGATCTAAGGTTAATTGAAGGTTCCAAATGGTCTATGGGATGTCATAAAGAGTTCCCAACACTAATTCAGTGGAAATTTTGGGAGTAGGGCAATCAATTTAGGAGATTTTGGGCATATGGCATGTTTGGGTCCAAAATTAGGCAAGCTTGGTTCAAGTGGATTTGAATGGGGCTAAGATCCAAATTGGGGTTAATTGAATGTTGCATGTGGTTCATAGGAGTGTTATGAAGGGTTTAGGATTGAAATTTGGGGGAATTGGTTGAAATTGGGTCAATTTGGGGGATTTGGGTTACTTAGATAAGATTGGAGATTTTGGATTTTAAGTGAAATTAAACTCAAATGTGGGTCAAGTTGAGCTTGGATTTGGTTTATATTAGTATTAGAGATGTTGAATTAAAGTTTGGAACCGAAATTGGGTAAGATTGGGGTCAATTGGGTAGAAATTGGGTTTAGTTTGGGAATTTTTGGGTTAAATGGGTCAAATTGGGGCTTTTGGTTAAATTGGGAATATTTGGGAGGTTTTGGGATGAGAATTTTTGGAATTTTGGGCTAAAAGGGGCATTTTGATCATTTTGGGGATTTTTGGGGAAATTTAGCAATTTTGGGTAATTTTTGTCAATTTGATGGTGGGGAGTATTTTGGAATGATTTTGGAAGGATTAGGGGTAATTTGGGTGATTTTGGAATTTTGGGGGATTTTAAGGTTTTGGGGTATTTTGAGTATTTTAGGTATTTTGGGGCAGAGGGGCTAGAAATTTGGAATGTTTGGAAAAAAAATGGGATTGGTTGAAAGTGAGTAATATGAAATTGTTTAGATTGAGCCATGGACCAAGGGTCACCCTCATTTGGTCCTCTATGTGTTGGTACTAGCCAAACCCTAGCCTGAGGCTAAAAGCTTGGGAAAACCACTTACATGAGTTTCCAAAGAGTTAGGAGATCAAAAGGTGATGTGCTTTGTTTAGGGTTGCGAGTGTGTAATGTGAGTGTGGTGTAAGCTCCAGACCTCCCAGGGTGGATCCTATGGCCTGACCACCTATAGGTGACTTCTCCTAGGCTTTCTTATGCTTGGTCTCTTCCTCCCAAAACTGGAGGTTAGGCCTTAAGCATAAGAAAACTCTCAGTGAAGTGAGAAAAGTTTGAATTTCTATGGGGAGGGTTCCATGACTAGTCCTCTAAGAAAGTTACTAGGAGAGTCCTATGGCTAGACCCTAGGCTATTCTAAAGAAAGACTAGGCCTCAACCAAAAGTGAGGTCAACAGGCTTCAGCTGAATCGTAGTCTCAGAGGCTACACTTGTCTTTGTGCATTTTGAAAGAGTATAGATGCTGCTTCAGAAAGAGCCTATTAGCCATGGACTTGGTCAGGTAGAGTACCTCGAGTTTGGCTCAAAGTGCTTGAGTCGTTCTCCCTCGACACCTCCCTCAGAACCTTGTCTCCCAAGCTCAAGATTATCAAACTACGAGCTTTGTCCAGCTGTTGACCTTATTTTACAATGGGTCAATACCTTATGACCTAAAAAGTCAACTTTGGTCAAATTGGTCAAATCAGACCTAATGACCTACACTTGACCCCATAGGTCAACCTTATGACCTAAAAAGTCAACTTTGGTCAAATTGGTCAAACCAGACCTAATGACCTACCCTGTTGACCCCATAAGTCACCCTTTTGACCTAAAAAGTCAACTTTGGTCAAATTGGTCAAACCAGACCTAATGACCTACCCTGTTGACCCCATAGGTCACCCTTTTGACCTAAAAAGTCAACTTTGGTCAAATTGGTCAAACCAGACCTAATGACCTACACTGTTGACCCCATAGGTCAACCTTTTCGACCTAAAAAGTCAACTTTGGTCAAATTGGTCAAATCGGACCTAATGACCTACACTGTTGACCCCATAGGTCAACCTTTTGACCTAAAAAGTCAACTTTGGTCAAATTGGTCAAACCAGATCTAGTGACCTACACTGTTGACCCATAGGTCAACCTTTTGACCTAAAATGTCGACTTTGGTCAAATTGGTCAAACCAGACCTAATGACCTACCCTGTTGACCCCATAGGTCAACCTTTTGACCCAAAAGTCAACTTTGGTCAAATTGGTCGGACTGCACTCCAATGACCGATCCTGTTGACCCATAAATCAACCTTTTCACCCACTGACACATTTAAAACACCACAATGACAAAATCACAAAAATTGGACATCTTAAAATCAATTTGATCAATTTGGGCTGACTTGGGTCAACCCAAAATAGCAAATTTAATCAAATAATTAATTTCAAAATTATTTTGATTAATTAAAATGATTAATGATTTAATTTTCAAAATTTTAATTAAATGACATAATTAATTAAAATGAAAATTAAATTAAAATCATAAAATGACATAAAACAACAAAATTAATCAAATAATTAATTTCAAAATTATTTTGATTAATTAAAATGATTAATGATTTAATTTTCAAAATTTTAATTAAATGACATAATTAATTAAAATGAAAATTAAATTAAAATCATAAAATAAGAAAAATGACAAAAATAATCAATTAATTAATTTAAAATTATTTTCAATTAATAAATTGATTAATAAAATAATTTCCACCAATTTTAGTTAATAAAATAATTAATTAAAATGGGAATTAAAGAAGAAATGAAATAACTTTTAGCCTCTTCATAATTAATTAGGCTAAACCATCTTAAAGGCTTATTTAACACTTAATTAAGCCCATCTTAAGGCCCATTACCCATGGCTTAACATCCATGGTTATGCATGGGGTGAGGTGTCACCACCTCCTTCACCCTAAGCACCATCTTTCCTCAAGGTGGCCGACCAACACAAGGCCATCTTCTCCACCTCCCAAGCCACCCAATGGGAGGAAAACCACACATGAAACCCCCCCTCACCATGGTTAAAGGTAATGATGAAGGCTAGGCATATGTGTCACCATTTGCCAAGCCTAAGAAGTGAGGTGTAAGCTTCTTAAGAGAGGTATAGGCAGCTCATCATTCACCTCCCACAATAGCCAATGGACAAGAGACAAAGAGATGAAACTCATCATGACAAACTTAGGGAGAAGCATCCAAGCCTATCTTCAGCCAATTGATCATCCAATAGGCTGATAGAAGAGGTAAGTAATCCCCTAGAACAGCCTAAGCCAATCCAACACCATCCCCTTGCTATAAATGGGCCCCATGGCCGAAACTAGAAAAGAGGGAGAAAAATATTTAGGGAGGTCCATAGGCTGCTCAAACCCTCTTGCTCCCAACACAAAACTTCTTCCTAAGAGCTTTCATAATCTTTTAGGATCAATCTCAAGCCATAATTTCAGCCCATTTGAGCCAATTTGACCAATTTTCAAAAACAACCCAAATTAGGCACTTTTTCCAAATTCCTCCCTAAGCCCGACTTCTGGAACAAATTACTGCAGCAATTATCTTCTATTGGGGTCCTAGAAGGCAACCATAAAGTCGATCTAGCTTGATTTGCTTGTGGCCAAGGTATGGAATTTATCTTTGCAAAATAAATTGTATTTTTGATAAATCATGTGCCATACTGGTTCAAAAGTGTATCATCACCGTATGGATAGATACCTCTCATCTAGATGAGCATTTTAAAAAATAAATCACTCAATTTCGTCAAGAAATGAGTGAGATATTAACATTTGAAGTTTAAGGGCCATGGAATTTTCTGGAATTAAATCCGAATTTCCTCAGCCGTCCGATCCCGCGCTTCGCGGATCAACGGCCCAGATCCCGCCGTATGGTGTCCGCTATCCGCCCGTTGCATGGGATCTTCCCGCCCGTTCGACGCGTCCGAGGACACGCGTCGACGGCGGGAAGCTTTGGCGGCGCCGAATAAAAAAAAAGAAAAATTCTTTTTTTTTAACCCTTCAAACTTCAAAAATTCATATCTTTTTAACCAGAGGTCATAAAAATAAAATAAAAATAAAAATACCTCTGGAAAGCTCTTGAAGTGGAGAAAATTATGAGACCAAAATAACAATTTTATTCTCAGTATTTAATTTTTAATTAATTAAATACTCTCTGGAGTATTTTAATTATTAAAAATTATTTACAAATAAAAAAATTATGAAACTTTGAGGCATTTATCTTTATGTTCTTAGGGACCTTCCATAATTTTTCTAAGAACATAAAACATGCCTAGGATACTTTTCTTGAATTTTCAAGTTTCTTTGTAATTATTTCAAATAATAATTATAAAAATTTGAAAATTAAGAAAATAAAAATACAAATGACTAGGAATGATAGGGCAACAAACAATGAACCTAGGAAAAATATTTCTAAGTTATAGAAATAATCTTGAATGACATTTGGAAATTTAGGGTTAAAATCATTTATTAATTAAATAATTTTGATCCTAAAATGACCATTTATAAAATTGAACTATTTTCATCAACAATCTAAGTTTCAAAATGGTTCTAGCCTATGATAGGCTAATAATAAACCTCACTTGAGCCTAAAATGACAAGATTAGATTCAATTAAGGCTTAAAATGACATTTAAACCCATTAAACCTTACCTAAATTAGGTTTAATAAAAATTAAACTTCTTTAATTAAGTTTAAAGACATAATAAACTTAATTAACCAATTAAACCTTACCTAAATTAGGTTTAATAAAAATTAAACTTCTTTAATTAAGTTTAAAGACACACTAAACTTAATTAACTCATTAAACCTTACCTAAATTAGGTTTAATAAAAATTAAACTTCTTTAATTAAGTTTAAGGATATACTAAACTTAATTAACCCATTAAACCTTACCTAAATTAGGTTTAATAAAAGTTAAATTTCTTTAATTAAGTTTAAGGACACACTAAACTTAATTAACCCATTAAACCTTACCTAAATTAGGTTTAATAAAAGTTAAACTTCTTTAATTAAGTTTAAGGACAGACTAAACTTAATTAGCCAATTAAACCTTATCTAAATTAGGTTTAATAAAAATTAAACTTCTTTAATTAAGTTTAAAGACATAATAAACTTAATTAACCCATTAAACCTTACCTAAATTAGGTTTAATAAAAATTAAACTTCTTTAATTAAGTTGAAAGACACACTAAACTTAATTAACCCATTAAACCTTACCTAAATTAGGTTTAATAAAAATTAAACTTCTTTAATTAAGTTTAAGGATATACTAAACTTAATTAACCCATTAAACCTTACCTAAATTAGGTTTAATAAAAGTTAAACTTCTTTAATTAAGTTTAAGGACACACTAAACTTAATTAACCCATTAAACCTTACCTAAATTAGGTTTAATAAAAATTAAACTTCTTCAATTAAGTTTATGGACACACTAAACTTAATTAACCCATTAAACCTTACCTAAATTAGGTTTAATAAAAGTTAAACTTCTTTAATTAAGTTTAATGACACAATAAACTTAATTAACCCATTAAACCTTACCTAAATTAGGTTTAATAAAAGTTAAACTTCTTTAATTAAGTTTAAGGACACACTAAACTTAATTAACCAATTAAACCTTACCTAAATTAGGTTTAATAAAAAATCAAAATTTTTTAATTAAGTTTAAGGACACACTAAACTTAATTAACCTATTAGACCTTACCTAAATTAGGTTTAATAAAAATTAAACTTTTTTTTAATTAAGTTTAAGGACATATTAAACTTAATTAACACAAAACCAAACACCCTTTAATTAGGTTTAAAGACATATTAAACTTAATTAATCAAAACTAAACTCCCTTAATTAGGTTTAAAGACATACTAAACTTAATTAACCTCCTTAAACATAAGGTTTAATCAAACTTAAACCCTAATTAGGTCTAACCCTTAGACTTAATTAAACCATTAAGCCTTAACTAACTAAGGTTTAATCAAACTTAAACCCTAATTAGGTCTAACCCTTATACCTAATTAAACCATTAAGCCTTAACTAACTAAGGTTTAATCAAACTTAAACCCTAATTAGGTCTAACCCTTAGACCTAATTAAACTATTAAGCCTTAACTAACTAAGGTTTAATCAAACTTAAACCCTAATTAGGTCTAACCCTTAGACCTAATTAAACCATTAAGCCTTAACTAACTAAGGTTTAATCAAACCTAAACCCTAATTAGGTCTAACCCTTGAATCTAATTAAACCATTAAGCCTTAACTAACTAAGGTTTAATCAAACCTAAACCCTAATTGAGGTCTAACCCTTAGACCTAATTAAACCATTAAGCCTTAACTAACTAAGGTTTAATCAAACTTAAACCCTAATTAGTGTCTAACCCTTGAACTCAATTAAACCATTAAGCCTTAACTAACTAAGGTTTAATCAAACTTAAACCCTAATTAGGTCTAACCCTTAGACCTAATTAAGTTATTAAACTTTAACTAACTAAGGTTTAATCAACATAAACCTCGATTAAGTCTAATTTATTAGACCTAATTAAACTATTAAGTCTTAATTAAATAAGACTTAATCAAACAAACCTAAACCAAACTTAGGCTCAACCTGACATGAACCTAAGTTAAACTTAAACCTAACTTAAGTCTAACCTACATTAGACTTAAGTCAAATCATACTTAGGTTCAACACAACATGAACCCAAGTTCAACCTATACTTAGGTTCAACCCCAAATTGAACTTAAGTCAAACATCAAACCTTAGGTTCAACCTGACATGAACCTAAGTCTAACCTAAACCGACTTAAGTCTAAAACCAACTTAAGTCTAGCCCATATTAGACTTAAGTCAAACCATACTTAGGTTCAACCTGACATGAACCTAAGTCTAACTTAAACCTAACTTAAGTCTAACCTATATTAGACTTAAGTCAAACCATACTTAGGTTCAACCTGACATGAACCTAAGTCTAACTTAAACCAACTTATGTCTAGCCCATATTAGACTTAAGTCAAACCATACTTAGGTTCAACCTGACATGAACCTAAGTCTAACTTAAACCTAACTTAAGTCTAACCTATATTAGACTTAAGTCAAACCATACTTAGGTTGGTTGACATGAACCTAAGTCTAACTTAAACCTAACTTAAGTCTAACCCATATTAGACTGAAGTCAAACCATACTTAGGTTCAACCTGACATGAACCTAAGTCTAACCTAAACCAACTCAAGTCTAGCCCATATTAGACTTAAGTCAAACCATACATAGGTTCAACCTAACATGAACCTAAGTTTAATCTTAACCTAACTTAAGTCTAACCCATATTAGACTTAAGTCAAATCATACTTAGGTTTAACATGACATGAACCTAAGTCTAACCTAACCTAACTTGAGTCCAACCTAACTTGAACTCAAGTTAACCTAAACCTTAGGTTCAATCCACATTGAACCTAGCCTAAACCTAACCTAACTCGAGTCCAACCTAACTTGAACTCAAGTTAACTTAAAACCTTAGGTTCAATCCACATTGAACCTAACCTAAACCTAATCTAACTTAAGTCCAACCTAACTTGAACTCAAGTTAACCTAAACCTTAGGTTCAACCCACATTGAATCTAACCTAAACCTAACCTAACTTGAGTCCAACCTAACTTGAACTCAAGTTAACCTAAACCTTAGGTTTAACCCACATCGAACCTAACCTAAACCTAACCTAACTTGAGTCCAACCTAACTTGAACTCAAGTTAACCTAAACCTTAGGTTCAACCCACATTGAACCTAACTTAAACTTAATCTAACTTGAGCCCAACCTAACTTGAACTCAAGTTAACCTAAATTTTAGGTTCAACCCACACCAAACTTAACTTAACTTGAAACCTTAGGTTCAACCCACACCGAACCTAACTTAACTTGAAACCTCAGGTTCAACCCATATCGAACCTAACCTAAATCGAACTAAACTTAAAGTTCAATCCAACTAGAACCTAATCTAATTTAAGTTAAACCAAAACTTAGGTTCAACCTAACATGAACCTAACCCAGAAACCTAACTTAAGTCTAACCCATATTAGACTTAAGTCAAACTATACTTAGGTTTAACACGATATAAATCCAAGTCTAATTTAAGCCTTAGATTCAACCTAACTTGAATCTAAACTAAAGCCCGGCTTAAGTTCAATCCTAAGTACAGGTCTAACTTTAAATAGACTTAATTAAAACTTAAGTCTTATCTAAAAGGGACTTAGATGGTCTGCAAATCAAATCGAGTCTAATTTATTAGACTTGATTAACCTTTTAGTCCTATTTAAACAAGACTTAGAACTTAATTAAATCTATTCTAAACCAAACCTTTTAACTTGAATTCAGACAGACATGAACTCAAGTTAAATAGATTCAATCAACATTGAATCTAACTTAGGTTCAACTAGACATGAACCCAAGTCAATTCAATCAATATTGAATCTAATTTCAAACCTTTTAACTTGAGTTCAAACAGACATGAATCAAGTTAAATGGATTCAATCAACATTGAATCTAACTTAGGTTCAACTAGACATGAACCCAAGTCAATTCAATCATTATTGAATCTAATTTCAAACCTTTTAACTTGAATTCAGACAGACATAAATCAAGTTAAATGGATTCAATCAACATTGAATCTAACTTAGGTTCAACTAGACATGAACCCAAGTTAATTCAATCAATATTGAATCTAACATTCAACCTTTTAACTTAAGTTCAAATAGACATGAACTCAAGATTTAAGTTTAAACTTAAGTCAAGACATAAATTTGACATTTCAAACATAATCGACATAAATTTGACATTACAAACAATTAATCGACATAATCGACATAAATTCGACATTTCAAACATAACTGACTAAAATCGACATTCTAAACCAAAATCGACATAAATTTGACATTCCAAACATTTAATCAACAAATCCGACATAAATCCAACATTTGACATTAATCAACATTTTAAACATAATCAAACATAATAATTTGACATTAACCGACATTTTAAATCAAATTAAACAAACACTGACGTTAATCGACGTTAATTGACATTTCAAACGAAATTCGACAAACACCGACATTAACCAACTTTAATCAACATTTTAAACCAAATTTAATAAACACCGACATTAAAAGATATTAATCGACATTTCAAACCAAACTCAATATATCTCGACATAAAACGACATAATTCTTAAAGTTCGACCCACATTGAACTTAACTCGACATAAAATTAAAAATCGACAATCCAACCCAAATCAATATTCAAGACAAATAAAAATTTAAACATAAACTGACATAAACCTAAATCGATATTTCAACCAAACTCGAACATCCGACAACTCTGGATCAACAGACACTTTGACCAGGTAATCTAAATATTTTGATATGACATTATTTCTAACTCTATTTTCATTGCAGGATGAAGACAAGAAATTTCGTTTAGATTTTCTTTGCATGTTATAGGATGTGCTAACTCTGTTTTGCAGGACGTCGACGACGGAATAAAAACAAAACCAAATCTTTTAGGTTAGACATATAACCTGAAACTTTTGACAACAAAAACAAAACCAAAACTTTTAGGTTAGACATATAACCTGAAACTTTTGACAATAAAAATAAAACCAAAACTTTTAGGTTAGACATATAACCTGAAACTTTTGACAACAAAAACAAAACCAAAACTTTTAATTTAGATATATAACCTGAAACTTTTGACAACAAAGACAAAATCAATACTTTTAGGTTAGACATATAACCTGAAAATTTTCAACAAATCAACAGCATTGACAACAAAACCAGAACCTTTAGGTTATACATAATACTTAAAGTATTCAATAATATGATTTGGGAGTGATAGTGGGTACATCTCTCCTTAAAAAAAATTTTTAGAAAACAAATGATTAACATTAATCAGAAGTTTTCTTAAACAATTGAAAATTGTTTAAGATGTAATTAACTATAGAGGCTTACCTCTATAGGAGATATAAAAGAACCCAAAATAGAAATCTCTAGTTTACCATGATTTTCTTAATATGAAAATTCTAGAATATGTTATTCTAGAATATCCTCATATAAGAATTATCATATACATCCTTTTCTACTATTAGTCCTAAAAATTCTCTAAATCCTTCATAGGATTTATATGAATAAAACTAGGCTAATATTAGATGGCGACTCCTTGACATTGATATGATACATTGGATGGCGATGACATGACCTCATCCGCACCAAGGACATGAAATTTTTATATATATATATATTCCATCGCCACCACCAGCATGCCAATCTTCTCTTTCTCTGTCATGTTAGCCGGCAGTGCCGCCGACCCTTGCAAGGCTTCTGCATCACCATGCTGAACCAGCAAGGCCCTCATCTCGACTCTCCACAAGCCGAAGTCATTCTTTCCTGTGAATTTTTCGATGTCAAATTTAGCGGATCCCATTATTGTGGCTTGATCCCACTAATGTCTGAAATCCACTCCACTGAGCACCTGCTGAATTCCAAGAGTTGACCACCTGCAGGAGTTAACCTTCCAAATTAATTTTCTCCTGGAGAAGTTTTCGGACAAGTGATTTTTCTCCAGAAATTATGTTGACGCTACTTGCTTCAAGTTTCTGGGAATATTCCTTTAGTAGGGATAGAATATTCCTTGATTCCCTATCAAATTAATTATCCACTGCTGCACGATTAATAGTTTTTACTCTGCACCAGCTTTCTAATTTAGTTAAGAAGAGCTACAGCTGAAAATAAAATTGCCGCACCAGCTTTAGTCAAGAAAAGCAGCAGCTGGCTGAATGCAAAATTCCTGTCATGGCACGCTCCGTGTTCTTTTATCACAGCATGTGTTAGCTGTCGTAAAAATCCTCCTCCTTCGCGAGATCTGCCTTCGTGGACCATTCCTCCTGCTTCTCACCGAACCACACAACCTGGGGAGTGAATCCAGTCGATCAAAACTTTCGCTGCTCACCAAATCTGTCGCGATTCAGCTGCCTGCAACGCGATCCGCCTGCTCCTCTGTTTGTGAATGCCGAACTCCTTTTCTTCGTTGCTGGCCGCGAACACCTTCACACGAACACCTCTAGCCAAGAAGTATGGATCTTCCACAGACGGTGCCAATTGTTGTGAGATATGTACTTCTTGGCATAGAAATGAAACACAAAGAACACAAGCAAACACATATCGTTTATGTGGTTCGATCCAACTGAATCTATGTCCACTAGAGGGAATCAATCAAATAGTTCACTAAGGCAAAAGAAATGGAGAATACATAGCTTATACATAGAGATAAGCTCTCATCTTCCTTCTATAGCCTCCCTCTCAAGCGACACCTTGATACATGGCCTCAAGATGCTCTCCTCCTCTCTAGCTCTCTAGCTATTCTCTCCTCCTTTGTGGTAGCTTAAGACCTCTTCCCTTGCTCTCCTAAGCCTCACACCCTCTCTATTTATACATAGCAAGAGAGTGGTAGGTGGGAGGTAGGTGAGCGGTAGGTGAGATGTGGTAGGTGAGCGGTACCACATTACGAAAGTGTCCTTTTACCTTAGTTCATTAATTGGGGGTCAAAATAACAGTACCTCACCAAGCTAGGCAAGGAACTCGTTTGCACTTACTGAAGATCTTGTATGAAGAATGGAGAAATTTTTAAATGGGATCTCTCAACTTTTGTGGGAGGCTCAACAATCAATAGTAGTGCATATTGGAGGGGAGTAGTTACCTGTAAATTTTTTTATTATAGGTACACAGTTAGCATCCCCCTCCACTTACTGAAGTTTCCCCTCAGGTAGCTGGCATTCTGGAAACTTAGATCTACACATTCATCCTGCGTAGTCAAGCTTAACACCAAGCCTCCAATCTATAGGGAGAACTTAGTTCGACCTCATGTAATTTATGAAGAGTTACATTGTCTAGTGCATGAAGAGTTTCCTCTAAGTGATAGAAGTCATTTTTTTCTACCAAGTGTAATTTTCAAGAGTCTTCTTCGTTAGTTGAGATCATTTTTCAAACTTTTATTCCAACATGGTTCAAGCTTCGAAGTATTGACTCTTATGATGAGACATCAGACCCATATGAACACATTGATCATTATAGAACCATCATGCATATACAATGAGTTTCAGATGCGCTTCTTTATCAAGTTTTTTCTAATGCTCTAAAAGTCCATGCACCTACTTGATTTTATTCACTCACAAAAAAAAATCATTCATATCTTTAGCAAGCTTACTAAATTACTTGTGGAGAAATCCATCACAAATCAAAAGATTATCAAAGATTTCTCTCACCTTTTTGGGATTCAGTAAGTGATGAAAAGTTGCTAAAAGTTTATTTTAAAATATCAAGATTAGATACATAATTATTAAGAGGCATCTTTTTTGGGGATTACATCATGGTCTTTTCTACTCATCTTTAATATGAGAGACAGTTTATTCATATGTTGATCTCATCCATCATGTTGAAGCATAAATTACAGCTGACAAAACCATTAACACACACAATATAATATTTTTTACAACATTATCTTCCAAAAGGTGCCTTGGTGTCTCTTCAAATCATGTCTAAATTCAATGTATCCACCAAAGAATGCATCTCTTCATTCAAATTTACCACCCAAAAGAAGTTAAGGATGTTACCATCAAAAGTTGTTTTAAACAACCCTTGAAAATGATGCTAAATTTGATTTAATTTATATTTTTTAACTGTTACGCCTATGCGCCAATGGTCCGGCGCTTAGCCGCCACAGGTCAAATTTTTCATTCTTCAATTTTTTGCTCCAAATTTGATCCTCTTTTGCTCCTTTCATCATAGTCAGTCATTTTAATCATACCTACAAGAAAAACACAAATATACATTCCATTAAAGTGTAATATCATCAAAAATAGGTATAAAAATGTATTTAAAAACACTATATATTTTAGGTGTATGAAAATCCCCAAAACTTAAAATGTTACTTGTCCACAAGTGACACTTAATCACATAGAAAATCTTAACATGCAAATTATGTAAATGAGTTTCTTTAGGAAGGTTTCAAAATTTTGTTCTAGAAATGAAATAGTCCAATTTTAAAAAAATTAGTATATGAGATCAACTTAAAGTTTATAAGGTTCTTAAGTAAAGGATAATGAAAAATATTAGTTCCTATCTAATTTAGAAATACTTGTGTTGACCTCATTTTTGATGAGGTCTTCTCTTCCCTCTTTAGTGTTTAGGATCTAGCCTTAGGCTTTTCCTTTGACTCTCTTAGAGGACTAGAATTGGGACCCATCCCTTAGAAATTCAAACCACTTCTTGTCTCCCTGCAAACCCCACAAGCTTGATTGTAGACCCCTAATCACCTAGAGGGTTGAGATCAAATATGAAGGTTTAAAGGATGAGTTCCCTATAGGACTCTTTGGCCTTAGGACTACCCTGGGTGGCCTGGTCTGGTGAGGGTTGACTTACACACTCACTACACTCACACACTACACTCTCATACACACAATCCAAATCCTAAAACCACACCTATACCCTCTTTATCGATGAACGGAGGAGAATAATGTGGAAAAGAAATCAAATAATTTCATTGAGTATTTTATTTTTAATGATTTATTTACTCCCTGCATTGTTTTAATTCTCCATTTGCATAGGCAATTCACCATGGCATGAGACCATAGGGCTTTTGAAGCCTCTAAACTTGGGAACATTCCCTGAATTTTCCAAGGTCAGAGGCCATCCCTATGAGAAGTTATTGATTTTTCAATTGCATGTTACTGTTTTGAGTATTTTAATTCCAATAATTAGCATGTTGAGAAATAAATTCTAGGAAAATTTGGTGATGTTTCTTATGACCAGAGGAACCTAGGAAAAATAAGTTTTGAGTTAGTTCACTTGGAATAACTCTAATTGGTCTAAACACCCAAAATTAAACTTTAATTAATTAGGGTTAATTACACATCAAATTAACTTGAAAACAATTCTCCACTGTCCTTTAGGGTCAGGAGAACATCACATAAAAATTTGAAGTCAATTGGACTTGATTAACCCCACCAAATGGGTTGATTAAGCCTCTTAAGCAAAATGGGTAAAATTAAACTTTAAAAATTCATAATTCACAAAATACTTTTCAAAAATTCACAAAAATGGTTTTGGAGCTTCTCTGATATCAGAGGAACTTAGGAAAATTTTAATTGTAATTTTCTAAAAAAGTTGATTTTTATCATTATTTTAATATTTTTAATAATTAAAAAAATAATAAAAATCATAAAAATATTAAAAATCACCAAAATGTCACATTTTGAATTCTAATCACTTAGGAACAAACCAAATATTTTTCTTAATTCCCTAGGATAAGATATTGAATTTTAAAGGCTTAATGTAATTTTTTAATATAAAAAAATGTATTTTCCAACCTTTTCACTAAAATAATTCTAATAAATCAAAGAAAAATTAGAAAAATACAAAATTTATTTCTCTGAACTCCCTGAGGTCAGAGAGATTTAAGAAAAATATAAAATCCATTTTTTAACTTTAATTTTATTTTAAAATTAATTAATACTCCAAAATTCAAAATAATTTTAATAAATAAAATATAAACCAAAAAATCACCAAAATTGGTCCAAATGGTCCTCTGGTCATTAGGAATGTCCCATAATTTTCTTAAGGACAGAAACATTTCCTTGGTCATGTTATTGAATTTGCCTTGAAAACCCCTATTTTCCATTAAAAATAATTACATAAATAAATTAAAAACAGAAAAATCACATTTTCTCCTCTAAAGTCTTAATTGACATGTAAGTGAGGTTACATAAAAATTTTAAGTTCATTTGAAATTAATTTAGTGAGTTATAGAATTATTAAGCTTGAAGGGCAAAATGGTAATTAAAATTTCAACCTTTAATTAAAATTTTAGGATTAATCAAAAGGGGAGGGTAAAATATTTGATTTTAAACTAATTTTGGATGATTGAAACTTAAATGATTGAGGGTAGAAACCTACTAACCATTTCAAAAATAATTAAAAAAAAACTTTAATTAATTAATTAATCGAAATTTTGGGAGAATAATAGAAATTGGAATTATTAAAGTAGTGGATATTATTAAGAGGATATTTATTCTTTAATTTAAAAATCCCTAAATAAACAACTTCAATAATACTTAATTCTTAATAAAAAAAATTAAAATAATAATCCAAATTAAAATTAAACTAAAATTAAATGAAATTAAAATTAAAATTAAATTAAAACTAAATTAAATTAAAATTAAATTGAAATTAAATCAAAATTAAATTAAATTAAATTAAAATTAAATTAAGTTAAATTAAATTAAATTAAATTAAAATTAAATCAAATCAAGTTAAATTAAATTAAATGAAATTTAAATCAAATCAATTTAAATTAAAATTAAATTAAATTAAATTAAAATTAAATTGAATTAAATTAAATTAAAATCATTTAACAACAAACCTAAATGAAATCATTAAGAATTAAATCTAAAATAACTTGAACACTATTCCAAACTTAAACTAACTTTTTATAATTAAGTCAAAATTAAAATTAAATCATTAAGTTTAAATCATTAAAATACTTAATAATTTGATTTGCACTTTTAAAGCTCTTATTATTATAACTCTTAAATGAGGCATCAAGTGAAGTGTTACTTCACTTATATGATATTCAAATGTTCTAGTTCACTGAGCAAGAGAACAAAACTTAAACTCCTGGATGATTAATTCACTTGTATAATTAAATTCTCTTGGACTTAAAACAATTCTAGAGGTATTGAAAAGATGTTTAAGACTCGTCTTAAGCACTTCCTCAATATGATATGATGTTTATAAGAACAACTGAATTTAATTGTTCTTGGGTGAAGAAAGTCATCCTTAAACCAAAACACAAAAACCTAGACGTCATAGGAGATGATTACGCATAGGATTAGGACTTTGGTAGACAACCAAAACCTTTCCCTTAGCTTTACCTGGGTACTTGTTGAAATATTTAAATGCCTTAACATGTGTTTTAAGTGCAGCTTGGGATGACGGAAAGACCCTCCGAGTACGCTTTTATTTTATTGCAATTTACTTTATTGCAATGCACTTACCTTTCTTGCATGTTAAATAAAACCGTTGCATGAAAACCAAAACCTTTAGGATAGTCCCCGAACCGAAACCAAAACTAAATTAAAAGTCATTACAAGATAAAAATCACCGCCACAACATTTCAAAATATAAAACAACTCAAAATTTAATCACAAACCAAACAACAAAACTACAATTGCAACTAAATTAAAACGTCTCGTTGAATGATCGGGAATACCTCGGATGATGTAACCCACGTGTTGCTAACGGGATTTCCCACGGTCTAAATGAAAGTGTGGAACTCATTCGATTGAGTTTAGCAAATTCATCCGGACTAAGTGAATTCAATGAAAATAACGGTGCGGGGATGACGGAACCGTGGGATCTTAATCGGTTCGTTTAAACAACTTTAAGATTTGTTTTAATTAAAATATTAAAAAAACACTTGGATTTTAAGATTTTCTCTAAACCAAAACACTTCTCTCATCTCCTCGATTTATGACTTCTGAAACTAAACCCCTGCAACAACAAGGAGCTCGGAGCATGGTGGGTAGCACGACCATCGTCATCAGCAAAACTTGAATCTACTTCAGCAAAACCTTTCTTAGTTTTAAATAACAAAGCCATAGGACTTCGAGGTAGTTTGCCTAGTGCAACATAATTCCTCAACTTTTTGTTAGGCATTTGCATAATCATGTTATGCAAATCAAGCCCTAACCTGTCTTAGGACTCGGGTGTAGTCGTTCGGTACGACATAAACCCTCACATCTTCGAGGCTGTTTGTATGATCATGTCATACGAATATAAGTCCTAAATAATTAAAATCGACAAGATCGAAATACTAAATAGTTCTTCCTAAATTGAAGCCAAATAGTAGGATAGTCGGGAATTTGCCAAGATTCCTCTTGGATCCTCAACTTCACCTACTTCTCTTCCTTTGGACTCCTAAAATAAACTGTTCCAAATTTGATCCATTCCCAATTGAAATTTCCAAAACCCAATCCTTTGAAAACCTTAAACTTTGAAATTCTTGAAAGCAAAACCACCGATCATTATCGAGAGTTTTCTTAAATGATTCCCGTCATTTAAGATGTAATTAACTATAGGGGCTTGCCCTTATAGGGAACTTTAAGAACCCGGGTAATATAAACCTCGCTTAATTCCTTTATATTAAGCGGGGAACTTGTCGGCTTATAAAATTAGTTCGCAAACCAAACGGATGTCACAAATCTTCTAGTTTATTTAATTGAGCCCCATCATCAAGCAGCGTATCTATTCTCCGGGATAGATATACAGTTTGTGGTGCGGTGCTCGTTTATATAAACTATTTGGGATGTGAGATCGGTTTGATTTCATATCTTAAAACTTTTAAACTCAAAACTACTTTCAAAATCAAATGTTATCTTTTAAACTATATATATATTTAAATTAAATTTAAAATATGAAAATTCGCCGACAACTTCTGTAGGCGACCCCTTTGCAAAACATACTTAACCTAAAAATATGCCGACAATTTCTGGTGACTCCGCTGGGGTTCTAGTTCCTCTTTCCATTTTGATCATATGGTTTTGCTTTCATAAATCGGTAGCAAGTCCATGTCCCTAGTGGACCAAGCTACCATTCTTCCGTTGAAATACCACGTTCATTTCTGTCTTGAACGGGCATAGTCAACTCTCTTGGATTTAGGAGCCATTGTTTAGACACCCCTAAACAGAGAGGTTCCGAGATCCTTTTACCTCTTTTTTGAGGTAGGGTGGACCCCCAATAGGTGTTAGCTTAGGAGCGGTCCTTCGAGTTGAGAAGTCTTGCATAAGACTTTCTCTTCCTTTCCAATTCTAAATCAGGCCCTTTACCTTTTCCATAACCTTTTTCCTTTAATCGTTTTGTTTCTAACAAACAAACTACCTAATAAACAACCTCTTTTATAAATCACAAATGCACTACCATAAACGAAAATGTGTTCAGACTCTTTCTTTTTCGTCCTAAACTTTACAACGAAAGGAAGTATAATTCGGAACTGACATTCGGAATCTGCCCTGCAGAAAATGGATGCCCCAAAGTTAATCTTCTCCTTCACCAATGGACTGGACTTCGCTGTTTACAAGGATGAACTGCCCGACAATGGGATCATCCGTTTTGGACAAGGATTTGACAACACAGATGTCAAGATCGCTGATGTCACTCTCTTCACACTAATGGAAAAAATGTCGAAGCCGAAGAACCCGTGATTGAATTCGACCCGAAGTCGACTCGAGAGTTCCCTCCCAAGCAAGGGTTCTAGTCGAAAGGAATACTACTCGTTCGTAGGAGGATCGTTGTCTCTACCCCACCGGTCTAGTCGTCTCTGCACCTACCCAGACTCCCGCTAAACTAAAGGGGAAGAAAATCCAAATTTGTAATGAGCCTGTTACCGTGGAGGGTACAGATCTCCCTGCGAGACCTTCTATTTTCGAAATTGGGTCCAGCTCAAGGATTCAACCCCTAACACGGACTCAGAGGAGGAACAGAAGTAGAAGGATTGCCAGAAAAGCCAGAGCTGCTGAAGTCGCTTTCTTAGAAGAGATCCCTGAGTACACACCATTGCCTGAGTATACACCGCTTTTGGAAGGGAGTAGATTCCATCCCCTCTCCGCCGCAGCTGACGAGGAAAATGTTCGCAAGATTGCTTTTACATTACCTGAACCCGCATACTACAGTAACAGCCGAAAGAAAAGGGCTAGGATCACACCATTTGCTCGACTGCAGACTGTGATAGAGAAGTTAGCAAAGAAAGAGAAATGTCATGTATCAGAGATTTTAAGAAGGATAGGACGGGTGCCGACCGAATCCCGCCTTGGGCCGCGAATAGAACCCGTTATCGCCACGAGAAAAGCCGAATAAGAAGATGAAAGCTAGTCCACTCGTTGTTGTTTCGAGTTTACGGATCGGGGAGGATACCACCTTCCGAAGCATTCGGCCGACGGACCATCCGGTCCTAGGCCTTCTGCTGCTAGAAGGATGGTATGACGTCCTACTACTGGCCAATTAAGACCGAAACAACGACCTAAAAGGAAAGTCTCGTCAGGAGACTCGAGTTCGAAGAGCGCCACTGCAATGAAGGGGACTCCCAAGAAGGAAATCTAACAACCATCGCATGATAACCGCGAAACCGTACGAAAAAGATCACTGTAGGATGCTATGGAAAAGCTAAGGACCGAAATTCAACGATTAGCAAGAGAAAGAGAAGAAGAGTTTGGAGATGAAGTTGATTCGTCGGAATTCATTGATGACGAATATGTGGAGATCAACATGGTTGAGACACGAGCATCGTCAGCTTCGCAAGGTGCTCCGGCAGCTGCAGAGAGAGATGAACCGGAAGCATTAAGAGCATAACTTCAAGAAAAAGATGATACAATCTCTCAAATGGCAAAAAGGATGGAAGAGATGACTACAGCCCTAGCCACTCTTCAGAGTCAGGTTCAACCCCCAAGAGAAACGCCTCCAGAAGTTATTCATATTACAGACGGAGGAAAAGAGATTATATTCGTTAACGGAGACGATCAGCTGAAGAAAGATTCTACCCAGAATATGATTCTAGAGAAAGACATCAAGAATATGGTAGAACAGCAGGTGCAAGAAGCCTTAGCACAGTCTAAGAGCGGAGCATCTATTCAGACGGGTAGACCTTACCCCGAAGAGTTTGATGCAGTACAATACCTAAAAGGCTTCGTACCACCTCTATTCAAGACTTTTGATGGTACCGGAAACCCTCGACAGCATGTTGCACATTTTCGTGCTAGTTGTTGCAACGCCGGTGGATGTGACGCCTTACTCTTCCGACGGTTCGTCGGCGACTCGTCGGGGATCGCCTTCGATTGGTACGCGAGTTACTCGAACGGTTCGGTAAAGAAATTTTCGGAATTAGAAAACCTCTTCGTGAAACGGTTTGCGGAGCTCGACACCATATCACCATCGGTGATCTAGTGGTGGAGAAACGAAACCGAACGAAACTTTAGTGGACTACATACTTCGATGGAGGAATCTAAGCATGAAGTGTGAGCCATAGCTACAAGAGCAGCATGCAGTCGGTATCTTGCTTAAAAGCATTCACGGCCCGATAGCACTTCTCCTTAAGGGATTTACGATTAAGACTTTTGAGAAGTTGTTAAGCAAAGCCGGAAGCTTGCAAGAGGAAGCGAAGCAACTAAGTTTCGTCGACAAAACAGACAAACAGAAGCCTGTGAAGACATTTGAAAAGAAATCCGGGATCGTCGTGGCGGTTGATAAGGGCAAGCAGCCAATGCAAATACGGCGAGAGCGGCAGCGGCCGACGTATCAACAACCTCGGCAGAACTACCAACAACCTCGACCCGGTTATCGGCCAACTCAACGATGACGAGCAACCGCCTCGCCCGCAGCGCACGTTAAAGGAGCTTATAAATAGAGAATATCCATTCAAGAATGAGGCAGTGCTAAAGATGTTCCGCAGTTTGATGAAGACTCCGGATTTTCAACTGCCAGAACTCAGGAAGCCAGAAGAAGTCAATAAGAAAGACCATCCCATCTATTGTCCTTACCACCAGATGCTCGGGCATAAGATAGAGGATTGCATTACCTTCAAGACTTGGCTCTACGACAATCTCCGAAAAGGGAACATAACGATTCCGAAGGAATACATGAGGGAACCCCAGAAAGGCGGTTCCGTCAATGTTATTTCAACGGATCCTATTGTTCCTATAGATCCCTACACGACGAATGATGGATGGAGTACCGCTTGGACGAAGTCATCGAAGAAAATTTTGGATCGCATCCAAACCGCTTCGGTGCGTGCTTCGATTCAAAGTTCTAAACCTGTCAAGCCGGCGCGATCGCTTGCGATTGAGGAACCACCCCAGGAAGAAAAGATCGTAGAAAAGAAGGAGATCGTAGAAGAAGAAAAGACCGAAGCTCTTAAGGCTAGACTAGGGGCTGCTTATCCTAGGATGGTTGTTTCCAATTCGGGGGAAAAATTCCTCGAACCTCTGACTCTGTATGATTATTTGCTCGCTCCGGCGGGATCTTATATTGATAAGAGTTATGTCGTTGGCTACGTTTTGACTGTTTCTAACGATTACGCAACTAACGACAATCAACCTAATCCGGATCTCGATGCCGATACAAATAATAATTCTCAAATCATACACAACTTCGACAATCACGATGAAGAAGAAGACATTCACCAAGAAGGCTAAGAAAGTTCAACGAGCAATGAATCTATTTGTGAATTCCGAGGAACTCCAATCACAATAAAGTTAGAGATTTCGGATTCCGAAGCGACTCCAGAAGAACTTGTCATGCCGATTCAAAAGGAGACACCAGTAAACTCAGTACCAGATTCAGAAGAAGTCACAGAAGTCAATTTAAGGAGCGGAAGGGTTCTACCTCCGAGAATGGGTCCAAAAGACAAAGGAAAGCAGGTGGTTGTTCAGGAAGAATCAACCCCAGCAGAAGAATTGCCCATTCGGGAAGAAGCTGAAACACATGATAACAAAGTAGACTATAACGTGCTAGCCCATCTTAGGAAACTACCGACCAAGCCGAGCATCTACGACGCTCTCATCTTATCAAAAGAGATGAGAGAAGCTCTGATCAAGGCCTTACTTGATCCAGAGATTTGTTTAGCTCAGATGGCCGGAGAGTCCTTAGACGAGGTTTGCTCGTTAAAGGAACAAAGAGGTGTTACCTTCACGGACAGTGATCTACTACTTGGGACAACCGATCACAAGCGACCGTTGTACATTTCAGTTACAATCGGAAAGTTTACACTCTCCAGAGTATTGGTGGATCAAGGAGCGTCAATCAACATAATGAATCTTCGGACGTTAGCATACTTGGAAATTGATGCTCGTGAGCTTGAAGCAGACAAGATGCTATTAAGAGGCTTCAATCAAAAAGGAGAAAGAGCTCTTGGATCGATAACACTACTAATGAAGACCGGTGATTTAGCAAAGACAACCGCAAAATTCCACATTATTGATTCCGAGACATCGTTCAACGCTCTATCGGGCCGGCCGTGGATACATGAGAACCGGATGGTACCGTCATCTCTCGCATCGGTGCATAAAATACTATGATGGAGGAGAACGAGTGCATTAAAGGTGACTTGCAACCTTTCTCCATACATGAAATTGGAATTCATGAAGATGCAGCCTACTACGCGCCTCCAAAGAAAACAATCTTCTCCAGAAATACCATGCCAAATGAAGCAAAAGAAGTTCAAGACGACGAAGAGCCTGAAGTTCTAGTCCAACAATCACTCACCGCTCCCTTACGGCGAGATGGTGAAGGTTTCTTCACAACTTGCACCCGAGGTCGAAGCCGGGGACGAGGTCGTGGCAGAAACGTTGGGACAGTTGGACAGAAAAAGACGGTAATCAACGTGAATTAGGAGAACAGCTCTAAAGAAGAAGAAGAAATCAAGAAAGAAGCAGCTACAATAAACCAGAAGAAACCACAATTCAAGATCTCCCTCGAAGATGAAAAGAATGAAGAATATAAATCAATGTACGAGAAGATTAACTACCATGTACACACTATGGCCACGACCCCGATCCGATCTAATAAGATCGAGGGTATGGTGGTCAAGGAAGTGCATGGCGGTGGTGCTAAACCAATCAAATTTTACCGTGGTACTTCTTCTTCCAATAATGAAAAAGATGTACAATTTGAAGATGTCACTTCTTCCGAATTAATGGAATTACCTTTTGAGTGGTACTCTCCTCGTGTTCAAAATTTAATTCAACGTGGTGTCTTACCTCGACAATGGACAAAGGGTCAATCACAACATTTTGAAAGACTATGGAACAATGCGGTCGGCCTCCCAATTCAAAACATGGTCTCGGAATCGGCACAGTAGGTTCAGTTGACGATACAAAATTTTGCTTGGTTGTCACTTGCAAGCCTAATAAAGACTGCTTGGAAGCTTCAGAGGACCTTGAAGATCTACCAATCGGAGATGCACCACCAGAATTCGAAGAAGAAATCAAATCTACAATAGACGAGTTAATGGAAGTTAACTTAGGTACTAGCGAAAAGCCTATACCAACCTTTGTTAGCTCCTTACTCAATAAAGAAGATTCCGAGGAAATGATCAAGCTATTAATGGAATTCGAGGATCTGTTTTGCTTGGAGTTACGACGAAATTCTAGGATTAGCTCCGAAGTCACGGTTCACAAGTTAGGAGTAGATCCTACTACGTTCCGATCGAACAAGCTCCCGAAGAATGCGTCTATAAATTGAACAACAAGTAATAGCCGAAGTTAAGAAGCTAATCGACGCTAAATTTGTCCGTAAAGATCAATACCCTACTTGGTTGACCAACGTGGTACCAGTTAAAAAGAAAAATGGTCAGATCAAAATCTGTGTAGACTTCAGGGATTTAAATAAAGCATGTCTAAAGGATGAATTTCCACTGCCAATCCCGGAGCGATGATCGACATTGCTTCGACACATGAAATATTTTCATTCATGGATGGATCATCAGGATACAACCAGATAAAGATAGCACCAGAAGACGAAAGGCTCACAGCTTTCAGAACGCCGATCGGAGTGTATTGCTACACAGTAATGCCATTCGGACTAAAGAACGCAGGAGCAACATATCAAAGAGCAATGACAAAGATTTTTGATGATCTCATTCACAACCATGTCGAGTGCTACGTGGACGATGTGGTCATCAAAAGAAAACTAAAGGAAGATCACCTGTATGATTTGAGAATTGTTTTCGAGCGACTAAGGAAATACAACCTTAAGATGAATCCCTTAAAATGCGCCTTCGGCGTCACCTCCAAGAAATTCTTAGGATTTGTTGTCCGACATCGCGGAATAGAAATTGATACAGAAAAGATTAAAGCTATCTTAGAAATGCCACCTCCCAAAACCTTAAAACAGCTACGATCCTTTCAAGGGAAGCTGGCATATCTTCAACGCTTTATCTCAAATTTGTCAGGTAGGTGTTAGCCCTTCTCGGCATTAGTTAAAAAGGACGCCAAATTCATTTGGGAAGAGAAATGCCAACGGGCCTTCGAGGACATTAAGCAATATTTAATGACACCTCCTGTCTTAGCAGCCCCAGTCTCAGGTAGACCGTTAATACTTTATATCGCGGCTTTAGACGACTCTCTCGGAGCTCTGCTAGCCCAGGTCAATGACGAGGGAAAAGAAAATGCTCTTTATTACTTAAGCCGTCGTCTAATCCCGACGGAAGTAAAGTATCCTCCGATTGAGAAGCATTGTTTGGCTCTGATCTTCGCCGCTCAAATTCTCAGGCACTACATGCTTTCTCATAAGGTCAACCTCATTTCGAAAGTTAATCCGTTGCAATATTTGATGACCCGACTGACACTTTCGCAGACTTGCCAAATGATCGATGATACTATTGAAATTTGACATAACTTTCGTTCCTCTTCGCGCCGTAAAGAGACAAGTACTAGCTGACTTTCTTGCAGCACATCCTTTACCAGCAGATTCGCCTCTCGACGACGATTTTCCTGACAAGCAGATAATGAGCTTAGAAGACACCGATGATCGACGTTGGGAACAATACTTCGACGGAGCATCCTCAGCATAGAAAGACAAAGAATCGCAAACGATAGTGCCCGGTAAAGCAGGAATCAGACTAATCTTTATAACACTGGAACAGGGGATGTTAAGATATTCCTACCACTTAACAGAGCCGTGCACAAACAACGAGGCAGAATATGAGGCCCTCATAACGGACTAGAGCCGACCATTCAAATGGGAATAACGGATATCAACATCTACGGAGATTCTCGAGTTGATCATTCAACGAGTCGCTGGACAATACGGAATTTTAAAGCCAAGACTCGAGCAATACTTTCGGTATGCCATGAAGCTGTTGGAACAAATTCCGAATGTAACAATCTACAAGATCCCGAGAAGAGAAAATGCTCTCGCGGATGCGTTAGCTCGCCTTGAAAAAGAATTTGCACGCTTACAAGATGAGTCGGTTGAAGTGTTAGTTCAAGGACGACGGGTCCTATCACGGCTCGACATGGATATGATACGAAATCGAAAAAGCGAGAGGAATCAATTGCAACGGTGACGAAAAACACGGAAGATTGGCGTCGACCGCTAATAGTACTACCGCAAACGGGTAAATTACCGGACAATAAGTCATTAGCCCATCAAATCAAGAAAAGAACTCTGTCTTATGCATTAATAAACAATACATTATACAGAAGGTCTTTTGATCAGATGTGGTTAAGATGCTTGAACGGGTCTGAGGCTTGTGAAATTGTCAAAGAGGTACACTCAGGACTTTATGGCGCTCATCAGTCGGGTCCGAAAATGAAAATGAAAATTAAAAGACTAGGGTACTATCGGCCCTCAATGATGACCGACCGTATGAAAGTCGCCAAGAGCTGTCACTGAGTCTTAAGTGCACGGAGTGGTTCTACACCAACCTCCGAATGTGCTACATCCGACAATTGCGTCGTGGCCATTTGAATGTTGGGGCACGAATATAGTGGGTCCGATAGAACCGCCTTCTTCAAGAGGACATCGCTTCATCCTTGCAGCTACAGACTACTTTTCTAAATGGGCGAGCGGTTACACTCGGAGAAGTAAAGGCACACCACGTGCTACAGTTTTTCAAAAATCAAGTTGTCTACCGTTTCAGAGTACCGCACAGAATCATTTCAGATAATGGGTCTGCATTCAAAAGTACAAAGATCAACAATTTTGTCAGAAGATACGGAATCGATTGGCGATACTCAACAATTTATTACCCAAGAGCAAATTGGTTGGCCGAGGCTTTTAATAAAACTCTCGTTCATATTTTAAAGAAAACCTTGGATGACAACAAGAGAAATTGGCACGAGAAGTTGTTAGAAGCCTTATGGGCCTACAGGATGACTTTCAGGACTCCTACTCAGTCTACGCCTTACGCTTTAGTGTACGGGTCCGAGGCCGTTTCACCTTTGGAGGTCCAGCTTCCATCACTCAGGATTGCAGTTGCAAATAAAATTACTGCAGAAGAAAATGCCAGATTGCGACTGGAAGAATTGGAAAGCTTGGAAGAGAAGAGACTTGCAGTGCAGCAAAATTTGGAACTATACCAAGCTAAGATGATCCAGGCCCATGATAAACTGGTCCGCCCAAGAACTTTCAAAGTTGGTGACTTAGTTCTTATTCTCAGAAGACTTATTCTTGCACATCGCAAGATAGGGGGAAAATTTGAACCGACTTGGGAAGGGCCGTTTGTGGTCGAGGCAGTCTACTCAGGAGGCTCCTACCAACTTGCGAATTGCCAAGGAGAACGACAAATGCTTCCAATCAATGGACGGTATTTGAAGAAGTATTACGCAACCTGATGTTTTGAAGGGTGGCCCCTAAAATGGAGTCTTATCCCTAGAAACACGGGTGAAGCAATCACTTTGTGACTAGGTCCGAACCCAAAAACATAAAAATGGATAAAATAAAATATGTGCTAAAAATAAAATATGTGAAAATCATAATAATAAAGTTTTACCCTTCCTTTCAAATCAAATCTTGTTCCTGATCTTTCTTCATCATTTCCTACTTTCCTTAAAAATTAAAATTAAAATAAGTGAATAAGAATCTTCAGTGATAAATATTTTCTTAATGTTCTTGTTCTTAGTAAAGCCCCTGATCATTTCCTTGTCTTCTTCGCAGGGAAATGTCGAACGAGCGGTTGGTCCTAAACTTTAAAAATAGCGTGAGTCTCGCACTCGATGAAAAGAGGGTGAAGGATGGAGCAGTGATAAAAATTGATTCTGACTTCACACCAGCCAGCCTACAGTATGAAGAAAATGATTGGGTCCCAGTGGACCGAGAAGAGCTTGATAGCCAGACGGTGATGAAGATGGGTGGCCTAAGCCACCAATCCAGCAACAAGAAAAGAAAGACAAACACCGAGGAAAGCAAGAGAATCAAGTCAGTAGTTGCTACGGCAGAGGGCAGACTCGTCAGCGCCGCGCCCGCAGAAGTTCAAGGGGTAAGGAGAGCTACTCTCACTGCTACCCAAAGAAGGAATAAGAATCGCCGTATCCGCAAGATGTTGACTAAACTAGCGACAGATCAACACGAGGAAACGACCACCTTCGCCAACACACACATTTCAAAGATACCGGTTCGTCGGGAACCGGAAGGAAGAAAGTCGACGCCGAGAAAATCGAACGGATCGAAAAAGTGCCAAGAAGAACGAGAAATAGAATCGGTGCCTCGACACCGGACGGAGATACCATATCCGAAGAACCTTGTTGCGAAGTAACCCGGAGGATGTCCCGACAGAGACAATCCCCGAGGAGCCGAGGTATACGAGGAGAACGCGATGGGATTGAGCCATACATCCCGCAATACGTTACTAGGCCTCGTCACTTGCGGATCATCCCGAATATGAACTAGAAAGAATGCAAAATGTTGAGAAGAAGACTTTCGAATACTTTGAAAAGATTATAGGCAGAAGAATCAACATTTTGGAAGGCCTCGAGTTAAACACAGGTGTATTCTCAGAGTACGAGCAACAACAAATTGTGAATTGCATCTTAGACCTTCAGAAGATGGGTCGAGCAGGCCGTCTGAGAGAAAATAATTATTCGAAACCCCAGAAATGGATGCCAGGGAAAGGAAGAGTCACAATACAATGCGGATGTTGCTATAACTTCACGGAGGACAGAAAAGGAAATCCACCAGGGATACTCCGTCACAGTGAGGTGGATCCAATGCCGAGAATAATTAAAAGAATGGTGAAAAGAATGATAGCATGGAGGGTACTGCCGACGGATCGCATACCCAACCAGTTGCATCATCGACATTTATCGAAGGGCGACCGCATACCTCCACACATAGACCACCATGACTTTATCGGACCTTTACGCACGGTTTCGTTCGTCAACCAATGCAATATCATGTTCGGATCCGACCTCCGGATAGCGAGCCCGGGTAAGTTCCGAGGGCCGGTGGAGATACCACTTCCGGTAGGTTCCGTCATGATATTACAGGGAAATGGAGCAGACATTGCAAAATATTGTATACCGGGAGTACCAGTGGAGAGGATCTCCGTCACTTTTAGAAGGATGGACGACAGAAAGGCACCTTACCACTTCCAGCCAGATCCAGAATTGGAGAGTCTCCGGCCCTACGAGCTGTGAGTTACACGGGAAATAGCACACCTCCAATGCACATCCATGCGGCATTCCTGCCAAGGATGGCTTGGAAGGTGATGTTATTGACCGTGTATCTCATTATTCAGACATGGATTTTTAACAGATACTTTTTGGATGGATCAACAAGAATCATACATAGTTCGTTTTGAGTAATGGATTGTATGAGAAATATTTCAGATCGAGTTGTATGATGTATCTTCAACAAGATTGGAATGAAAGTGACCATGTCACATTTTGCCTTCACCTCTTTTTGTGCAAATTGACTGAGAAACACCATTAGAGTTAAATGAACTTTGAACAAAGAGCAGAAAAGAAAAGAGAAATAAATAAGAACCTTTCTTAGAAATCCAAATATTCAAATGAACTTCAAATCCACATGAACAACAAATAAAATTCACGTGAACATCAAATAAACAACAAAAATAAAATCGGATCATTAAAGGACAAACAAAATGAAAAATGAATCTCAAATGGAATTACAATCTCAATCTATCTCTTTCAAATTCTTCAATTCTTCCTCAGATCAAAATCTACTTCAAACTACTTTGAAACCCTCTTTTGGGATGGTTCTTCCTCACGGAAAACTCACACTTCAAATTTCAAAAATCCCACACCCTTTTCGTCACATCGAAATCTTTTTGATTTTCTGTGATCTCCTTCCCCTCTTGTACGGAGATTGACTAGGTCTATTGACACGGAGCCACGAACTTGGTTCAGTTTGGTTCTGATGGCATGAGACTGGGTCCTTCTTCATACATTACAATTTCCGAGACTGGTACCTAAATTCCAGTTCTCTTCCTTCGAGATCGGTACCTAAATTCCGACTTTCATTCGAGATCGATACCTAAATTTCGATTCTCTTTCGAATTGATACCTAAATTTCAATTCTAAATTTCCGAGACTGGTACCTAAATTCCAGTTCTCTTTCTTCGAGGTCGGTACCTAAATTCCGACTCTCCTTTCGAGATCGATACCTAAATTTTGATTCTCTTCCGAATTGATACCTAAATTTCAATTCTAAACTTCCGAGATCGGTACCTAAATTCCAGTTCTCACTTCGAGGTCGGTTCCTAAATTTCGAATCTCCTTTCGAGATCGATACCTAAATTTCGATTCTCTTCCGAATTGATACCTAAATTTCAATTCTAAACTTTCGAGACTGGTACCTAAATTCCAGTTCTCTTCCTTCGAGGTCGGTACCTAAATTCTGACTCTCACTCGGGATCGATACCTAAATTTCGATTCTCTTCCGAATTGATACCTAAATTTCAATTCTAAACTTCCGAGACTGGTACCTAAATTCCAGTTCTCACTTCGAGGTCGGTACCTAAATTCCGACTCTCCTTTCGAGATCGATACCTAAATTTTGATTCTCTTCCGAATTGATACCTAAATTTTAATTCTAAACTTCCGAGACTGGTACCTAAATTCCAGTTCTCACTTCGAGGTCGGTACCTAAATTCCGACTCTCCTTTCGAGATCGATACCTAAATTTCGATTCTCTTCCGAATTTATACCTAAATTTCAATTCTAAACTTCCGAGACTGGTACCTAAATTCCATTTCTCACTTCGAGGTCGGTACCTAAATTTCAACTCTCCTTTCGAGATCGATACCTAAATTTCGATTCTCTTCTGAATTGATACCTAAATTTCAATTCAAACTTTCGAGACTGGTACCTAAATTCCAGTTCTCACTTCGAGGTCGGTACCTAAATTTCGACTCTCCTTTCGAGATCGATACCTAAATTTTGATTCTCTTCCGAATTGATACCTAAATTTCAATTCTAAACTTCCGAGACTGGTACCAAAATTCCAGTTCTCACTTCGAGGTCGGTACCTAAATTTCGACTCTCATCTGAGATCAGTACCTAAATTCTGATTCTCATCCTTTTCGAGGTCGATACCTAAATTTCGACTCTCTTCTGAGACTGGTACCTAAATTCCAGTTCTCTTTCTTCGAGGTCGGTACCTAAATTCCTACTCTCATCCGAGATCAATACCTAAATTTCGATTCTCTTTCGAGGTTGATACTTAAATTTCAATTCTCATCCCTCTCGAGATCAGTACCTAAATTCTGATTCTCATCCTTTTTTTCGTCGATACTTAAATTCTGATTCTCACTCTGAGGTCGGTACCTAAATTCCGGTTCTCTTCGCAATCCCGAGGTTGAAACCTAGGTTTCGATTCTCATTTCAAATCCAAATTTCAAATTCAAAATTTACTCAAATTGATTTTAAACCAAACTTCAATCTAAATTAAAACTCAAGCTAAAATCTAAACTCACACATCAAAGCTTGAACATGAAATGAAATGAAATCTAAATCGAATTCCCCAGATCATGTGATTTGGAGTTCACCTCCTTTTCCATTCCCCAGCGAGAGTTCAGGAACCTCCAGTCTTGGAGATATACCCGATACTCCCCAGAGGAAATTCTCTACTCTGTCCCAAGTTTATCATTTGGGAATCTGTGTTGGTTTTGTTGATCTTTTCGGTCAACGCCAATACGCGCGGCGTGCTCCGTCAGCACACCACACCTATTGGGGGTCCATTTGTTGACCTCATTTTTGATGAGGTCTTCTCATCCCTCTTTAGTGTTTAAGATCTAGCCTTAGGCTTTTCCTTTGACTATCTTAGAGGACTAGAATTGGGACCCATCCCTTAGAAATTCAAACCACTTCTTGTCTCCCCGCAAACCCCACAAGCTTGATTGTAGACCCCTAATCACCTAGAGGGTTGAGATCAAATGTGGAGGTTTAAAGGATGAGTTTCAATAGGACTCTTTGGCCTTAGGACTACCCTGGGTGGCCTGGTCTGGTGAGGGTTGACTTACACACTCACTACACTCACACACTACACTCTCATACACACAATCCAAATCCTAAAACCACACCTATACCCTCTTTCTCAGTGAACAGAGGAGAATAATGTGGAAAAGAAATCAAATAATTTCATTGAGTATTTTATTTTTAATGATTTATTTACTCCCTGCATTGTTTTAATTTTCCATTTGCATAGGCGATTCACCATGGCATGAGACCATAGGGCTTTTGAAGCCTACGAACTTGGGAACATTCCCCGAATTTTCCAAGGTCAGAGGCCATCCCTATGAGAAGTTATTGATTTTTTAATTGCATGTTACTGTTTTGAGTATTTTAATTCCAATAATTAGCATGTTGAGAAATAAATTCTAGGAAAATTTGGTGATGTTTCTTATGACCAGAGGAACCTAGGAAAAATAAGTTTTGAGTTAGTTCACTTGGAATAACTCTAATTGGTCTAAACACCCAAAATTGAACTTTAATTAATTAGGGTTAATTAAACAGCAAATTAACTTGAAAACAATTCTCCACTGTCCTTTAGGGTCAGGAGAACATCACATAAAAATTTGAAGTCAATTGGACTTGATTAACCCCACCAAATGTGTTGATTGAGCCTTTTAAGCAAAATGGGTAAAATTAAACTTTAAAAATTCATAATTCACAAAATACTTTTCAAAAATTCACAAAAATGGTTTTAGAGCTTCTCTGATATCAGAGGAACTTAGGAAAATTAAAATTGTAATTTTCTAAAAAAGTTGATTTTTATCATTATTTTAATATTTTTAATAATTAAAAAAATAATAAAAATCATAAAAATATTAAAAATCACCAAAATGTCACATTTTGAATTCTAATCACTTAGGAACAAACCAAATATTTTTCTTAAGTCCCTAGGATAAGATATTGAATTTTAAAGGCTTAATGTAATTTTTTAATATAAAAAAAATGTATTTTCCAACCTTTTCACTAAAATAATTCTAATAAATCAAAGAGAAATCAGAAAAATACAAAATTTATTTCTCTCAACTCCCTGATGTTAGAGAGATTTAAGAAAAATATAAAATCCATTTTTTAACTTTAATTTTATTTTAAAATTAATTAATACTCCAAAACTTAAAATAATTCTAATAAATAAAATATAATCCAAAAAATCACCAAAATTGGTCTAAATGGTCCTCTGGTCATTAGAAATGTCCCATAATTTTCTTAAGGACAGAAACATTTCCTTGGTCATGTTATTGAATTTGCCTTGAAAACCCCTATTTTCCATTAAAAATAATTACATAAATAAATTAAAAACAGAAAAATCACATTTTCTCCTCTAAAGTCTTAATTGACATGTAAGTGAGGTTACATAAAAATTTCAAGTTCATTTGAGCTTAATTTAGTGAGTTAAAGAATTATTAAGCTTGAAGGACAAAATGGTAATTAAAAATTTCAACCTTTAATTAAAATTTTAGGATTAATCAAAAGGGGAGGGTAAAATATTTGATTTTAAACTGATTTTGGATGATTGAAACTTAAATGATTGAGAGTAGAAACCTACTAACCATTTCAAAAATAATTAAAATAAAACTTTAATTAATTAATTAATTGAAATTTTGGGAGAATAGTAGAAATTGGAATTATTAAAGTAGGGATATTATTAAGAGGATATTTATTCTTTAATTTAAAAATCCCTAAATAAACCACTTCAATAATACTTAATTCTTAATTAAAAAAAAATTAAAATAATAATCCAAATTAAAATTAAACTAAAATTAAATCAAATTAAGATTAAAATTAAACTAAAATTAAATTAAATTAAAATTAAATTAAAATTAAAATTAAATTAAAACTAAATTAAATTAAAATTAAATTAAAATTAAATCAAAATTAAATTAAATTAATTTAAAATTAGATTAAGTTAAATTAAATTAAATTAAATTAAATTAAAATTAAATCAAATCCAATTAAATTAAATTAAATGAAATTTAAATCAAATCAAATTAAATTAAAATTAAATTAAATTGAATTAAAATTAAATTGAATTGAATTAAATTAAAATCATTTAACAACAAACCTAAATGAAATCATTAAGAATTAAATCTAAAGTAACTTGAACACTATTCCAAACTTAAACTAACTTTTTATAATTAAGTCAAAATTAAAATTAAATCATTAAGTTTAAATCATTAAAATACTTAATAATTTGATTTGCCCTTTTAAAGCTCTTATTATTATAACTCTTAAATGAGGCATCAAGTGAAGTGTTACTTCACTTATAGGATATTCAAATGTCCTAGTTCACTGAGTAAGAGAACAAAACTTAAGCTCCTGGATGATTAATTCACTTGTATAATTAAATTCTCTTGGACTTAAAACAATCCTAGAGGTATTGAAAAGATGTTTAAGACTCGTCTTAAGCACTTCCTCAATATGATAGGATGTTTATAAGTACAACTGAATTTAATTGTTCTTGGGTGAAGAAAGTCATCCTTAAACCAAAACACAAGAACCTAGACGTCATAGGAGATGATTAGCTATAGGATTAGAACTTTGGTAGATAACCAAAACCTTTCCCTTAGCTTTACCTAGGTACTTGTTGAAATATTTAAATGCCTTAACATGTGTTTTAAGTGCAGCTTGGGATGATGGGAAGACCCTCCGAGTACGCTTTTATTTTATTGCAATTTACTTTATTGCGATGCACTTTACCTTTCTTGCATGTTAAATAAAGCTGTTGCATGAAAACCAAAACCTTTAGGATAGTTCTCGAACCGAAACCAAAACTAAATTAAAAGTCATTACAAGATAAAAATCACCGCCACAACATTTCAAAATATAAAACAACTCGAAATTTAATCACAAACGGAACAACAAAACTACGATTGCAACTAAATTAAAACGTCTCGTTGAATGATCGGGAATACCTCGGATGATGTAACCCACGTGTTGCTAAAGGGATTTCCCACGATCTAAATGAAAGTGTGGAACTCATTCGGTTGAGTTTAGCAAATTCATCCGGACTAACTCGAATTCGATGAAAATAACGGTGTCGGGATGACGGAACCGTGAGATCTTAATCGGTTCTGTTTAAACAACTTTAAGATTTGTTTTAATTAAAATATTAAAAAACACTTGGATTTTAAGATTTTCTCTAAACCAAAACACTTCTCTCATCTCCTGATTTATGAATTCCAAAACTAAACCTCTGCAACAACAAGGAGCTCGGAGCATGGTGGGTAGCACGACCATCGTCATCAGCAAAACTTGAATCTACTTCAGCAAAACCTTTCTTAGTTTTAAATAACAAAGCCATAGGACTTCGAGGTAGTTTGCACTAGTGCAACATAATTCCTCAACTTTTTGTTAGGCATTTGCATAATCATGTTATGCAAATCAAGCCCTAACCTGTCTTAGGACTCCGGGGTAGTCGTTCGGTACGACATAAACCGTCACATCTTCGAGGCTGTTTGTATGATCATGTCATACAAATATAAGTCCTAAATAATTAAAATTGACAAGATCGAAACACTAAATAGTTCTTCCTAAATTGAAGCCAAACAGTAGGATAGTCGGGAAGTTGTCAAGATTCCTCTTGGATCCTCAACTTCTCCTACTTCTCTTCCTTTGGACTCCTAAAATAAACTGTTCCAAATTTGATCCATTCCCAATTGAAATTTCCAAAACCCAATCCTTTGAAAACCTTAAACTTTGAAATTCTTGAAAGCAAAACCACTGATCATTATCGAGAGTTTTCTTAAATGATTCCCGTCATTTAAGATGTAATTAACTATAGGGGCTTGCCCTTATAGGGAACTTTAAGAACCCAGGTAATATAAACCCTGCTTAATTCCTTTATATTAAGCATGAGAACTTGTCGGCTTATAAAATTGGTTCGTAAACCAAACGGATGTCACAAATCTTCTAGTTTATTTAATCGAGCCCCATCATCAAGCAGTGTGTCTATTCTCCGGGATAGATATACAGTTTGTGGTGCGGTACTCGTTTATATAAACTATTTGAGATGTGAGATCGGTTTGATTTCATATCTTAAAACTTTTAAACTCAAAACTACTTTCAAAATCAAATGTTATCTATTAAACAATATATATATTTAAATTAAATTTAAAATATGAAAATTCACCGACAACTTCTGTAGGCGACCCCTTTGCAAAACATACTTAACCTAAAAATATGCCGACAACTTGTAGATTCTCAAAATATAGGATTCAAACATTTCATTTTCCTCACTTAAAAATTTTCATGTGAAAATAATTTTACTTACTATATTATAACCTTAAGCTTTAGAATTTTTCAAAACTTATATTTCAAAACTTATATTTTACTATATTATAACCTAATATAACTTCATATACATAATAATTTTCAATCAAAAATCAAATTTTATTTAAGTATTCTTAAGAACAAATAAAATTTTAGTTTTTGAAAATTTGTTTTTAAATTCCCCCCAAACTTTAATTTTTAATTAGGATAAAACATTTAAGCATAAAAATGATACATGGGTAAGAATTAAAAAAAACTAGAATAACATGCTTGCAGGAATCTTCATATTCTAAATATGTAAGTATAACAATTTAAAAACAAGAAGTAAAAAGAAATCAAATTTTAAATGACTTTTACAATAGTGAAGGTTTTCAAAGCAAATACACACCAACTTAACATAACACAATTCTCAACATATTAGAATATAAATGGTAGCAAATTTTGAAAAGTTTAAACATGCTATATAAATAGTGGTTTCTAATAGTGTTCTAAATTTTTCTAATATTTATAGGAATTAAATTAGAAACTACTAAAAACTCAAACACTAGAAACACATAAAAATATTTACTACAACAAACACATCACATATTACAACATAAAACATTGATCCAACACACAAACATCTGAATGTGCATAATAGAAATAGTCCAACTATAATCTACACAACATCAGAGTTCATATCAAAACACAACAACAAATAAAAATCCATACATCATACAACACAAATACATACATAATAAACTCAACAACACATAAAAAAAAATCAAAAATCAAATCCTACTCATCATCATATCTCTCATTCCAATCTCTGGATGGCACATAAGGTATAATATAAGGATGACGAGGCAACATAGCACTATGATCTCCTCTAATCTGTCTATCTATGTACTGATGATAGTTCTCTTCATAGTCATCATGTTTTTTAATATACCTCTTAATATTCTCTACATTTCCATCCATATCTCTAATATGCTCTCTGATAAGACTCACATTCTTTAAAATATTCTATAATAATCCAGTTTGTGAATCTCTGGAGGATGATGCATGTGCAGTAGAAGCACAAGCAGTAGAAGTTGTAGAAGAAGAAACACTGGAACCTCCTTTCCAGCTAAATACTGAATGTACAGTGTAAGTGTTCACATTTAAACTAGTAATAGATCTAAGTGGCTGAAGAACCTCTTCCCATGTTTCAGAATTAACACAAAACTACTCACAAATCGAGTGAATCAGTGAAGGAAATCCCATACCTGCTGTAGTAGCAGCTCTGGCACAGTTCAAAATATTATAAAAAATAATAGCTCCAATATCTAAAGACTTTCCATGTTAAATAAAATGGTTCAGAACAACTTTCTCCCATGTAACTTCACTAACATGACTTGAAGGAAGAAGCTTAGATGAGATGAAGTAATGTCATGCCTTTGAAGTGGCATTCAACTTAGAGGCTTGAAATTCACTCTTCTTTCATTCGTAATCTTCCACAAACCTCTTCCATCAGTAAGCAAGGCTATAATTTCATCTAACTCTCCTTCAAAAGGATGATAATTCGTATAAAAACAAAACATCGCAGGAGGTAATCGGTAAAAAGTATTAATTACCGCAGGTGAAAAATCCACTTGTTGCCCCCTAACCATTACTAAATTTTCCTCAGCTGCTAGCAAGTTAGCATAAAACTCGCTCACCACATAAACAACTGCAACAATGGAGAATAAACAGTATCTTTCCTAATTCCTTTTAGCAATTATCACTTCAATATCTCCTCCTGACTTGCTAAAAACTCACTCTGGAATCAATTTCTGCGATGCGAGTGCATCGATGCAACAATTCTTTGCTAAAAAATTGACAAATTTGTCGGAATCAAATTTTGCTTTCTCTTTCGAGCGTTTGACTTTGGAGCAATCTTTAAAAATTCACAAGAAATTCCAAAATTTAAACTAAACTTGTTAACTCAACTTCCAAAGGCAAACTTCGCTAAATCCAAGCAATTTCTCATGCTTTTCCTTAAATTTTCACCATGAATAGTGATTTTTGAATTTTTCAATAATGTACTCAAAATACATTGTGAAAATAAAAAATTTTTACTTAGGAGTACTGATCATACCTTGAGGATTTCAAATCCAACAAATTTCGACGAAATTAGCTCTAAAATGATCCAAATTAATGATGCCCTAAGCTTCTATTTCGCGAAACCAAGAGGTTAAAGGTGTTGGGGGTGTTAAAAATGGAAAATTTCAGGTTTTTAATTGCAGAAAATGGATTTTCACGAACCGGCGCCTATGCACGAGGCATACGGCACTTAGCCGCGAAATCTGGCACTTATGCGCCGTTGTTTTGGCGCTTAGCCACCAGTGCTCAAATATTTGGCAATTATGTTAATTACATCACAAATCCGAGTTAATCACCTTTAATCGCTTCAAATAATTATTTCTCTCCATAAACTCTTCTAATACTCCAAAAGTACACTTTAATCTCCAATGATTCCACACAAATCTTACACAAACAAAAACTTATGTTACTTAAATATCAAAACACACTTAATACAAGCTACAAATTTCTATCCAAACACTTTGGATGAAATACCCCAATACAAAAGTTCAAACACATGTAATTAAACACATATTTACATCATTGAGATGTAACAAACACATGTAAATTGCAATACACACAAACATTAAAAAATAACCACACTTAAAACACTAAAAATTAAACCATAAGACCACACATAATTTAATTCCAATCTCCATTAGGTGGATTATATCCAGAACCACCATTAGTTCAATTTGAACCATTTGGAATGTAAATTTGATAAAACAGGCGATGATTAAAAGCTCTTGCATCTTCTTCTATCAATTTTTTCTTTAGCTACATCGCTCTATTTGCTTCTTCCACATGACTTGTATCACTGAATTGCATTTTAAGTTGCCATCTAATGTGCGCTAAATGAGCGTTAGTTTCATTTACCTTTGCATCAATAGATTCCACATCAACCTCGATCTTCGCAATCCTTTCTGCTATTTCTTGGATACTCACAGCCAGAAATCCATTATATAACTCTTGCGCACTATCACAAATAAACTCCTTCTTGTTGGCTTCCTCTTTCTTCTTAACTTTGATCTCCTAAGAAGAATTTTTTGCATTAAAAAATCTCTTTTTAAGACTCAGAATTAAAATAAGAACTGGGGTAAGTATCTCATAAATTTAGGGCCATTTTATAGACTTAGGAAACCTTAAAACTGACCCTAGACGTGTTAAAACTCTTTAATAACTCCAAAAACTACTCACCCATGATTTAGGCTTCTAAAACCTAAATTTTCACATTTTTTATAACTGTGCCGCCTATGGCCAACCAGCGGCGCATAGCCGCCGATGCAAATTTTTGCACAATTCTGTCAAATGTCAAAATCTTCATTCTGACTCCTCTAAGTCATCAAATAAGGTCAAATAAACACCACTATAACATAAAAAACTCTAAAATGCTACCACATTTCTCAAATCAAACCAAATAAAAGCACACGAAGCAAACATAAAACAAAGGACACTGATAAATATGGGTTGCCTCCCACAAAGCGCTTGGTTTAACGTTATCAGCCTGACATACTTAGAACTTATTCTGAGTGTCCCAACATCAGATTTTCATTAGGTTTAGATTGATCGACTGAAAAGTAAGGTTTAAGTTTATTGCTGTTTACTTTAAATATTTTTCCAATCTTAGGATCTTTAATATCCACAGCTCCATATGAATAAACTTTCATCACGATAAATGGGTCCATCCACATGGACTTAAGTTTACCAGCAAAATTTCTTAATCTTACAGTAAATAGTAACACTTTTTTGCTCTGGCTCAAGTTTTTTAGTAAAAATCTTCCGATCATGCCACAACTTCATCTTTTCTTTATAAATCTTAGCATTTTCATAAGATTAATTCCTTGTTTCTTCAAGCTCATTTAATTGAAACAATCTCTTTTCTTCAGCATCTTTTAAATTAAAATCGAACTCCTCAATAACCTAATATGCTTTATGCTCAAGTTCAACTGGTAAATGAGAAGCTTTTCCAAAAATTAGCCTATATGGGGACATTCCTATAGGAGTTATGTAGGTAGTCATATAGGCCCAGAAAGCATAATATAATTTGATTGACCAATCCTTTCTATTTGGATTAACAGTCTTTTTCAATATTTTTTTAATTTCACGATTGAATAATTCAACCGAACCACTTGTCTACGGATGATAAGCGGTAGAAATGTGATGGTTAATATGATGTTTCTTTAACTTCTCCATAATCACATTTCTAAAATGACTTCCCCCATCAGTTATAATTACTCTTGGTATTCAAAATCTATAAAATATATTCTTATTTAAAAACTTTGCAACACTTTAAGCATCACATCGAGGTAAACCAACAACTCCTATCCATTTAGATACATAGTCTACTGCTATCAAAATGTAGGTATTCTGAAAGATGGTATAAATGGTCCCATGAAATCTAATCCCTAAACGTCAAAGATTTCAACTTCCAGCATATAATAGAGGGGCATCTCATTTCTTCTAGAAAATATTGCCTACAAGTTGACATTGATCACAATTTTTAATAAAAACATTAACATCCTTAAAAATTATAGACCAATAAAATCTAGATTGTAAGATTTTATATGCAATTGTATCAACTCCAAAATGTCCCCTATAATCAGAATTATGACATTTTTGAATAATTTCATAAGTTTCTTCTAAAGGCACACATCTTCGAATAATCAAATCCTTTTCTAAAAATGAGTCATCCCAAAAATAAGTCTTCACTTCAGATACAAATTTCTTCTTCTCATGGTATGTCAAACCATTAGGTAAAATATCACTAACAATAAAGTTTACAATGTTGGCATACCACGTAACACACCACTCATTAACAGCGAACAATTTTTCATAAGAAAAATGTTCATTAATTTCTTCAGCATCACAGAGAGATTTTTCAATTTTAAGCTTGGACAGATGATCAGCAATTTGATTATCAACACCACTTCTATCTACTATCTTGAAATCAAATTCTTGCAAAATAAGAATCCATCTAATCAATCTTGGTTTTACAGACTTCTTCTTTATTAAATACTTAATAGCACAATGATCAGTATGCACCACACATTTAGTTCCAAGTAAATATGATTTGAATTTATCAAAGACAAATACTATAGCTAATAAGTCTTTCTTAGTAGTGGTATAATTAATTTGAGCTTCATTAAGAGTTTTACTAGCATAGTAAATCACTTTGAAAATCTTATCATATTTCTGACCCAAAATAGCTCCAATAACATAATCACTAGCATCACACATTAATTCAAAAGATTTTTTCCAGTTTGGTGAAACTATAATAGGTGCAGTGATTAATTTTTCTTTTAAAGTTTCAAAGATTTTAGGCAATCATCATCAAAATTAAAAATCATATCTTTTTCCAGTAAACAGCATAAAGGCTTCAAAATTTGTGAAAAGTCTTTAATATAACGCCTGTAAAATCCAGCATATCCCAGAAAACTTCTAATTCCCCTTACATTAGTTGGGCAAGGTAAATTAGAGATCACTTGAATTTTTGTAGGATCTATTTCCATACCATTTTCTGATATACGATGTCCCAAAACAATTCCTCCTGCTACCATAAATTGGCATTTCTCTCAGTCAAGGACCAAATTAGCTTCTTCACAGCGTTTCAGAACTTTAGATAGATGTTCTAAACATGATTCAAATGAAATTCTAAACACTAAAAAGTCATCCATAAAACTTCAATTTCTTTTTCTATTAAATCACAAAAAATTGCCATCATACATCTCTGAAATGTAGCAGGGGCATTACATAAACCAAAGAGAATTCTTCTAAAAGTAAATGTACCATAAGGACTGGTAATTGTTGTTTTCTCTTGATACTCAGGAGCAATTTGAATTTGGTGGTAACTAGTATATCCATCCAGAATACAATATTTTTTTGCCAAGCCAGTCTATCCAACATCTGATCTAGAAAAAGGAAGTGAAAAATGGTCTTTCCTGGTGGCAAGGATTAGTTTTCTATAATCAATGCATATTCACCACCCTGTAACTTGTCTTACTGGTATTATTTCATTCTTTTCATTCACAGTCACAATAACTCCTTAGGTACACAGTGAATAAGACTAACCCATGCACTGTCTGAAATAGGGTAGATAATTCCAGCATCCGACCACTTTAGGATTCCTTTCTTTACAACTTCTTTCATGATAGGATTTAATCTCTTGTGAGGATCAGCCCAAGTTTTGCAGTTATCCTCCATAAGGATTCTATGCATATAAATTGGACTGATTCCTTTAATATCGGCTATTGTCCATCAAAGACTTTCTTATATTTCTTCAAAATTTCAAGCAAACTCTCTTCTTCTCTTTCAGTTAATTGAGAGGAAATTATAACTGGAAAAGTTGAGGAGTCACCTAAAATGGTATACTTTAAATGATTAGGAAGCATCTTTAAATCAAGTTCAGGAGATTTTTCAATTGATGGACTAAAAGATTCATCTTTTTCAATCATGTCCAACATTTCAAAATTTTTATGAACTTAATTTAAATCTTCCTCATGAAAATCTTTAGAATGTTGTAATTCATCTTCTTGCTTGTGTTCCAATTCTTTACTTTCAGATTTCTCTTCATAATTTGACTTGAAATGACATTCACTCAAATATTTGATAGCATCCATCCTATAACATTCATCATCTTTACCTCTTGCAGGATATTTCATTGACTTTGAAATATTAAATGTAATAGTTTGATCATTAACTCGCATCGTCAATTACCCTTTTTGCACATCTATCATTGCTCTACTTGTGGCTAGGAAAGGTCTCCCTAAAATTATGGGTATCTCTTTATCTTCTATATCCAACACAATGAAATCAACAAGAAAAATAAATTGATCCACTTTCACCAAAACATCTTTTATAACTCCTTTAGAATATTTGATCGAACAATCTGCTAATTGCAGAGTTACGGTAGTAAGGGTTATTTCTCCTAATCCCAGTCTTTTGAATATTGATAATGGCATAAGGTTAATGCTTGCACCCAAATCACATAAAGGTTTTCCCAAAAATCTGTCTCCAATTGCACATGGAATTGTGAAACTTCCAGGATCTTTAAGCTTTTTAGGAAGCTTTTTTTGAATTATAGCGCTATACTCTTCACTAAGTTCAACAGTCTCATTTTCTTCAAACTTCCTCTTTCTGTTGAGAATATCCTTCATAAATTTCACATAGCTTGGCATTTTTTCTAAGGCTTCAGCAAATGGAATATTGATTGTAAGCTTCTTAAATTTCTCCAAGAATTTTGAAACTTGCTTATCCAATTTTTGTTGTCGAAGTCTCTGAGGAAATGGAGGTGGTGGCTTTTCTAAATCAACCTTAGGTGGATAAATAGGTCTTTACAAACCTTTCAGAGCGTCTTCTTTTAGTTTTTTAATCTCTTCTTTCTCTACTTCAGTCTCTTTTTGAACTCTACCTTCCAACTCTCTTTCACTTCTCAACTGAATAGCTTGTACTTGCTCTTTAGTCTTGTCTCTTGGATTTACTTCAATATTACTAGGAAGCGTTCCTTGGGATCTATTACTTAATGAATTGGCAATCTGTCCCAATTGATTCTCAATATTTTTGATTGTAGCTCCTTAACTTTGTAATTAATTTCCCATTTGTAACACCACTTCTTCAATATACAACTTCTTCTCCTTAAATTGTAAAGTATTGTTAAAACTTGGTGGATAGGTTAGTCTATAATTATTATTCCCTTGGTTTTTCCAATCTACCAATGAGTTTGGATGGTTTTTCCAACCTGGGTTATAATAATTGGAATATGGGTTATTAGGTTTACTTATGGCATTCAAGGTTTCTGATGAAGTTTGAGAATCAACCATTTGGCCTAATGAATTTTCTTCAATCATGGAAGTTGGCTAAGAAAAATTCATTCCAAATTGGTCCATCTTCCTTAAAGTAGCAATAACTTGATTTGCTAGAATAGCAAAAGCATCATTTTCATGAATGTTGGCTACCTTCTTAAGATTTAACCTTTCAAAAGGCCATTGAAAATTATTAATAACTATTTCTTCAATTAAAGTATAAGCATCAGCAAACTGTTTAGACATCAATGAACCACCAGCAGAAGAATCAATAATAGATCTAAGAGATCCAACTAATCCATTGTAAAAGGTCTAAATTATTAACAAATCTGGTATTGAATGATGTTGACACTTTCTCTTGAGATGTTTAAAACGTTCCCATCCTTCATATATAGATTCCCCTTCAAACTGACAAAAGGATGTAATATCATTTCTAAGCTTCGCAGTCTTCGATGGTGGAAAATATTTAGCAAGGAATTTTTGTGCTAAATCACCCTAAGTTCTGATAGATCCAGGTGCTAACGAATTTAACCAAATCTTAGCTTTATCCCTCAGTGAAAAAGAAAAAAGTCTTAGTTTAATAGCATCGTCCGAAATACCATCGTATTTAAAAGTAGCGTACAATTCTAGAAAATTGGCAAGATGTAAATTAGGATCTTCAATTGGTGCTCCTCCAAACTGATTATTAGATACTATCTGGATAATACTAGGTTTAAGTACAAATGAATTAGCAGCTACAACAGGGTGTTGAATACTACCATGAAGTTCATCCACTGTAGGATTGGCATAATCTCTTAAAGGTCAAAATTCTTAATAGATTTCAACATTTTGATGATCTTGATTTGCCATTTCTTGAATATTTTTATCTTTTTCTGTATTTTTAAATTTTTTTTATTTTTCTGATAGTTCTCTCTAATTCAGAATCATAAGGCACAAGTCCCTCAGAACCTGAACTACGAATACACAATTAACAAAATAAAATAAAACACACTAACAAAAATAATGAAAAGTAAAAACTTAATTTTTCATAAATTTTCTTTAAATTATATTTTAATTAATTTCCCTGACAACGGTGCCAAAAACTTGGTCCCCAATTATTTATGCTTACAATTTAGATATGAAATTACACTTAAATTATTTTTAATATGGGATACTACACAAGTATACGTATCGTTTATCAAGTAATTTAGGACTTTTATTAAGCCCTGAGATATCGAAACCACAGGGAAAGATATAAAATTTTAAAAAAATAAGAAAAATAAAATTTTACTTTTTAAAATGATTTTGTAAAGTATGTTTTAAGATAAAAAGTTTTTTACAATTTTTTTTTGTTATGTTCTGAATAAAAAGTAAATCAAACAACTAAAGTTAACACAACTATAAAATAGTATGAAAGCAAATGAGAATAAAATATATTTTTCCTCTTTCAATGAATCAGTAATAATTATGTAATTTCATTGTGGAAGTATCTAAGTGTGTTGTGCCAAGTAGAAGCAATTATATTCTTTACCCTTACTTGGTTCTATAAAGAACATTGGTTAATTTGAAGTTTTGAAATCTTGTTGAGAGGTTAGGCAAGGAAGGTACTAGCTCTCACTCTAGAGTCTCTCTATTCCCTCCACCTGGGGACTGACATCACATGACAAAATTTAAAACATCAAACCAAATTAGGGGGCTTTAGCAGGTCACTCTAAAGTCCTTTAATTTTACTCCCCATTAAAAATATATCTTCCTATTTATTTGCACCCAACCATATGGACTACAAATCTCACCAATACAATTGCATGTGATTCTTTCTAATTGTTGATTGAGAAAATACCGCATTGGTTCTTACGTGTTCTCACAACAAATTTTAACATCTTAATTGGCCAAATCAGAGGAAAATGAAGTGTAAGGTAGTGAATCATCACAACTTCTTCCAACTTTGAAATCCTACACTTCACACAACTTGCTTCCATAATTTAATTACTTCATCATTTAAAAGGAAAAAGATAAATAAAACAACTCTGAGTTTATGGAGAAAACACAATCACAACTTGATTTGAAAGTAGAAATCATAGTGAAAACACAACAAGTCTTACTTTAAAACCAAATGTAAAACAAGATAAACACTTATCTGAAAATCCTCTCCACAAGACTCTTGAAGTTCCTTTGAAACTTTGCTTTCCCTTTACAATATATAATAGAGGTTGGTGCCCAACTCCGTTGACTCTGAACCTCTATTCCACTCTTAATAAAAACTAGATACAATAGATAATAAAAGTGGTGAAGTGGAAATGTGTGTTCTCAATAACTCTCTAACATAAACTTTACTCTTAACACTAATCACACCCTCCAACAATAACCCTTTTTCTGATCTTCAAATCTTCTTTTTAAAATTTTTCAAAATTTGTCTTGGTGTCTCTTCAAATCATGTCCAGATTCAATGTATCCACTAAAGAATGCATATCTTCATTCAAATCTGCCGCCCAAAAGAAGTTAAGGATGTTACCATCAAACGTTACTTCAAACACCCCTTGAAAATGACACCAATTTTGATTTAATTCGTATTTTTTAACTGCCGCGCCTATGCGTCAAGGGTCTGGCGCTTAGTCGCCACAAGTCAAATTTTTCATTCTTCAATTTTTTCTCCAAATTTGATCCTCTTTCTCTCCTTTCATCATAGTCAGTCATTTTAATCATACCTACAAGAAAAACACAAATATACCTTCCATTAAAGTGCAATATCATCAAAATTAGGTATAAAAATATATTTAAAAACACTATATATTTTAGGTGTATTAATAGCCTTAATTTGCTATTTGTTTTGATCTTTTGGATTGATCTCAACATTACTGGGAAGAATTCCTGAAGGTCTATAACTAAGCGCAGTGAAAATAAGTCCTAATTGATTTTCAATATTCTTAATCGCAACACCTTGAGTTTGTAATTGATTACCCATATTTAAAATTAATTCTTCAGTAGATAACTTCTTTTTCTTAAATTATGGGTTACTATTAAAACCTGAAGGATAAGTAGGTCTAAAGTTTGTGTTTCCTTGGTTGTTCCAATTTTCTACTAGATTCATAGAGTTGTTTCCCCATTGCAGGTTAACATCATTGTTATTATTCCAGTTAAAATTTGAATGATTCTTCCAACCAAGATTATAATAATTCAAGTAAGAATTGTTGGGTCTATTATTTATAGCATTTAAGATCTCATAGGGCGTTTGGGATTCTATTATCTGTCCTAATGAATTTTCCTCTTACACTTGGGGTGTTTGAGAATAATTTATTCCTTATTGACTACTTTATTTGAAAAAGCAGCAATTTGAGAGACTATCATAGTTATATCATCAGAATCATGAATACTAGCTACTCTCCTAGGATTTACCCATTCAGAGGGCCATTGAAAATTGTTAGTAGCCATCTCTTCTATTAACGAAAATGCTTCATCGAAAGGTTTTGACATTAATGATCCACCAGCAGCAACATCTATAATTCGTCTCAGAGATCCCACTAATCAATTATATAATGTTTGAATTATTAACCAATCTAGTAAAGCAAAATGTGGGAACTTCCTAAGAAGATCTTTAAATCTTTCCCAAGCTTCATATATTGATTCCCCTTCAAACTGACCAAAAGATGAAATATCATTTCTTAGCTTCACAGTTTTTGATGGAGGGAAATATTTTGACAGAAATTATTGTGAAAGTTCTCCCCAAGTTCTGATAGATTCAGGTGCTAATGAATTTAACCACACCTTAGCTTTATCCCTTAATGAAAATAGAAAAAGTCAAAGTCTGACAGCATCATTTGACACTCCATCATATTTAAAAGTAGCCCACAGTTTTAGAAAACTAGCGAGATGTAAATTAGGATCTTCGTTCGATGTTCCTCCAAATAGATTTTTTTGTACCATTTGTATAATAGTTGGTTTAAGCTCAAATGAATTAGCAGGAACATCAGGATTTTGGATAGTTAAGTGAATTTCATCTACTGTTGAGTTAGCATAATCTCTTAAACATCTTGGTATATTTTGATTGTTCGCCATTTTATGATGATTTTCAGATTTTTTTATTATTTTTGAATTTTTCTAGCAGTACGCTCTAATTCTGAATCGTAAGGCACTAAACCTATGGATCCAATCCCACACATATAAAATCACACAAAATGCACTAAAAAGTAAAAAAGCACACACAAAATTGCAAATTACAAAGTAAAGGTTTTTAAATACTATAATTTTAACAGTTACCGTTTTATAACATCCACGACAACAACGCCAAAAACTTAACTCAACCTACTAGTGCCGAATGCGCTGCCTCTAAGGTTAATATTCAAAGTATAGTTTCAGTTCAGTTTCACAATAAGATCAATTTAATGATGAGGCAGTCACTCGCATACTCAAGTATACATATCGTTCAAGTAATACAAGGCTCTAGTGGAGTTCTGGTTATCGATCCCACGAGGAAGGTAAGAACTTTATCAAAATATAGCCAAGATTTGAAATCTAATACTCAATTCACAATGCAAGTGCAAGTACTATTAAAGTTTCTAGTGCAAAGATAGCTACGACTAAGTTAACTACAATTACTTTCTAAATTTCTAAGCAGGATTAACTAACACACACTAAGTTTTTTATTAAAAGGTTATAATATGGAAAAGTATCTTTCCTCTTGTAATGAGTCTGTGATGAGTGATTGATATAGATTGATAATAAATTTGTATTGTTCCAAATAGGAGTGATTATATTCTTTACCCTCGTCAGAGTACCCCCTCTTTCAAGTATGAAAAGAACATTGGCAAATCCTAGGCTTAGTTACTAAATCTGAGGTTAGGGTGGGAGGATATTGGCTCTCACTTCAGAGCTCCCACTTTCCTTCACCTAAAGGCTAACCCTCGCTTTAGTTACCAAACTTTAAGACCAAATTGAGCATTTCAGCCTGTCACTCTAAAATCTCCAATTTGATGCCCATCAAACCATATTTCCCAATTTATTTGCACTCAATTCCAATGAACTATGCAACTCATTCATGGACATTGAATGGATTCTCCACTATTATTGTAGAACACTTAGTCCTTTCAGATTGAATGTTTTACAACAAGTTTTAACAATTCAATTGGCCAAATTAAAAAGTAAATGAAGTTCAAAGTGAAAAACCATCACAATTTCTTAACATTTTTATGGCACATCAAATCTACATCAACATTTCACCACATCACATTGCAAGAAGAAAGACAAAGAAATCTACTCAAAATTCATGAGGAAGATAAAAAAAAACATGGATTTTATATATAAAAGGAAAGTCATACAAACCATAAAAGTAAGTACAAATTATCTCAATATCTTCCCCAAGCAAATCCCTTTAAGTTCCTTTGAGCCCTTTAATTCTGAACTCTCTGTGGTTGGGTGACCAGTACTAGGGAGACTTGTAAGAGAAAAGAAGAGATTCAAAGGAACTTCAAGGGTTTGGTGGAGAGGAACTTGAGATAAGTTTTTATCTTTGTACTTCATTTGGCTTTAATTGAGAGTTCTTGTGTTTCTACATGATTTTAACTTTTAAAATTACTTATTATTGCATTTTCTCCATGGATTCTGAGTAGTTTCTTTAACTTATTCCTTAAAATGAGAAGTAATTAAGTTTTTTAGGGAAGTTGTGGAATTATTGATCTTTAATGTTGGAATAAGTTTTGTCAATTTAATCCTTGCAATTCATTTACTTCTTGATTTAGCTAATTAAGATGTCAAAATTTGTTGTGAGAACTTGTAAGATCCTTGTAGGTATTTTCTCAGTCAACAGTTGGTAGGAATCACATGAGATTGTATGGTTGAGAAAGTAATTCATATAATTTTGTGCAAATGAAAAGGGAAATATACTTTGATAGGTGTAGAATTAGAGGACTTTAAGGTGACAGACTAAAGCCCCATAATTTGGTTTATTATTTCAGGTTTTGATGCTAGATGTTAGCCTCCAGGTGGAGGGAAAGGAAGGAACTCTAGAGTGAGAGCTAGTATCTTCCCTACCTAACCTGTATTCAAAACTATTCAAACTTTAAACTAGCCAATGTTCTTTATAGCAACTCTAGTAAGGTTAAAAAATAATATTACTCCTATTTGGCACAACACATTTTGAATACTTCAACAACATAACTCATGTACTTATTACTTATTCATGATAAGGAAAAAGATATTTTCATTTATACCTCTCTAAATCTTACAAAATCTTATTATAATTTGTTAATTGTTCACTATATTTCATAATATAATAAAATACCAAAAAGAATCGCATTTTCAAGTTTTTCTAGTATCTGAAACTGTTTAAGTCAGTGTCTTTTTTTAAATAGATTTCGTGATCAAATTCCTTATAATTTTTAAATATCCAAAAATTTCCCTATGGGATCAATATTTTGGAGCTTAATCAGAAATTTTTTATATTACTTGATAACGATACGTATACATGCGCTGAATCCTTAAATTAAGTAAAAATATAAAACATATTACCACAAGTATAATTATCATCAGGGTTCAAGTCTTTGGCGTCGTTGCCGGGGAAATTTTCTTTTAATTGGATTTGAATTGAAAAGAAAAATTAAAAGAAATTTTCAAAAAAAAACAAAATTTCTATTTTAGAAAGTCTTATTTAAACCTTATTTATTTACTTGTGTTGAATTTTATTTTCATTGTTGTGTTGTAATAGTTTATGCGAAGTTTAGGTTCTGAAGGACTTGTGCCCTACAATTCTGAATTAGAAAGAACAATTAGAAAAATTAAAAAAATTTAAAATACTAAAAAAAATTCAAAAATTTCATGAAATGACAAATCAAAATAATCAAAATGCTAAAATTCATCAAGAATTTAGACCCTTAAGAGATTAAGCAAACCCTACAGTGGATGAACTTCATGATAGTATTCAAAATCCTACTGTAGCTGCTAATTCATTTGAACTTAAACCAGCTATTATCCAAATGATATCAAATAATCAATTTGGAGGAGTACCAACTGAAGATCAAAATTTACATCTTATCATTTTTCTAGAATTGTGTGCTGCATTTAAAAATGATGGTGTTTTTGATGATGCTATTAGACTTAGGCTTTTTCCATTCTCACTTAGAGATAAGGTTAAGATATGGTTGAATTCGTTAGCTCCTGGATCTATCAGAACTTGGGGTGATTTTGCATAGAAATTCCTTGTTAAATATTTTCTACCATAAAAAACTGTGAAACTTAGAAATGATATTACATCTTTTTGTCAGTTTTAAGGGAAATCTATTTATGAATCTTGGAACGATTTAAAGAACTCCTAAGAAAGTGTCCACACCATGTTGTGCCAGATTGGTTAATTATTCAAAATTTTTATAATGGATTAGCTTGATCTCTTAGATCTATTATCAATGCCGTTATTGGTGGTTCATTGATGTCAAAACCATTTCATGAAGCTTATGCTTTAATTGAAGAAATGACTACTAATAATTTTCAATGGCCTTCTGAAACGAATTTTTTATCTGCAAGAATTTATGAACCCAGATTTATATATTTATAATGTTTTTGTAAAGTAACAATTTCAAACGCAAGCATACGTATTGCTCAAGTAATACAGGGCTCTAGTGGAGTCCCGTTTATCGATCCCATAGGGAAGCGAGGTAAGAGGTCCTTTGTCAAATTCTAGTCCACTACTATTAGACTTTAGTTTGGAAGGTCGATATAAGTGGTTTTTAAACAACTTCTCTTAAAGGTAAATCTTAATTTTAAAATAACTAATAACTACTCCTAAAGGAAAATATTAATACTAAAGATAACCCTTTCTGGATAAATTGGTTTTGAGAATTTTGAGATAATAAAAACTACTATTCTTAAGTAATGAATTGGATAATGTAAAGGAATGAGATGTAATAAATATTGTATGTGCCAAATAGGATCAATCCTATTCTTTACCCTCTTCCAAGTGCATAAAGAACATTGGCTAATCCTAGTTTTAGTCTCTAAATCTGTGGTTAGGCTGGGAGGTCCCTTCACCTGTAGGCTAACTCTCGCTTTAGTTTCCAAACACTAGGACCAAATTGGGGATTTTAGTCTGTCATCATAAAATCTCCAATTCTACGCCCATCAAAGTATATTTCCCTATTTATTTGCACTCAACCCCATGAACTTCACCATCCATGGAATTTGAATGTGGTTCCACTTTGTTGAGAATTACACCGCCCTCTCGGATCATAGCGCAATTACAATGAATTTTAACACTACAACGAGCTCTTTTTGTAATGTAAATGAAGTGCAAGTAAAAACCATCACATTTATAAATAAAATTCTTTTAGCAAGAATCTCAATATCCCAAACATGAATCCTACTCATTGGGAAAAAAAAGTAGAAAGAAAACAATGGCATAATCTTTTTATGCCACTATTTCCAAAGAAGAATAAAGAGTAAGAGAAAGACATCACAAAGCTATAAGAAAACACAACGAAAAACTTCATTTTTAAGTAAATCCACATAATAAGCGTTTACAAAATCATAAGATAATGAAGAAAAAAATACTTAGATTTTTTACCTTGAAAGAAAAAAGATCTCTCCCACAAAGTCTCCCGCTGATCCATACAATGCTAGTACAAACCCTTACAAATTCTCTCGATATACCCTCACCAATCTCTCCAAAAAGGTAGAAATCTATATTTCTACTCCTATTCTAAGATCTCTAAACATTATCCACGTTTTTCCTAACATCTACCTCCCTTTTTTGGCTTCAAATTCGCTTTAAAATAGTGTAGGGACAAATTTCTCAAGAGGTGCTTGAAAAAACCTTCCAAAAAACGTCCAAATTCGACGTATACGACCAATAAGAGCTTCTGGCGCGGTCCGGTGCTGTCTGGGCGTTGTCACTATTTTCAATTGACTTTTTGTGCTTTCTGGATGCTGGCACGGTCCGAGACTGGATAGGGCGCCGTCTGACGCCCTACTTTGCGCAGCTCCACCGTTTTGCTTCGTTTGGCTCCGTTTTAGCTCTGATTCACTCCATTTCAGTTGCGTTGCTTTCCTAACAAATATCCTTACAAAATAAATATAAAAACAACCTTTATTTAAAGTGTAATCTCATTCAAAAGTATGTAAGAAGTGTAAAAGAGATTAAGCACAGAAAGACTTATCAAAATGTGTCATGCCAAAATTTGTTTTTTTGCCCGTTTTTGCTCCAAATTGCACCATTTTGTTTCCTTTTCTCCAAAAGAGATTTCTTGTACCTAAAATCAAAAACATACAAAATACCTTCCTTTATAGTGTAATATCATCAAAATTAGGTATACAATAGACATTAAAAAACTATTAAATTTTCAGTGGATCAAGATCCCCCAAACTTAATTATTACTTATCCTCAAGTAATTTAGTTAATACATAAAATAATGATCCACTACAATGAAATTTATTTCTAAAATACCATGATTTTGACTTAGATAAATACAGTAGTAAAATTTTCAAAAAGATCTTTGAATAATTCAAGTAAATTTTGTAGGTATAAGGCTATCAAGTCATCAAGTCTAAGAGTTCTAGCCTTCTATTCATTTCAAAAATGACTGTAGATTGTTCTATTAAGACACTTAAAAGGATTACATGACAAGAATTTTATGAGAACACTACTAGTAAAGATACTAATCCATACATATAAGTTCAGGAAAGTAATTAAGTTCTTCCCTTTAGGTAGATCCAAGTGAAGCCGATTTTTATTAGGCATCTCCTCAAGCTTCTCCTCACTTTTTCTTTTCACTTTTAATTTTCTTTTCTTTCTTTTTTTCTTTTTTTAGGGATCATTTTCAATCCCATTTTTTTACTTTTTTTTCTTTTGTTTTTTTATGTGAGGATTACTATATCTGGATAGCCTTTAATAATTTTGAACTGCATCCTTCTCACCCTAAATTTGAAAATTACCACAATCCTTTACCTCATAGGCATTTCTTTAGTTTATTATTAATTCATCATAGAGTCGCAATCCATTCCTTTCACATAAAGTTTTAAGGTTCTTAATATTTCAAACATATAGTTTTTCTTACTTTGAATAGCTGACTATAGTCCTATTCTCTTATACCAAATATCTTATCCTACAAAATTACTTTTCATTACCAAAAACTTTCATTCAAGTCCACTAAAGTACTCAAATAAAATCAAAATACAATTAATTGAAATTGAGCTCTATCACAGGAAATCATGTTAATAATTTTGATAGACTTTTAAATGAGAACAACTAATAGTTACATCTTTCTCTCCCCCAAACTTAAATTTTAAAATATTTTGCAATTAATTCCATAAAATGTAGCAGGAAGAAAAAGTAAAGGTTGAATATACTTACTACTACAACATCCTATCAAATTCATATACATGTAAAATCAGGATAGAATGACTGCAGAAGAAAGTAAGTCTAGCTTAAAACATGCTTGTAATAAAATTACACTAAAAGGAAGCATTCTCACTTTAAAATTTTATTTTTCTTCCTACCCCAAACTTAATTTTTAACATATATAACATAAACAGGAAAAAAAATAGTTTAGAAATTATATCTACCACAAATGTCTATAAAAAAAATCTGCAAGTACTAATCAGGACAGAACAACATGCAGCAGAAAGTAAATCTAAACTAAGCATGCCAGAGTGAAATTCACTAAATAAAAGTTTAACTAGCACAACAGGTATCAGCATGATAATATAAAAATGTTCTTCAAGTATTATATAAAATTGTAACACAAAAATAAACACACATAATAAATGAGTTCAATTCTTCAATTAACTCATCACATCTCACTACTTACCTCCAATTTATAATGGAATCACTACACTAATAAATCAGGTAATTTTTTAAAATGATTTTATATATTATAATCCCAAAGATAAGATTATTCCTGGTATATTGGCTCCCAGGCACCAATCCCAGGCATCATCTAATCCTTTAATTAAGCACCTCTAACAATTATAAATCGTAGTGTAAGATCATCCTAATGTTATTCATCAAATAGGTTCACGACTCCTACCAAATGAAAGAAAAGTTAGAGAATGAAAGTAACAAAATTGAGATGAACTGTCATTGTTCAAATTCATGATATCTCTTATAAAACTCAAGTCTGAGTAAGATCCGAGTTAGTGAACTCGTCAATCCAACTACTACAAGAGAACATATAAATCTAACCATAATAAAAAGTTAGGGAATCACCTCCCTCATGACACACAAAGATCAAATCAAACTACTAACAATCCAAACATCTACCAATCAACAATCAAACTGATCAATCCATAATGACACATAAAGATCAAGTCAATCCACTCTAAAGCAAACACAATACAACACTAACAATCATGACTTCCAAGCATACTAAATCAGATCACACTGATAACAATGGGTTACCTCCCATAAAGCGCTTGGTTTTAACATCGCGGGCCTGACAAATGATTCCTTCTGAATCAAAATTCTAATTAAGTAATCCTCGATCAATCACCCAATCTTTTCCAAATCAAAAGATTTCTACAAGATTCTCAAATTTTAAATTTTCATTCAGCTCTTCCTTTTTAGACTGATTTATATCATTGTTCATCATATTTCTTTCTAGGTCCAATATTCTTCAATTGATTTTCTGAATTTGCATAGTAATATAATCCTTAAAATTCATAAGAAATGGATCTTTATATGATAATTCAATATCTCTCAAATTTTGGATCTGATTCTCTCTACATAGTTCAGATTCTAGATCAAATTCTTCAATGTCACTCTTCTGTTTCAAGTTATCTTCTAATTCTTCTCCTTGATAATTATTAAATGATGGAGGTGGTTTTTCTATTTCCTTAGGAATTTCTTCCAATGGTCTTTCAATATCCTTATCCTCTTTTCTTAACTCAATGTTCTTTTGAAATATATCCTCAAATTCTCTTCCAAGTCTTAGTTCGATATCTTTATCTTGTTAATTATTCAATTCAAGTGTTTCTTGTGATTGAGTCGAATCTAAAAATATAAAGACTGGTAGTCCATCTTAAGTTTATTAGATGTTTCAACAGATGGAATTAAAAGTTCATTATTTTTTATAGCATCCATCATTTCACACCTCTCTTAAACATACATACAGTCTTCTTTAAATAACGTTTTCAAATCATCATGAAAGTCCATTTCGATCTCATCTGTTACCTTACTTTCAAAACTTTTTTGGAAATGGTCTTTATTTAGATAATCAATTTCATTTATAAAAAAACAATCATCATCTTTTCTCTCAGCTGGATCATTTTTGTTCTCTTTAAGTTTAATCTCAGTGTTGCTAGGAAGTTTTCCTTAAGGTTTATTGCTAAGTGAATTAGCAATTTGTCCCAGTTGATTCTCTATGTTTCTAATCGCAACATTTTGACTTTGCAATTGGTTTCTCATTTGCAATACCACTTCTTCTATCGACATATTCTCATCCTCAAATTGTTGATTATTGTTAGAGTCTAGTGGATATGAAGGTCTATAACTTGTTTTACCCTGACTATTCCAACTTCCATTAGGATTTGCATGATTGTTTTCCCATTGTTGGTTTCCACCCTCAGTAGTATGATTCCAGTTAAAATTAGGATGGTTCTTCCAACCTGGGTTGTAAACTTAAGAATACGGGTTGTTTATGGTATTTAAAGTCTCATATAAAAAGTTGTAATCAATCATACGCCCTAATGAACTTTTCTCACTTACAGGATTCCATTGAGGCTAGTTCATTCCAAATTGGTCCAACTTCCTTGATATTGCAATATCGTGAGATGCAAGAATTGCATTCACATATGTATCATGAACACTAGCTACATTTTTATGATTTACCCTTGTAGAGGGCCACTGACATTCATTTGTAGCCATTTCTTTAATTAATGAACCACCAGCAACAACATTAATAATGGACCTAAGGGATCCTACTAATCCATTATAAAAAGTTTGAATGATTAACCAATCTGGTAGAGCATGATGTGGACACTTTCTTAGGAGTTCCTTAAATCTTTCCCAGGCTTCATATATTGATTCCCCTTCATACTGACAACATGAAATAATATTGTTTCTAAGTTTAGTAGTCCTTGAAGGTGGAAAATACTTAGCTAGGAATTTCTGAGTTAACTCCTCCCAATTTTTAATAGAACCATGTGCTAATGAGTATAACCACATTTTAGCATTATCCCTTAGTGAGAAAGGAAAAAGCCTTAGCCTAACAACATCGTACGACATGTCGTTATAACGAAATGTAGCACAAAGTTCTATAAATTAGATAAGGTAAATAGGGATCTTATGAAGGAGTTCCTCCAAGGCGGTTGTTACTGCACAAGTTGGATAATAGGCTGGATTTAGTTCGAACGAGTCAACTTCTACGACAGGGTTTTGTATACTTGAGTGAATTACATCTATCGTAGGATTTACATAATCCCTCAATGATTTATGATGATTTTCCAAGTTATTATTTTGAATGTTTTTCATTTCCATTTCTAGTTTTTCAAGTCCTTTCTATTTTTTAATTTTCTTCCATTTTTCTAACTCGGGACCATAAGGCACAAGTCCTACAGATCCTTTATTTTGCATACATAACACAACAAACAATACATTAACAATAAAACAAATAAAATGAAAAATATATTCAACAAAACAAACATTTTCATAAACACCTTATTTTTCACGCAAACAGTTTTTTCACAATACTTTTTCATACCAAAAACACATATCACATAAAAACAATTTTACGACACTAAAGTTTTCCAATTCTAAGAAAAATTACATCAACTAAAATTCTCATAAAATTTTTACCGAAGCTTCCCCGGTAATTGCGCCAAAAACTTGATGTGACTTTTTTATATGCAGGAATTTATGAACCCAGATTTATATATCTATAATGATTTTTTAAAGTCACAATTTCAAACGTAAGTATATGTATCGCTCAAGTAATACAGGGCTCTAATGGAGTCCCGTTTATCGATCTCACAGGGAAGCGAGGTAAGAGGTCCTTAGTCAAATTCTAGTCTACTACTATTAGACTTTAGTTTGGAAGGTTGATATAAGTGGTTTTTTTAAGAACTACTCTTAAAGGTAAATCTTAATTTTAAAATAACTAGTAACTACTCCTAACAAAAAATGTTAATACTAAAGATAACCCTTTCTAGGTAAATTGGTTTTAAGAATTTTAAGATAATAAAAACTACTTTTCTCAAGTAATGAATTGGATAATGTAAAGGAATGAGATGCAATAAATATTGTATGTTCCAAATAGAAACAATCCTATTCTTTACCCTCTTCCGAGTGCATAAAGAACATTGGCTAACCCTAGATTTAGTCCCTAAATCTGTGGTTAGGCTGAGAGGATACTGGCTCTCACTCCAGAGCTCCTACTTCCCTTCGCCTGAAGGCTAACTCTTGCTTTAGTCTCCAAACACTAGGACCAAACTGAGGATTTTAGTCTGTCACCCTAAAAACTCCAATTCTACGCCCATCAAAGTATATTTCCCTATTTATTTGCACTCAACCCCCATGAACTTCACCATCTGTGGAATTTGAATGTGGTTCCACTTTGTTGAGAATTACACCGCCCTCTCGTATCATAGCGTAATTACATTGAATTTTAACACTACAACGAGCTCTTTTTGTAATGTACATGAAATGCAAGTACAAACCATCACATTTATAATTAAACTTCTTTTAGCAAGCATCCAAATATCCTAAACATGAATCCTACTCATTGGAAAAGAAAAGTAGAAAGAAAACAATGACATAATCTTCACATGCTACTATTTCCAAAGAAGAAGAAAGTGTAAGAGAAAGACATCAGAACACACGAAGAAAACACAACACAAAACTTCATTTCAAAGCAAATTCACATAATAAGTGTTTACAAAACTATAAGATAATGAATAACATAATACTTAGTTTTTTCCCCTTGAAAGAAATAAGAAGATCTCTCCCACAAAGTCTCTCGCTAATTCATGTAATGCTAGTACCAACCCTTACAAATTCTCTCAAAATCCCCTCACCAATCTCTCCAAATATGTAGAAATCTATATTTCTACTCATATTCTAAGATCTCTAAACATTATCCACATTTTTCCTAACATCTACCTCCCTTTTAGGCTTCAAATTCGCTTTAAAATAGTTAGGGATGAATTTCCCAAGAGGTGCTTGGAGAAACCTTCCAAAAAGCGTCTAGATTCAACGTAGATGACCAATAACCGCTTCTGGAATGGTTCGACGCTGTCTGGGCGCTGTCTGACACTATTTTCTATTGGATTTTCATGGTTTCTAGATGTTGGCACGGTTCGGCGCTAAATAGGGCGCCGTCCGGCACCCTACTATGTGCAGCTCCACCATTTTGCTTCGTTTGGCTTCGTTTCAGCTTCGATTCGCTCCATTTTAGTTGTGTTGTATTCATAATAGATAGCCCTACAAAATAAGCATAAAGATAACCTTTTTTTAAAGTGTAATCTCATTCAAAAATATGCAAGAAGTGTAAAAGAGATTAAGCAAAGAACGACTTATCAAAATGTACCAGGCCAAAATTTGCTTTTTTTGCTCGTTTTTGCTCCAAATTGCACCATTTTTGTTTCATTTTCTCCAAAAGCCATTTCTTGTACCTAAAACAAAAAAACTTACAAAATACCTTCCTTTATAGTGCAATATCATCAAAAATAGTTATGAAATAGACATTAAAAAGCTATCAAATTTTTAGTGGAACATCTTCTGAAAGGGTGCATCCTAAAAATGTAACCAATATTCATGAATCTGAAGCTTTTGCATTATTAGCAAATCAAGTTGCTATAGTTTCAAGGAAGATAGACCAATTTGTAATGAATCTTTCTGAACCAATTGCAATGATTGAAGTGAATTCATTAGGCCAAATGGTAGATTCTCAAATATCAATATAGACTTTAAATGCTTTAAAAAATAAGTCAAATAACCCATATTCAAACTACTATAACCCAGGTTGGAAAAACCATCCTAACTTTAATTGGAATAAAAATTCAGTTGGTATTAATCAGCAATGGGGGAACAACCAAATAAACCCATTGGGGAACTGGAACAACCAAGGTAATAATAATTATAAACCTACTTATTCTCCAGGTTTTAACAATAACCCACAATTTAAGGATTATAAGTTGTCTATAGAAGAAGTGGTGTTACAAATGAGAAATCAGTTACAAAGTCAAGGAGTTGCAATTACAAAATTGAGATTCAGTTGAGGCAAATTGTAAATTCATTAAGTAATAGAACCCAAGGTACACTTCCTAGTAATACAAAAGTAAATCAAAAAGACAAGAATAAAGAGTAAATAAAGGTTGTTCAACTTAGAAGTGCAAGAGAGTTGGAAGGTAAAACTCAAAAAAAAATTAAAGTAGAGAGAGAAGAATTTGAAAAACCTAAAGAAGATGCTCTAAAATGTTTTGAGAGACCTATTTCTCCACTTAAAATTGATTTAGAACAACCACCACCTCATCCATGTCCTCAGAGACTTTGTCAAGAAGAGTTGGATAAAAAATTTTCAAAATTTCTAGAAATATTTAAAATGTTTACTATTAATATTCATTTTTGCTGAAGCTTTCGAACAAACGCCAAGCTATGTGAAGTTCATGAAAGATATTCTTAACAAAAAGGAAGTTTGAAGGTAATGAGACAGTTGCACTTAGTGAGGAGTGCAGTGTTATAATTCATAAAAACTTCCTGAAAAGCTTAAAGATCTTTGATGCTTTACAATTCAATGTGTGATAAGAGACAGATTTTTTGGGAAAGCTTTATGTGATTTATCTGCAAGTAACCTTATGACATTATCTATATTTAATATACTAGGATTAGGAGAAATATCCCCTACATCTGTAGCCCTGCAATTAACAGATCGTTCTTTAACATATCCTAAGGGAGTTGTAGAAGATGTTTTGGTAAAAGTGGATCAATTTATCTTTCTTATTGATTTCATTATGTTAGATATGGAGGAAGATAAAGAGATACCTATTATTTTGGGGAGACCTTTTCTAGCTACAGGAAGGCAATAATAGATGTGTAAAAAGGGGAATTAACTATGTGTGCTTAATGATCGAAACAATTTCTTTTAATATTTTAAAATCAATGAAATACCCTGTTAAAGGTAAAGATGATGAATGCTTCTAGTTGGATGTAATGAGATATCTTAGTGAATGCTATTTCAAAAGAACTTATGAAGTGAATACCGAAATGAAAGAATTGGAGCACAAATAAGAAGAGGAATTTGAGCATTTTAATGATATTATTGAAAAAAGTTCTGAAGTTTTGGACATGATGGAAAAAGATAAATCTTTTTGTTCATCGATTGAGAAGCCTCCTCAACTTGAATTAAAGCTGAAACATTTAAAATATGCCTTTTTAGGAGATTCCTCGACTTTGTCGGTTATAATTTTCTCGAACTTAAATTCAGAAGAAGAAGAGTGTTTATTGAAAATTTTGAAGAAATATATGAAGCATTTGGATGGACAATTGCTGATACTAAATGAATCAGTCATTCACTTTTTATGCATAGAATATTTATGGAAGAAAGCTACGAGCTCAAGGTGATCCTCGAAAGGAGATAAAATCCCACTACGAAAAAAATTATTAAGAAAGAAATTTTAAAGTGGTTAGATGCTTGGATTATCTATCCTATTTCAGATAGTGCATGTGTTAGTCTAATATACTGTGTTTCAAAGAAAGGAGGAGCGACTATAATTATTAATGAAAAAAATGAACTAATACCTACAAGAAAAGTTACAGGTTGAGGAATATGCATTCATTATAGAAAATTAAACCTTGCCACGAGGAAAGATCATTTTCTATTACCCTTTCTGGATCAAATGTTGGATATACTAGTTGTACATAAATACTTTTATTTTCTGGATGGATATATTGGTTATCACCAAAAACAAATTGTTCTAGAGGATCAGGAGAAAATGACATTTACCAATCTTTATGATACATTTACTTTTAGAATACCATTTTCTATGTAATGCCCCTGCTACATTTCAAAGATGTATGATGGCTATTTTCTGTGATTTAATTGAAAAAGGAATTGAAGTTTTTATGGATGATTTTTTGGTGTTTGGAACTTCATTTGAATCATGTTTAGAACATTTATCACAAGTTCTTAAACGCTGTGAAGAAACAAATTTAGTCCTTAATTGGGAAAATGTTAGTTTATGGTAGCAGGAGGAATTATTTTGGGACATAAAATTTTAGAGAAAGTTATGGAGGTAGATCCTTAAAAAATTGAGTGACCGCTAATTTACCTCACCTGACTAATGTGAGAGAAATTAGGAGTTTTTAGGACATGCTTAGATTCTACGGGCGATATATTAAAAACTTCTTAAAAATTGCTAAGCCACGATGCCATTTATTAGAAAAAGATGTGATTTTTAATTTTGATAATGATTGTCAAAAAGCTTTTGAGATTTTAAAAGAAAAATTAGTCACTGCACCAGTTATTGTTTTACCAGATTGGAAAAAAACCATTTGAATTAATGTGTGATGCAAGTGATTATACTATTGGAGCTGTTTTGGGACAAAAATATGATATAATTTTTGAAGTAATTTACTATGCTAGTAAAACTCTTAATGAAGCTCAAATTAATTATAACATAACTGAGAAAGAGTTATTAGTAATAATATTTGTTTTTGATAACTTCAGATCATACTTAATTGGAACCAAATGTGTGGTGCATACAAATAATTCTATTATTAAGTATTTAATGAAAAAGAAGGATGCAAAACCAAGGCTGATAAGATGGAATCTTCTTTTGGAAGAATTTGATTTTGAAATAGTAGATAGAAAGGAAGCTGATAATCAAATTGCTGATCATCTATCCAGGCTTGAATCTGACAAATCATTGTGCTCTAAAAAAGAAATTAATGAAAATTTTCCATATGAAAAATTATTAAATATTAATGAATGGCGTGTTCTATGGTATGCAGACATAATGAACTTTATTGTTAGTAACATTTTCCCTTGTGGTCTGACACACCAACAAAAGAGGAAATTTTTATCTGAAGCTAAGACTTATTTTTGGGACGAGCCATTTCTATATAAACAGGGGAATGATTTAATTATTCAAAGAATGTGCCTTTAGAAGAAACTTTTGAAATTATCCAAAAATGCCATGATTCTAATTTTGGGGGACATTTTAGTGTTGATAAAATAACATACAAAATTTTACAATACTGGATTTTGTTGGCCTACTAACTTTAAAGATGTTAATGCTTATATTAAAAATTGTGATCATTGTTAACTTTTAGGTAATATTTCTAGAAGAAATGAGAAGCCCCTCTATTATATTTTGGAAGTTCAAATATTTGACGTTTGGGGATTAGATTTCATGGGACCATTTAAACCATCTTTTTGAAATTTATATATATTGTTAGTAGTACACTATGTGTTAAATAGATAGAAGCTGTTGCTTTACCTAGATGTGATGCTCAAAGTGTTGCAAAGTTTTTAAAAACGAATATATTTTTGTATATTTGGAATGCCAAGAGTGATCATAACTGATGGGGTAAGTCATTTCAAAAGCACGATAATAGAGAAATTATTAAAGAAATATTGTATCAATCATCAAATTTCTACTGCTTATCATCCTTAAACAAGCGGTTTGGCTGAAGTTTCCAATCGAGAAATTTAAAAAATTTTAGGAAAAATCTATGTATCCAACAAAAATGGATTGTTCAGTCAAACTTAATTATGCTTTGTGGGTTTATAGGACTTCTTACAGAACTCCTATAGGAATGTCTCCATTCAGGTTATTTTATGGAAAAGCTTGTCATTTACTAGTGAAACTTGAGTATAAAGCTTATTGGGCTATTAAGGAATTTAATTATAAATTGAAGGATCTTTGGTAAAAAGAGATTATTGCAATTAAATGAGTTAAGGAATGAGTCTTATGAGAATGCTAAGATTTATAAAGATAAGATGAAAAAATGGAATGATCAGAAGATTCTTATTAAGCATTTTGAGAAAGGGCAGTAACTTTTACTTTGAAATGCAGGATTGAGATTATTTTCAGGCAAACTTAAGTCCAGATGGATGGGGCCATTTATTGTGATAAAAGTTTATCCCTATGGAGCTGTGGATATGAAAGATACTAAAACCCTAAAAAATTTCAAAGTGAATGGTCATAGACTGAAACCCTATTTCTTAAGGGATCAAACTAAATTGGATAATTTTTTGATGTTGGGTAACCCAAAATAAGCACTGGGTACATCAGGCTGACGACGTAAAACCAAACATTTTATGAGAGGCAACCCATAGTTATCGATGTATTTTTTTGTTTTTAATGCTATGTGGTTGTGTTTGTTTTAGAGAATTGTGGTAGTATTTTGAATATGTTGTGATAATTTTATGACTTTAATTGATGTCTTAGATGTGTTAGAATGAGTATTTGGATGTTAAACAGATCTGTGCTAAAATGAGCACCTGCGATTAAGAGCTTAAATTTGGCGCTTAAGTGCGAGAGTTAAAAAAACGTGCCTAAATAATGTTATAGAATAATTAAACATGGTAAAGTGGACTTGAATGTTATTTGGTGATTTTTAGACGTGGGAAGTGGGTATAGGCTCTTATAAACTTTGTAAATGGCATTAAAATGAAGAAAATATTTGCCCCTCTCCAACTTTTCATTCTAAAGTCTAAGTGAAGAGAGATCTTAGTTGTAAGAGGTCTTAATTAAGCAAAAATGTATTCTTGGGAGAATGATTTAAAGAATAAGGATGAAGCTGTCAAGAAGAAGTTTATAAGTTAAAGTGTGCAAGAGTTATATAACAGATTTGTAGACGTTAGTATTGAAGGAATAGCGGAGAAGATTGTAAAAATTGAGGCTGATGCAGATTCAATTGAGGCGAAGATAAATGAAACTAATGCAAATTTAGATATTGGATGGCAACTCAAAATGCAATTCAGTCATACAGGTTATATTGAAGAAGCAGATAAAGCGATGTATCCGAAAAGCAAGTTTATTGAAGAGGATTCTATAAGAGTTCATTATCATCGTCTGTTCTATCAAATCTATGTGCCAAATGGTTCAGAAGGAGCAAATGAAGGCCAGGGATATGTTCCACCTAATAGAGAATGGAATTAAGTTCGAAGGTTTGTGTTTGTTTGCATGTTTTTTGTGTTGTTTGTTTTAAGTGCTTAATGTGAGTTTGTCTTGTATTGTGATGAATTTAGATGCTATCTCATCCAAAACTATTTGGAATAGAGATTAGATATATAAAGTGTGTTTGTACTTGTTGAATATGTGAATGAAAGTGTTTTGTTTGTGTGAAAATTTCGTTTTATTGTTACTTTGATGGTTTGTGTTGAACTTATTCATACTGCTTTAGGAAGTTTAGAATAGAGCTAACCTTCATTTAAAATTTTATGATTTAGTTTCCATTTTGCTACCATGTATTTTCTTTCTGTTGTGGTTATGATATTATGATATTTTGTGTGATTTGCTTTTATGTTAGCCTCCACTGCATAGAAGTCTTTTGAATTTCATATATGTTAAAATCAAAATAAAATTTGATCATTTTTACTCATGTATTTTTAAAATTTTTGTACTTGCATACTTAGGATATGAAAATTTTTGTAAGCATAATGTTTTAATTTTTCATTCGTGTATAATATATATGATCTACTAAAATGTTTAATCTTATTAAAAATTTAAGTTCGAGGGGATGAAAAATCTATTTTCAATACTTGAAATTTATTTGTTCTTAATTATACTATAAATAAATTTGATTTTGATTTAAAAAATAATTATGTGTTTGAAGTTATATTAGAGTAATAGAATTTTGAATATAGAAATGTGTAAGAGAATTTTGTTAAAACTTTATAGTAATGAAGAAAAATTTCAAGTTAAAAATTTTATTAGTGAAGAGATGTTCAATATGGTGTAACTATATTTAGTAAGATATATTGTATTTTTGAAAAAAATAGAAGAACTTTTATTTTTAATACTTAAATTTCTTTTATTAAAAGTAATTTTTTAAAACTGTTATTATATTTTTAAATAAAGAATATATATCAGACTTTTTCTTTAGGAAAGAAAGAGTGGAATTCAAAATCATTTAAGGCCGATCCAGATATAGTAATCCTCACTAAAAAAAAGAAAGAAAGAAAAAGAAGAAAAGAAAAAGTATAGTATGTAAAAAATGGGAGGAGAAGCTTAAGGATTAGTGCCTAATCAAAAATTAGTTCTACATCTTATCTTTTTAATGAATAAAATTTGAAAAACTCCTAAGCTTAAGGATATAATATAGTGAGTATAATTATTTTTAATGAAAATTTTAAATTAAACAATATATAATGCCTAAACTCTATATTTGAAAAATCTACAAATATTTTTGAATTATATAGAAACATATTTTCATACTTTTTCACTTTAGAGATTTTATAAACTTTAAATTGGTCTCATTCACTAAAGTTTTTTCTAAATTGGAATACTACATTTTTAGAACAAAATTTTAGAATCTCCTAAAGAAACTTATTCACATAATTTGCTAATATTTGTTTTAAAAGATTTTAGTGTCACCTGATGATAATTAACATTTTAAGTTTGGGGGAATTTAATATACCTATAATATATATTATTTTTGTACACATTTATATACCTAATTTTGGATTATATTGCACTTTAATGGAACTTATTTGTGTGTTTTTCTTTTAGGTACAATTAAATGGACTAAATATGTCAAAGGGAGTGAAAAAGGATTAAATTTGGAGCAAAAATGAAGAAGGTGTTAAATTGAACTGGGGAGCCTAAGGGCCCAGATCTAGTGCCTAAACGCGAGCAGACAGAGAAGGCCGTGTCTAAGCGCCAGAGGCCCCACACAGTGCAAAATAGTTACTTTGCAATTTTAATGAATTTTTTATGAATTTTGAAGGGTTTTTTGAGGTAACCTTTGGTAAAAAAATGGGTAACTAATCAAGGGCACCAAAATAAATTCAAAATTCACTTGAAAGGATGCATACTTTGGGAAGATTCATTGGATATGGATAAATTTTGATGAGACACCAAGTCACCTTTTAGCAAAATATAGAAGGAAGGACTTAAAGAGATTGAAAAAAAGAGGAGGAAGTAAGTTGTAATAGTGTGTTTAGAGAGTAGTTATAGTAAGAAGTTTTAGGATTATTACTTAGGGTTTCTTCACACTTATCTCATTCCTAGTGAAAGGGAAGGTGAGTAGAGATTTCTAAGTAAAAATTCTTTGTTTTAGAGAGATTTAAACCCTCTAGGGTTGGGCGACCAGTCCTAGGGAGACTAGTAAGAGAAAGGAAGAGATTCAATGGAACTTCAAGAGTTTGGTAGAGAGGAACTTGAGATAAGTTTTTATCTTTGTACGTCATTTGGTTTTAATTGAGACTTCTCGTGTTTCTACATGATTTCTACTTTTTTAAAATTACTAGTTGTTGTGTTTTCTCCACGGATTTTGAGTAGTTTTCTTTTTCTTTTTCCTTAAAATGAAAATTAATTAAGTGTTAGATGGAAGTTGTGGAAGTATTGATCTTTAATGTTGGAATACATTGTGTTGATTCAATCCTTGTACTTCATTTACTTCTTGATTTTGCCAATTAAGATGCTAACATTTGTTGTGAGAACATGTAAGATCCTTGTAGGTATTTTCTTAATCAACAATTGGTAGGAATCAAATGAGATTGTATGGATGAGAAAGTAATTCATATAATTTTGTGCAAATAAATAGGAAAATATACTTTGATGGGTTTAGAATTAAAGGACTTTAGGGTGAAAGACTAAAGCCCCATAATTTGGATTATTGTTTTAGGTTTTGATGGGAGATGTTAGCCCCAAGGTGGAGGGAAAGGAGGGAACTCTAGAGTGAGAGCTAGTATCTTCCACTACCTATTCAGTCTTCAAAACTATTCAAACTTTAAACTAGACAATGTTCTTTATAACATCTCTAGTAAGGGTAAAGAATAATTTTGCTCCTATTTGGCACAAAACATTTTGAATACTTCTACAACAGAACTCCTGTACTTTTTACTTATTCATGATAAGGAAAAAGATATTTTCATTTATTTAAATCTTACAAAAATCTTACAAAAATCTTACAAAAATCTCATTATAATTATTTAATTGTTCACTTTATTTCAAAATATAAGAAATACCAAAAAAATCGCTTTTTTAAGTTTTTATGTTATCTCAAACTGTTTAAGTAAGTATCTTTTTCGAAATAGATTTTGTGATCAAATTCCTTATAATTTTTAAATATCCAAAAATTTCCCGTGGGATTGATATTTCAGGGCTTAATCAGAAAGTAATATATTACTTGATGATGATATGTATACTTGCGTAGAACCCCTTAAATTAAATATAAATATAAATCATATTACCATAAATATAAATATCACCAGAGATCAATGCCTCAATTTATTCAATTTATAGTTGTCAAAGTGAAATCAAGATACAATGTCATCTTTTTAAGTCCTCTCCAATCAATTTTTGGAGTTGTGGTTTCTATGTCATTGTTAGTGCCATTTTGACACTTTTAGTGGTCAATACATTAAAATTCAAGTTTTTATTGGGCTCATGCATGAGCAGCTAGCTACCTATATTAAATTATAGAGGAGCAATGCAACATCGCTACCCCAATGTTGATTTTGTGGCTCAGCATGAAATATGTTTATTCTTGGAAAGTTTCAAAGACTTAATGGAACCGTGACCTTTAGTTTATGGACAACACAATGTCTCATTAACCCATTTAAAATGATGGATGACATTCCAACATCTCAAAGACCAAGTGCCCTAGCACTTAGTCGGTCACCTCATTAAAATTATATATTATGATCATTTGGCATCGGTGTAAGATTTATGATTTACGAGTGAGTGTCACGACACCATACTCGACATAATGGTGATGAAATTTCTATATATAGGTGGTCACACCATATGTTCAGTACATCAAAACCTCTTTATGATTGAAAGTTTGTCTCTTATTTCTCCTTCCTCAGTACATTCCTACCTTAGAAATGTCATCATGACATCAAACCCACAGAATGAGGCCAAGAACTGTTTGAGCATTTATCCAGCATACAGTGAGAGAATAGAGAAATGAAAGTACAAATTTTGAGATTCATTTAATGTGAGCGGTCACCGAACCTAGAGGGGACTCAACGTGAATGCCTAACTTGCTCGTATCATGGTGTCTCACTACACCCCTCTCTCCCAACACCTCCATACACTATAGAAGGATGTTGCAACACTTAATCAAAAGGTAGAGGTTATCCAAAAAAATAGATGTCATCGTAGATTGACAAGACTACACCTTGTACTAGCTCAACTGTAACAAGCGACAATAGAACTTGATTACCTAATGACATATTAATTCTTTTGAGAGAGTATATGGAGTTTCCCCACATTTTCCTAGCTTACCCAACCTTGAGGAAGGAACAAGTAGAGCAGCGGGTAGTGGTGCAGAAGGACGATAGCTACCTAACCCATATTTATCACATTGCACCTTTTTTTAATTATGTTTTAGAAAGTGCTTTTGATAAGGAAAATATGATTGACTGATTTTCAATGATTTTTAGATCCTAAGATGACTAATGATGAGGCATGGATGCCACCTTATCACCACTGTGGAGCTTGGTAAGGCTGCGTAGTGCCCAAATTATGCTCCATAGAATTTTGATGGAGGAAGGATATCAACCTAAGGCTGACCCTCAAAAGAGGTTTAACCCAATAGTGAATGAAGAATAATAATATTTTAAAGTGGTTAGATGCAGACAAAACTTTGCCTATCTCAGATATTTTTGGGTCATTCTGATTCGTTGTACACCCAAGAAAGGGGGAGTGATGGTAGTGGAGAATGAGAGGAATGAATTGATACCAACTAAAACTAACACTGGTTGAAGAATCTGCATTGCTATAAGAAGTTGAACATAGTCATTAGGAAGGACTATTTGTCACGGCCTTTTTTGGATATAATGTTGAATAGTTAGGTAGGACACCCATTCTTTTAGTCTCAAAATGGATACTTAGAGTACCACTAGATATTTATAGTACCAAAAGACCCAGATGAAACCACTTCACTAGTCATTGTAAAACTTTTACCTTTAGGAGGATGCTCTTTGGACGGTGCAATGCCCCAACCACTTTCCAACATTTCATGATGTCTATTTTTTTTAATCACATTAAGACTAAAATCATTATTTTTTTGTATGACTTCTCAATATTTTACCCATCTTTTGACTCATACTTGGACACTCTTGAAAATTATTGCAGAGGTGTATGGACACCTGTTTGGTGATGAAATGCGAGAAATGCCAATTCATGGTGATCGATGGGATTGTGTCAGGTCATAAGGTTTTCGAGAGGGGTATGAAGGCAGATATGCAACGATTCAACCCTTGCTCAGGAGAGTCCACCATTTGGTGACACCAGTTATGATGTGGAATGTATTCAATGTCTATTATAATATTTGAAGATCTTACTTCTATCGGTCGCTTTTTGAAATATAATTTTGATTTTGAAAATAGTATTTTGATTTTTTAAATAATTGAGACTGAATAAATCTCATATATCTAATAGTTTAGATAATTGAGCACAATACCACAAGTGATGTACCATCTCGAAAGATAATTATATCACTTATTAGTATGCTCAATTATTAAACTAAGAAATTTGTGACTCTATTTTGGTATGCAAAACTTATGACAACATATTCTTCTATCTAATATAAAGATTAGATAGGCTTTAAATTATCTGGGTTACAAATTGTTCTAAAGGGGCGAGTCTCTATAGTTAATTACATATTAAGTAATCAAACTTAGCTAAAACAACTGCTGATTAAGTTTGAGGTTTCATCTTCAAGAATTTAATGTTTATTTTCTATGATTACTTGTAGGAAAATCAAAAGGGAAAAGCTTAATGTGGAACAATAATTTTTGTAACCCAAATAAATGAAAAGTAGGAGATGTCGAAGATACCAAAGAAACCTTAGTGACATCTCAGACTATCCTATGACTTGGCTTTATGTACTTGTGGGATTAACTTTAATATTAAATTTTTGTAACCGTTCAAAGACAATCCTCAAATCATTCAAGTGTTTTTTTCCCTTTATTTACTCTTGATGAACAAATCATCCATGTAACACTCGACTTGATTACAAATGAGGTCATAAAAAATTCTTGTCATGGCTCGCCAATTTGCTGCTCCGACATTCTTTAATCAGAAAGGCATCATTGTATAGCTGTATATCCTAATTGGTGTTTTGAAGTCTGTAAGTGTTTCATCTTCGGTGCAATCTTGAATTGGTTGCACCGGATGATCCATCCATAAACGAGAAAATTGCATGAGATGATGCACTATATACCATTAATTCATGGATTGATAATGAGAACCCATCCTTTGGGCATGCTTTGTTCAAGTCTCCAAAATCTACATAGGCTTGAATCTATTCATTCTTCTTTATGACTGCCACTACATTAGCTAACCATGTTTGATATTGTTCTTCCCTTACAAAGTTAGCGTCTATCAACTTCTTAACCTCAGCGGTGACTCGTTGTTCGATCTCGAGACATATTCACCTGGGAGATTATTTGACTGGGATCACAGTCGGGCCTTCTCTGAGTCTGTAAACTATAACTTCTGGTGTTAAAGTAGGCATCTCAACGTAGTTCCAGGCAAAGCGGTCTTAATTATGACAACAAGTTGACCAATTCTGTAGACTCCTAGTCACTTAATAGGGAACTGATAAAAGTGGTTCTATGAAAATATTCAGTCCCTAGATTGATCTCCTTTAACTCATTGACTTTTGATTTGATTTCATCTGTAAATTCGAGTCGAAGCATCCTCTATCGAGATTCTTCGAGTCGTTTGCCATTTCAATGCAATTTTCTTCCAATTTATTAGTAACAACTAACCAAAATTTCATGTCATTGACTGGCCCTACCGTGATGAACTCATCACCTTCTCTCGAGTTGAAAGTTTGTCATTTGTTGTTTAATAATTCCTCAAAATGTTAACCTATCTCTTGATAATTGCTTTGGAACAAAACCACATTGTATAAATTTTCTTAACACAGAGTGTGTACCATTCAACAAGCAATTGTAATAATTTAGTAGAAGTGGTGTCCTCTTCTTGTTTTACTTCAACATTAGAACTAGAAGAGGAAGAAACACGATGGAATTTTATTGGTTTCATGCAACAATTTGTAGTTGCTTGACCTCCAAACCTTGAAATTTATGAGAATGAATCGAGGCTAGGGTCATGAAGCGTACATAGTGGTTAATTCTATCATACATCGGCGATATTAGGTTTTCTCTTCATTTTCTAAGGAGATATCGAACAAAGGCTTCCTATGGTTTGTTGTCCTTGCATTCTTATCAGTCTTTTCTTCCTTGAATCCGTCCTCCAAGTCAATGCTGATAATTGGATTCTTCCATTCAACATACTTGTTAACTCATCCTCACCCTTGTCCCCGACCTTAATCTTGGATGCTACCACAAATTTCTAAAACAAAAAAAAAACAACAACAATCAAAACAAAAACACACTGATAACCCATAGAGTGCTTGGTTTTATATCGTTAGCCCGACGTACCCAGTGCATCTTCTGGGTGACCCAACATCAAAACATCATTCACTTTAGTCTGATCCCCTTAGAAATAAGGTTTCAGCCTATTCCCATTCACTTTTAAAATTTTTAGGGTTTTTGGATCTTTGATATGCACAGCTCCATAGAGATAAACTTTTATCACATTAAATGGGTCCATCCACCTGGACTTAAGTTTGCCTGAAAATAAACTCAATATTGCTTTATAAAGCAAAACTTGATGCCCTGGCTCAAAATTTTTAGTAAGAATCTTCCGATCATGCCACTTTTTCATCTTATCTTTATAAATCTTAGCATTCTCATAAGACTCATTCCTTATCTCTTCTAGTTCATTTAATTGCAATAATCTCTTTTTACCAGCATCCTTCAAAATAAAATTAAATTTCTTAATAGCCCAACAATCTTTATGCTCAAGTTCCCCTGGTAAATGAAAAGCTTTCTCATAAATTAACCTAAATTGTGACATTCCTATAGGAATTCTATATGCAGTCCTATAAACCCACAAAGAAAAATCAAGTTTAACTGACCAATCCATTTTTGATGGATTTTTAGATTTTTCCAAATTTTTTTTTGATTTCTCGATTATATACTTCAGCCAAACTCCTTGTCTGAGGATGATAAGCAGTAGACATACGATGATAGATAAGATATTTCTTCAATAATTTTTCAATTATCATATTTTTGAAATGACTTCCCCCATCATTTATGATCATTCTCGGCATTCCAAATCTACAAAATATATTTATTTTTAAGAACTTTGCAACACTTTGAGCATCACATCGAGGTAAAGCAATAGCTTCTATCCATTTAGATACATAGTCTACTGCTAACAATATATATAAATTTATGAAAGATGGTTTAAATGGTTCAATGAAATCTAATCCCTAAACGTCAAATATTTCAAATTCCAAAATAAAATTTAGGGGTTTCTTATTTCTTCTAGTAATATCACCTACACGTTAACACCGATCACAATTTTTTATATAAGCGTTAGCATTTTTAAAAATAGTAGGCGAATAAAATCCAGATTGAAAGATTTTGTATGTTGTTTTATCAACACCAAAATGTCCCCCAAAATTAGACTCATGATATTTTTGGATAATTTCAAAAGTCTCTTCTAAAGGCACACATCTTCGAATAATTAGATCCTTCCCCTGTTTTCATAAAAAAGGTTGTCTAAAAAATAAGCCTTAGATTCAGATAACAATTTCCTCTTTTGTTAGTGTGTCAGTCCATAAGGTAAAATGTTACTAACAATAAAGTTCACAATGTCTGCATACCATGGAACACGCTATTCATTAAAATTGAACAATGTTTCATCTGGAAGATGTTCATTAATTCTTTTTCAGAACAAAGTAATTTCTCAGAGTCAAGCCTGGATAGATGATCATTAATTTAATTTCCAGCTCCTTTTCTATCTGTATTTCAAAGTCAAATTCTTGTAAAAGAAGAATCCATCTTATCAGTATTGGCTTTGCATCGTTCTTTTTCATTAAATACTTAATAGCATAATGATTAATATGCACCATACATTTAGTTCCAATTAAATATGATCTGAATTTATATAAGGCAAATACTATTGCTAATAGCTTCTCAGTTGTGGTATAATTAATTTGAGCTTCATTAAGAGTTTTACAAACATAGTAAATTACTTTGAAAATTTTATCATATTTATGTCCTAAAATAGCTCCAATAGCATAATCACGTGCATCACACATTAATTCAAATGTTTTTTTTTTCAATCTGGTGAAACAATAACTGGTGTAGTGATTAATTTTTCTTTTAAAAGCTCAAAAGCTTTTTGGCAATCCTTATCAAAATTAAAAATCACGTCTTTTTTGAGCAAATGGCATAGTGGCTTAGAATTTTTTTTTAATCTTTAATATATCATATGTAGTATCCAACATGTCCTAAAAACCTCCTAATTTCCCTCACATTGGTTGGATGAGGTAAATTAGTGATCACTTGAATTTTAGCAGGATCTACTTCCATACCTTTCTCTGAAATGTGATGTCTCAGAACAATTCCTCCTGCTACCATAAATTAGCATTTTTCCCAATTAAAGACTAAATTTTTTCTTCACATCGTTTAAGTACTCGTGATAAATGTTATAAACATGATTCAAATGAAGTTCCAAACACCAAAAAATCATCCGTAAAAACTTCAATTCATTTTTTAATTAAATCACACAAAATAGCCATCATACATCTTTGAAATATAGCAGGGGCATTACATAAACCAAAGGGCATGTTCACCTCACTTTTGTTGAGGTCTAGTATTTCTTTAGATTAGCTTGGTGTCTAGCCATGAGAATTTCTTGGTGACTATCTTAGAAGACTAGCAATGGAACCCTGATTCTATAGAAATTCAAAACACTACTTTTTTCACTTAGAGTTTTTAAATGCTTAAAGTCTAACCTCTAAGTACTTAGGAGGATGAAACTAAGAATCAGGAAGCTCAAGAGGAGTTCCTTATAGGACGGTCAAGCATTAGGTCTAACCCTGGGAGGTCTGGTCTGGCTGAGGCTCACACCCACTTTACACTTACACTCACAACCTCAAACCCTAAACCAAACATGCCGAACTTCTTCACACTTGATCTCCTACTCTTTTGGAAACTCATGTGGGTGGTTCCTTAAGCCTTTAGCCCTAGGCTAAGGTTTGCGTTGGAACCAACACATGGAGGATCCAAAGTGGGATATCTCTTGGTCCATGGCTCAAATGGTTTACGATTCTCACTTAACCCTAAATTTTACCAAAAATTACAATCTTTAACCCGCTTACCCCTAAACTCCACCAACTTACAAAATTGCCCATAAACCCTAATTTTTGACCAAATTCCCAAAATTTGCCCAAATAACCCAGTTTTATCCAAAAATTATTCCAAAACATTCTCCACCACTCAAAATACCCAATATCCACCAAATTTCCCAAATTCCCAAAATACCCCCAAAATACCTAAAATGACCAAAATGCCCCTCCAAATTCAAAAAATTGTAAAAATTCCCAAAAATTCCAAAATCATCCCAAATATCTTCAAAATCAATTTAAACAACTTTGCCTGACCAATTTGACCAAATTGACCCATTTTTGCCAAAAGCCCCAAATTGCCCCTTTAAGCCTAAAATGCCTAAATCACCCCCAATGTCTACTCAATTGATCTCAATCTCCACCAATTTAAATTCTAAACTCAAATTCATCATGATTAATCTCACTTTAAATCAAGTCCAAGTCCAATTTGACCCAATTTCATACCTAATTTAAACCTAAATCCAAAAGCTCCAAATTTGACAAAGAGCCTAAAATTCCCTAAATTGAACCGCTTAGCCAAATCAAAATCCCCAATTTAAATTCTAAACTTATCATGACATTCCCCTAATAAAAATTGACCAGCCAATGGATCCCGATTTGAGCCTAAACCTCACCTAAATCCAACCAAAGTCAAAATCCCCAATTTTGCCCAAAATTGGCCATAAGACCAATTTCCATCAAATTGAATGCCCCAACCCTAAAATTACCATCCAATTAATGTTTAGAAATCTTCGTGACATCCCCCTACACCATTGTGACCAATCTATTGAGACTTAACCATACTGTAGCCTAACCCAAACCCAAGCTACCCAAATGTCCTAAAATTGACCAAATGACTAAATCAAGCCAAATTAATCACCCAAACCAACTCAAAACCACTCCAATCCTTTTCTAAAAACTTCATGAAAATCATTTACACTAAGTTTTTTTAACAATTGGAACCAATCCAAGCCCAAACTCAAGTTAGCCCAACTTGAACCCACATGACCCAAAATTGAACCTATGAGCCAATGTGACCAAACCTAACCTAATTTGACAAAGCAAACCCCTCTACAGCCACCAACTGAACCCTAGGAACCATCCTAGATCCACCTAGCCTAACCTATTTTGGTCATGGACCAAGGGTTCCTCAATTTAGAGGATGATCTCCCTTAAATAGCTAAATCCCCTTTTGCTCCATCCAAAACCTTCCCCACAACACTTAGTTACGATTAAGACTGACCTCTGGCTCACCTGACCCCTTGGACACCTCCCTTGTCCTTGCTGGCTAGCCTAGTCACCGGAGCACCCCAAAGCCGAGAGCCACTCACCCAAGCCAAAACCCAAATCCACCCACATAACCTATCCAGCTCTGATTGGCCATTGCACCTGTTGGCACTCCACCTAAGCAGCTCACTGCACCTATTGCCAAGCCCTAAGATCAACTCCAGCTATGGCTATTTAAACCCCTCGCCCTCATGACTAAAGAAAGAGAGACACAATTTGCTTGGGGAGACTCTCCCAAATTATTCCTTGAGCTTCCCAAGACCCACTAAGTGCAAGCCCACTATGCTTAGCCATTCAAACCCACTGCCTGAGCTTAATTTACCATAGCTCAAAATTCCCCCAAGAATAGGACACCTATCAAAACTCCAAGGAACTCAAATTAAACTTAGACACACCATCACCAGCGCAAGAGAAGAAGCTCCCCCATAAAAGCTCCATCACGAGCCCCTACTGACCTTGAATTTGATCGACACACGAAATCGGGTGCGAGTCGAACTTGGGTCTAGACATCTCACCAGAGCAAGGGAATCCATTTGTGAGCTCATTGGACCCCCCTAAAGCTTCTGTAACCATCTGATTGAGGCCTCCTCTCTCAGACCAAGGTATTCAACTTCACCTTCTTCCCGAGCCTATTTCGATCATGCACATTGAGTTGATTTCAGGCTAGGTTAACCATATAGATAGGATTTTCTGAGTCAGATGAGTCCACAGAAACAAACCCCATTCGATTTGGTTGAGTCTAGGTCGAAATATAAGGTTTTTAGTGTGGACGGTCTTCGGGTTAAATCAGTTAGGGATGATGGCGCAGAACCATTGGATCACACATGTATCCAATGAACGGCTGTGATGGAGTCAAATAAAGCCAATGTATAAAAAGTGCCAGCCGAGTCAGTGCCAAGTCAGATTATGGCGTCTAGTCCCGTGGTGACGCGTAGTGCTTTGATGCACCGTAGGTTTGTGTGGCGCGGAGTCACTTAAGTAGGAAAATAGGGATTTTCTGAATTATTTAAATTAGTTTACATTTAAAAATCCATAACTTGGTGTAGAAAAATCACAAAAATAAAATAAAAATACCTTCTTGCTCAGTGAACAGAGGGGAAGAATTTGAAAATGGTTTAAAGTTCAATTGAACATGTGTAATTTTTAATTAATTAAATACATTATTTGGTATTTTAATTCTCTATTTACATAGACATTTCACCATTACATGAAATTTAGGATTTTTGTTTTCTACGATATGAGGGATCTTACGTGATTTTTCCGAGGTCGGGGAGGATCTCATGAGGAGATCCTATTTTTCAAGCTTATTATGTTTGTTTTAATAAAATAATAATAATAATTAGTATGTTCATAAGAAAAATAGAAAAATATTTTGGTAGGTTTCACAGTGACCGGAGGACCAGAGAAAAAATATAACTGATTTAAATCATTAAAGCGCATCATAACTTTAATTAACCCATTAAAATAAAAGAAAATTAAATTAGATTAAATATAAATGAAAATAACTTGAAATTGATTCCCCACTGTGGATTAGGGTTAGAGGAACTCATATAAAAAAATTTTAAGTCATTTGGAGTTAATTTGACCACCTAATTTGATTTTTCAAGTTAAATGACATTTTTCACATTAAAATAATTATAATAAATAAAATATAAGTTGAAAAATTATGGAAATGGTTTTGGGAGTTCCTTATGACCAGAGGAAATTTAATAAAAATAAAATGGTAATTAAAATCGACAGTTTATTTTTAAGCATATTTTTAAATTTTAAAATAATTAAGAATTATTAAAAATGATTAAAAATCATAAAAATCACTAAAATATTAAAATACACAAAAATGTTATATTTGGTCTCCTGATCATTTGGGAACCATTAAAATAATTTTCCTAATTTTATAGATAAAAATATTAATTTTTATAGTCCAAAAATGGATTTTTCTTATTTTATAATTATGATAACTCTAGTAATTAAAATATTTATCAAAAAAATATAAAATTTATTTCTCTGGGTTCCGTGACCTTATAGAGATTTATGAAAAATATAAAACCTAATTTTCCATTTAAATAATGTTTTATATTTATTTAATACTCCATAACTTAAAATAATTATAGTAATTAAATTAAGAATGAAAAAATCATGAGACTTATTCCAAGTGGTCTACTAGTCTACGTGAACCTCCAATAATTTTCTAAAGAATAATTTTTTTTAATTAAGTTATTGAATTATCATTGAAAATTCTCATTTTTACATGTAAATAATTATATAAATTAAATTAAAATTACAAAAATCACATTTTCTCCTCTAATGTTTTAATTGACCCAGGAGTTGGGTAATATAAAGAATTCACAGTCACTTGAGTTAATCCTAACCGGTGTCACTATAATCAACTTAAATGTTCCTCTAATTAGACATTAATACATCTTAATTTAAATATTTCTAAAACACGACACTTCTCTTTTCTCTTCATTTGACACTTCTAAAACTAAACCTGCTACGGCGAGGAGCTTGGAGCATGCACAGTGGGCAGCATGACCACCTTCAACAGCAAAACTCCGTAGAATGAACAACAAACCATAGGAATTCGAGGTAGTTTGCCTTGTGCACCATAAATCCTCATTTTATCCCTTTAGGCCTTTGCATAATTATGCTGTGCAAAATAAGCCCTATCTCGTCTTAGGTTTCCGAGGTTGTCATCCGGTATGACATAAATCCTCATATCTTTCAGGTTGTTCACATGATTGGTATCAAGTGAATGTAAGCCCTAAAATAAAAAATTGATAGGATTAAACACTAAATAATTTTCTCAAATTAAAGCTGAACAATAGAATAGTTTGGGAAATCACTAAGATTCTTCTTGGAGCTGTGTTTTCCCCTAACTCTCTCTTTCTTTGAATTCCTATACTAACTGTTCTAAACTTGAGCCCATCACCTATTAGATTTCTTATTACCACATTACTTTGAAAAATCCAATCTTTTGGAAGTCATAAAAATAATATTTCCTGATCGTTATTAAGAGTTTTCTTAGATAACTTTTGTTAACTAAGATGTAATTAACTATAGGGGCTTGCCCTTATAGGAAACTTAAAGACCCCAGATTAATATAAACCCTATCTAGTTGCTTCATACTAGTTAGAGGAATTTATCAGTCAACATAAATGGTTCGCAGACCAAACGGATATCATGAATTCTTTAGTTTGTCAGGTCTAATATATCTATTCTTCATGATAGATATATGACTTGTGGTGTAGTGCTCGATTATTTAAACTATTACATACATGAGATTGTCTTGTTTCATATTTTCAAATTAAAAAGATGTTTTCCCCAAATTATATATATATATATATATATATATATATATGTATATATAATACACAACATCAGACCCCCTCAGTCCAAGTTTTCTTTCATATTCAGAGAGGGTAATAAGCCAGCAAACTGGCTAGCTTGTACTGGTGCTGTTACCATGGAGGTTTTGGTATCACAATCTCCCCACTGCTCTTCAATTTCTGCTTGCTGGGGACACTGGAAAATTCTTCACAGATTTGATGATCAACTGGCTCATTTTGATGCTGCACTAGTCCAGGCTTGCTGCAACTTACCCTTTGTTGACTTTTGGTAATATACATCATTTGTCTCATGAAGGCCTTTCCTTTTCTCACCAACCTATTGGATGGATCACTGCACTTAGTTCTGTCAGTGGAAGTTTGTCACTTTTAAGTTTTTTGTGTACATGCTGGATCTTGATTTACACCTTTATTGGTATACGGGTTTTTTGTAAGTGTGTTTTGGGTTACGTAGAGTCTTTGTTCTTTTCTTTTTTGTTGTGGTATGGAGTTGTAATATTGCGATGGATCCCATAGGACCAGTGTATTTCTTTCTTTTTAGATGGGGATCCTTTTCCCAACCTTTATGTACCACCTTTTTGATATTAACACGTAGGGAGCCATGAGTTGCTCCTTTCCAATATATATATATATATATATATATATATATATATTAAATTTATTTTAAACCGGGCATCGGGATATGCGACTAGTCAATCTCGAACTTTTTGCACCGACAGGGCATTACCATAAAGACTTCTAAATGTTGTTTTCTCTTGATCCTCTGGAGCAATTTGTATTTGGTGATAACCAGTATATCCATCCAAAAAGCAAAAGTATTTATGCCTAGCTATGCTATCCAACATTTGATCCAGAAAGGGTAATGGAAAATGATCTTTCCACGTGGCAAGGTTTAATTTTCTATAATCAATGCATATTTGTCATCCTCGTAACTTGTCTTGTCGGTATTAGTTCATTATGTTCATTAATAATTACGGTTACTCCTCTTTTCTTAGGAACACAGTTTATTAGACTAACCCAAGCACTATCTAAAATACGATAGATAATCCCAACATCTAACCATTTTAAAATCTCTTTCTTAACAACTTTTTCAAAATGGGATTTAATCTCCTTTGAGGATCAGCCCTGAGTTTGCAGTTTTCTTCCATCAGAATTTTATACATACAAATTGAAGGATTGGTTCATTTAATATCAGCAATTGTCCATCCAAAGGCTTTTGGTGGCATCCAAAGTGTCGCAGGGTGCCAGCCCATCGCCGCTGAGATTCTTTCGTGTCAATGTCATTATTTGGAATAACCACTCTGTTTATCTATCATATAGCCCTAGTCTTTAAGAGATCTTATTTCTTTGGATCATGTAAAAGATCCTTATATGTTAAGAATTTTGAAGAAAATAAGGGCAAATAAGATAGAAAACAGTAGAATAAGAAATGTCAGTAATAATCCTTACAAAAGGGAATTTTAGAATGTCTTATTCTAGAAAATTTTTATATAAGGAGAATCACATGTATAATTTCGACAACCAGAGATTTTTAGGTATGATACCTATCTTGAGTCCTTAAATCTCCTATAGTTAACTACATCTTAGATAATTAAAATTGTTTAAGAAAACTTTTGATTAATTTTTAACACTTATTTTCTAAGAAATTTGAAGAACAATGAAAGAAACGTCAATATTCAATCCTAGGGGTAATATCTTTCTAAGTGTTTCGTGCTACCTTAAAGGTTTGGTTTTGTCAATGTCATTTGTTATGTCGGTTTTATTTTTGTTTTATTGTTTCTCATTTTATTATCATTTTATCTAGTAGTTTGTTATTATTTGGTGACTATCCTGAAAGTTTAGATTTTGTGATTATCCAAAATGTTTAGGTTTTGTTTTGTTGTTTGTCTTGATTATGTCATTTTATTTTTGTTTTTAATGCCATTGATGTCATTTTTATTTTGTTATTTTGTTTGTCTTGTCTTCAGAATGTTGCCCTGCAAAATAGAGTTAGCACATCCTAATAACATGCAAAGTAAATCTAGAGTGGAACTTGTCTTCAACCCGAAAGAAAAACAATGTCAGAGTAATTCTTACAAAAGACATAATGTCAATTTTATTTCTTGAGTTATTGATTTAGTTGGTTGAATTTTAATTTTTAGACAACCTGATCAAGATGTCCATGGCTCCGTAGTCCCAGAATCTTTGGATGCCTTGATATACTTAGTCTGAAAGGTGTTTAAGCTAGGACCGAAAGACTCCTGTCAATAACCAGGATTGCATCATCCAAGAAATCTTCATTGATAAAGAATGTTGGGATTCAAGTAGCATTTGGTGATCTTTGTTCATTAAGTTTTAATTTAAGTTTTAATGTCTTTTTAGATTTTAGGTTGGAAAAATTTAAGTTTTTTACAATTTATTAACCAATAAAAAATTTTCATGTGTCATTTTGATTGATTTTTATATGCTGGTTTTGATTTGTAATTTAGATGTAAAGAAAGGAGTCAAGTTTATTTAGGTCCAATGTTTGTAAGATCTTAAAAATGTTAGATCTAGTGTCTTTTAAATCTAATGATTTCTAATATGAATTAGACTTAAAATTTTAGATTCGATATCCTTCCAATCTAAAGGTTTTGAATTAAGTCTAGTGTAAATTAGACTTGGAAACTTAGATTTAGTGTCATTTGAATCTAATATTTTTGAGTTCAATCTAATATGAATTAAATTTAGGAATTTAGATTAAAATCTCTTTTGAATCTAAAGGTTTTGAATTATGTCTAATGTAAATTAGACTTAATGTTTAAGTCCTAGTATTGGTTGAACCTAAAAAATTTGGTGAAGTTTAAGCTTAGATTTTTAGGTCCTGATGTCAGCTGGGCCTAAAAATTTGGTTGGGTTTGATTCAATTTGGATTGAATGTTGAATTTAAGTTCAATGTTGGTTGAACTTTGGATTAATTCTTGGTTCAATGTGGGTTGAATCCTAAGTTAAAGATTTTGACTTAAATTCAACTTTGAGGTGATTTTTAGTTAAAAATTTGGTTTAAATTCAATGTGATAAGGTTAAAGATTTTGACTTAAGTCCAACTTTAGGTTGATCTTAAGTTAAAGTTTTGGTTTAGGTTCAATGTGGATTCAACCTAAGTTAAGTTTAAGTTAGGTCTAATTTAAGTTGAACCTATGTTAAATTTGGGTTAGACTCAAGTTAGGTTGAGCTTAATTTTGGTTTAAGTTAGGTTAAGGTCAGGTTTAATGTATGTTGAACCTAAAAGGTTTAGTTTAACTTAGGTTCAAGTTGGGTTGAACCTAAGTATAGGTTAAGGTTAGGTTCAATGTATGTTGAACCTAAAGAGTTTAAGTTTGACCTAGGTTCAAGTTGGGTTGAACCTTATAGGTTAAGGATATGTTCAATGTATGTTGAACCTAAAAGGTTTAGTTTGACTTATGTTCAATTTTGGTTGAACCTAAGTATATGTTAAGGTTAGGTTCAATGTATGTTGAACCTAAAATGTTTAGTTTGACTTAGGTTCAAGTTGGGTTGCACCTAAGTATAAGTTAAGGTTAGGTTCAATGTATGTTGAATCTAAAAGGTTTAAGTTTAAATTAGGTTCAAGTTGGGTTAAACCTAAGTGTAAGTTAAGGTTAGGTTCAATGTAGGTTGAACCTAAAAGGTTTAGTTTGACTTAGGTTCAAATTAGGTTGAACCTAAGTATAAGCTAAGGTTAGGTTCAACGTATGTTGAACCTAAAAGGTTTATTTTGACTTTGGTTAAGTTTGGTTGAACCTAAGTATAGGTTAAGGTTAGGTTCAATGTATGTTGAACCTAAAGGGTTTAAGTTTGACTTAGGTTCAAGTTAGGTTGAACCTAAGTATAGGTTAAGTTGAGGTTCAATGTATGTTGAACCTAAAAGGTTTAAGTTTGAATTAGGTTCAAGTTAGGTTGAACCTAAGTATAGGTTAAGGTTAGGTTCAATGTATGTTGAACCTAAAGGTTTAGTTTGACTTAGGTTCAAGTTCAGATAAACCTAAGTATATGTTAAGGTTAGGTTCAATGTATGTTAAACCTAAAAGGTTTAGTTTGACTTAGGTTCAAGTTGGGTTGAACTTAAGTATAAGTTAAGGTTAGGTTCAACGTATTTTACACCTAAAAGGTTTAAGTTTGACTTAGGTTCAAGTTGGGTTGAACCTAAGTATAGGTTAAGGTTAGGTTCAATGTATGTTGAACCTAAAAGGTTTAAGCTTGACTTAGGTTCAAGTTAGGTTGAACCTAAGTATAGGTTAAGGTTAGGTTCAATGTATGTTAAAGCTTGACTTAGGTTCAAGTTGGGTGGAACCTAAGTATAATTTAAGGTTAGTTAAACCTAACCTGGATAAGTTTTAATTGATTAATTAGACTTAATTATTTTTAAGTCTAATTAGATTAAAGTTAATTAAACCTAATTTGGGTAAGTTTTAATTGATTAATTAGACTTAATTGTGGTTAAGTCTAACAAGATTAAGGTTAATTAAACCTAATTTGGATAAGGTTTAATTGATTAATTAGACTTAATTCTTGTTAAGTCTAATTAGGTTAATGTTAATTAAACCTAATTTAGGTAAGTTTTAATTGATTAATTAGACTTAATTAATGGTTAAGTCTAATTGGATTATGGTTAATTAAACCTAATTTAGGTAAGGTTTATTTGATTAATTAGACTTAATTAATGGTTAAGTCTAATTAGACTTATTAGACTTAATTAAGGTTTATTAAATTAAACCTAAAGTGATTAAGGTTTAACTTAGTTTAATTAGGTCTAATTGTTGTCTTAGACTTAATTAGGGTTTATTAAGTTAAACCTAATAAGATTTTGGTCTAACTTGGTTTAATTAGGTTTAATTGATGTCTTAGACCTAATTAGGGTTTATTTAGTTAAACCTAATATGATTAAGGTCTAACTCGATTTAATTAGGTCTAATTGATGTCTTAGACCTAAATAAAGTTTATTAAGTTAAACCTAATATGATTAAGGTCTAACTCAATTTAATTAGGTCTAATTGATGTCTTAGACCAAATTAGGGTTTATTATTAAACCTAATATGATTAAGGTCTAACTGGGTTTAATTAGGTCTAATTAGTGTCTTAGACCTAATAAGGGTTTATTAAGCTAAACCTAATATGATTAAGGTCTAACTTAGTTTAACTAGGTCTAATTAGTGTCCTAGACCTAATTATGGTTTATTAAGGTAAACCTAATTTGATTAAGGTCAAACATGGTTTAATTAGGTCTAATTGGTGTCTTAGACCTAATTATGGTTTCTTAAGTTAAACCTAATATGATTAAGGTCTAACTTGGTTTAATTAGGTCTAATTGGTGTCTTAGACCTAATTAGGGTTTATTAAGTAAAACCTAATATGATTAAGGTCTAACTTGGTTTAATTAGGTCTAATTGGTGTCTTAGAACTTATTAGAGTTTATTAAGTTAAACCTAATATGATTAAGGTTTAACTTGGTTGAATTAGGTCTAATAGGTGTCTTAGACCTAATTATGGTTTATTAAGTTAAACATAATATGATTAAGTTCTAACTTGGTTTAATTATGTCTAATTGGTGTCTTAGACCTAATTAGGGTTTATTAAGTTAAACCTAATATGATTAAGGTCTAACTTGGTTTAAGCATGTCTATCTGATGTCTTAGACCTAATAAGGGTTTATTAAGTTAAACCTAATATGATTAGGGTCTAATTTGATTTAAGTAGGTCTAATTGATGTCTTAGACCTAATAGGAATTTATTAAGTTAAACCTAATATGATTAAGTCTAACTTGGTTTAATTAGGTCTAATTAGTGTCTTAGACCTAATTAGGGTTTATTAAGTTAAACCTAATATGATTAAGGTCTAACTTGGTTTAATTAGGTCTAATTGGTGTCTTAGACCTAATTAGGGTTTATTAAGTTAAACCTAATATGATTAAGGTCTAACTTGGTTTAATTAGGTCTAATTGGTATCTAAGACCTAATTAGGGTTTATTTGTATTAAACCTAATTTAATTAAGGTTTAAGAAAAGTTATTAAGTTTAATTAGGATTTTAAAGGTTTAAGTTGTATTTAAACTTAACCTAACTAAGATTTAAGGATACATCTTAAATTTAAAGTGATTTAAATCTATATATTAAGATTTTGTTAACCTTAATTATCCCTTTTATGAAATATAGAAATTTTAGGGTTTAATTTATAATTTTCAATTTTATAAAATTTACCCTAAAAGTTAAAAATGTCATTTCAACTTTTTTAGAGTTGTAAAATGTCATTTTAAGATTCAAATTTATCACCCTAAAGTTTCTATGGATTTCCAAATTTTATTTTTCAAATTTCTAATTAATGTAATTATTTTTGAAAATAATCACAAAATAGGATTGAAAATTGTATATTTCATTATGGAGACTTACCCTAGACTTGGAAAAATCACAGAATGTCCTCAAGAATGAAAGGATTAATCTGTGAAAATTTCACAATTTTTGGATTTATAAATAATTTTTTAATAATTAAATTACTCGAGAGAGTAATTAATTAATTAAAAATTAAATATAACTCACTAATGCCAAATTTTGTTTTTATAATTTTCTCCTTGCTCTATCTGTATCCGGGGATATTTTTATAATATTTCTTTGATTTTTTTATGTCAAGATATGAATTTTTAAAGTTTAATAAGAATTTTTTGATTTAATTAATTCTTATTTATCTACTTATCTGACGCGACACCAGCTCAAACCTTGGAGCATCAAAATCCAACGGGTCGGCTTCTGATTTGTGGGCTATTCAACACCAGCGCTGAGCTAGCCTGCTGTTTTATCTATTTCGGATGGATAAAACTGCGGATCGGCTCAATTGTTGCCGTTCATTTCCAAAACATGGAAATGGATGAGAACAATTCATCTCCTTCGTTTGGTTCTTTTACGTGAACCGTCTACAATCGAGCACAATATCTCACTTGATTCTTCATAGATTCGAGCGAGATTTATTCCCAGAGCTTCATTTGAAAATGAAGAACATATCCATACGCTGATGTATGGATTGTGAATTGTTTTGTTTCACAAAGTATCAAAATCGAGCCTAAACTAGGTAGAATGAACCATACCTTGGCCTAAGGGGATGAACCTTCAATTAGATTGGTTCTACAGCTTCTTCTTGACCTCATAAAGCTTTTCCCCAGCTCAATTTGAGGTGAAATCAGGTCTGCGTATGAGTTTGATTAGAGTGGCTCACGGCTTGGAAAATGAAGATGGAACAGTGTTTTAGAGCATATTGGAAGGGCCAATTTCGATTGGGCTTGTCCTCGTAGGGCTCTAGGAAGCTTTTAGAGGAGTTAATTTGAAGTTTTGAAAAACTTCATTTCAATCCCAAAAATTGTCCTGTTTCAGGTAGAGAAATTAGTGCAAACCAGTGGGTTTCAGAAATTGAATCTATGGGGAATCAATTCCATAGGCTTTGAAGAGCAAATTTGGTCTAGGTTGGTTCAGATATATAGACTGTAGGCTAGTGAATTTCTTATTTGAGGCTTTCAGGTTAGCCTCTATTTATAACCATGAGGAGGCCATGGGTGAACCTAGGCTGGCTTGGGTTCACTTGGGGGAGGTGCTAAGTAATGCCATCATTGTTGAGGATAGGATTTTGGCTGAGAATTATCGTAAATGGCTATCCTAAGGTGGCATTCATAATGAGCTCTCGTTATGGTGAAGATTGGATCAAATTTATGGCTCCCTTCCATTGGGCCATCCATGAGGTGGATAGAGCTCTTAGAGTGAGCTAGATTTATCCTCTCCCATAAACTTACAAGTCATACCATCACCTTGGAACGAAGTAACACATAAACCACTCATTTCCCAATTTTATAATTTGGTCATGATGAGTTTAATCATGATGAAAAGGATGACTTAAGCTAAGCTTTCTTTCCATTGAGTAAGTGTTGAAGTGAGTGATGATTTACCAAATATTCTTCCAAGGGTTTTGATGCGACTTTTTTATATGTAAGAATTTATGACCTCAGATTTATATGTTTATAATGATTTTGTAAAGTCACAATTTCAAACGCAAGTATACATATCATATCAAGTAATATAGGGCTCTAATGGAGTCCCGTTTATCGATCCCATAGGGAAGCGAGATAAGAGGTTCTTAGTCAAATTCTAGTCTACAATTATCAGACTTTAGATTGGAAGGTCGATATAAGTGGTTTTTCTAACAAGTACTCCTAAAGGTAGATGATTATATATAAGAATAATAACTACTCCTAAATGCAAAAATTAAATGTAAAGATAGTAATTATATCTAAATGCAAATAATAATTCTAAATATAACCCTTTTTGGATTAATTGGTTTGGAGAATTTTGAGATACTAAAAACTAATATTCTTAAGTAATGAAATGGATAATGTGTAGAAATGAGATGCATTAAATATTGTATGTGCCAAATAGGAGCAATCCTATTCTTTAACCTTTGGTCCAGGCATAAAGAACATTGACTAATCCTATGCTTGTTTGTCGAATATGTGGCTAGAGTGCAGGAGGATACCGGATCTGACTTCGGAGCTCCCACTTTCCCCTCGCCTGAGGTCTAACATCTCCGCCTCAGCACTTAAACAATAGGACCAAATTGAGGATTTTAGTCTGTCACTCTAAAATCTCCACTTCTACGTCCAATAATTATATTTCCCAATTTATTTGCATTCAATCCCCATGAACTTCACCATCCATGGAATTTGAATGTGGTTCGTACTTATGGTACTGTTTGAGGCAGCTGCAGCTTATCCAGCTTATGCTGATAAGCAGCTTATCCTGACAAGCTGCGTATCTGCAGCTGATCTGGATAAGCTGTTTGTCTGTTTGGTTTGAACGTTTGGAAAACAGCTGATTTGTAGCTGTTTGTGGATAAATGACTATTATGCCCCTGAAATGAATAAACTGTTAAACTGTTTGGTTTCTGGGGTTTAAAAACGGTTTATTTTGAATTAAAACATAAAAAAATAAGTTTGATATATTATTTTCTGTATATAGCAATTTCTAATTCAATAATTACGTACAATAACCGTATTCTACATATGCACATTGTCGGATATAATTTTGCGAGCACACACTAATACGGGAGTTCAAAGAATTGCTCTATGTGAAAATTTTGATTTACAAGATTTTCATAGATGTGTTGTAAGAGAGTTGTCTTGCCCATGCCACCATGACCCACTTCAGATGGAAGAGAAAGGTTTTTGTACGGGCTAGCAATATGGGTCGGATCTTCATTTGTTGGCTTCTTCAACCACTCGATAACAAAATCCTTCTCCACGCCCGACCGATCTATGCTTGGGTGGAAGGCCGAGACGACGGCTTGGACCTTCCGCCATGGCATAGAGCTTAGGGTGGTTTTCTCGCAGCTCGTCGAGCTCCACCTTCATGCCCATCCGCCATCCGAAGCACCGATCTTGCGAGTCATCGAGCAAGCGCCGATGATTTTATCCATGATTGGGTCAACAAAACCGATCCGCAATGGCGAGAGATCAAGGTTAAGCGGAGGAGATGGCGAGAGGGTAGAGAGCGAGAGGGCGAGAGGGTAGGCGCGTGTGGGGATGAGGCAAAGGCCTCCTTCGGCTTCGTTCGACGGGGAGCGAGGGGGACGGGCATGTATTTTCTTCGCCAAAACGCGGAACGCGGAGCTAGGGTCGCGATCAGCTTGTAAGAGAAAATAAGAAAAGCTAAAAAACGCAGTTTTCAAAAAAGCCCTAAAAACGTGCTAAACAAACAGTACGTCGGCGTTTTCAAAAACGCCGCCGCACTTATAACCTGGCCCAAATGGGCCCTTAGTTGTAGAAAGCATAACCCTCTCGAATCGTATGTTTTCACAACAAATTTTAACATTACAACAAATCTTAATTGCAATGTAAATGAAATGCAAGTAAAAACCATCACATTTATATGTAAAACTTCTTCTAGCATGTACCTCGACATCCTACACATGAATTTCACTCATTACAACATAAAAGTAAAATGAAAATATTGGCATAATCTTCTTATGCCACTATTTCCAAATCGAGAAGAAAGGGTAAGAGAAAGACATCGCAAAGCACGAAGAAAACACAACGAAAAAATTCATTTCAAAGAAAATGCACAAAATAAGTATTTACAAAATCATAAGATAATGAAAAACATAATACTTAGCTTTTTCCCCTTGAAAGAAAGATGAAAATCTCTCCCACAAAGTCTCCCGCCAATCCATGCAATGCTAGAACATCTCCTTACAAATTCTCTCAACTTCCCCTCACCAATCTCTCCAAAAAGGTAGAAATCTACATTTCTACTCCTATTCTAAGATCTCTCAACATTCATCACATTTTTCCTATCTTCTCCTCTCCATTTTTGGCTTCAAATTTGGTTTAAAATAGAGTAGGGACGAATTTCCCAAGAGGTGCATGAAGAAACCCTCCAAAAAGCGTCCAGATTCGATGTATTTGGCTAAAAACCGCCCAATATTGCATCCAGGTGGTCTCGGGAGCTGCCGACGCTGAATAGGGTGCTGCCGACACCCTATTTTTCGTACTCTCGGGCTTCTAGCACCCCAGTGCCAGTTTGGGCGCCCCCGGCACCCATCCTGCGCAGCTCCACCATTTTGCTCCGTTTGGCTCCGTTTCAGCTCCAATTCACCCCGTTTCAATTGCGTTGCGTTCCAAATAGATAGCCCTACATAATAAACATAAAAAAATCTTTCTTTAAAGTGTAATATCATTAAAAAATATTCAATAAGTATAAAAGAGATTAAACATAAAAAGACTTATCGAAAAGTTTCAAGCCAAAATTTGCTTTCTTGTTCGTTTTAGCTCCAAATTGCACCGTTTTTGCTTCTTTTTGCTCCAATCACCATTTTTGCCTAAAATAAAAAAATACAAAATACCTTCCTTTTAAAGTGTAATATCACCAAAAATGAGTAAAATCGTATAGCAAAAAGCGTATATATTTTTGGTGCATCGAGTTTATAGAGACATGACACCTCTTTCTTCCTTCATGATGGCTTCATAAAATTTTTTTTGTTTTTATGAAAAATGATGTGTCATGGGTCATAATGGGTCTTATGAGTCCACAAATAACTCTACATGTGTTCATTTTAATTTTTAGAATTATTTATGGATTTTTGATGTCATATGTGATGTCAAACGTTTGAATTTAATTTTGGGTTATTTACTTATAATTCCACTTTAAATTAATTATGTAATTAATTAAAAATGTGAAAAATTATAATATTAACCCATAAATTAATCAAAATGATTTTGAAGGTTAATCATTTGATTAATTTTTATTAATTTGGTTCAAAATTAAGTATTTTGACAAAATTTGACTAAAGCTGACCATAGTTGACCAGGGTTGACCATGATTAACCAGGGTTGACCATGGTTGACCAGTCTAAGTCCAGGGTTAAACTAAATGATTTAATTAACCTTGTCATGCTTAATTTAATCATGAGGTCATTAATTTTGGTAATGGGACCTAGGTTTGACAAACTTGATCGAATGATCGTGTTTAATCAATTTAATGTCGTAAATTGATCGAATGAGTGAGATTTAGCTAATTTGGTGTCTAAGTTGACTTTGTGGTAAATGGGGTTGGCATTGGATTGATGTGGTGGTCATTAGGTCATGAATTGACTATTTTAACCTAATTTGACTATTGGGTCAAAGGTTGACCAGTTTGGTCGATGGGGTGGTCATTGGGTCAGGGATTGACCCTTTTGACCTAATTTGACCATTTCGGTCAAAAGTTGACCAATTTGGTCAATGTGGTGGCCATTGGGTCATGGATTGATCATTTTGACCTAATTTGACCATTTGGGTCAAAGGTTGACCAAGTTTGGTCAATGTGATGGTCATTGGGTTAGGTATTGACCATTTTGACCTAATTTGACAATTTGGGTCAGGGACTGACCAGTTTGGTCAATGGGGTGGTCATTGGGTTAAGGGTTGATCATTTTGACCTAATTTGATCATTTGGGTCAAAGGTTGACCAATTTGGTCAATGTGGTGTTCATTGGGTCATGGATTGACCATTTTGATCTAATTTGACTATTTTGGTTAAAGGTTAACCAGTTTGGTTAACGTGGTGGCCATTGGATCATAGATTGACCATTTTGACCTAATTTGACCATTTGGGTCAAATGTTGACAAATTATTTCAATGTGGTGGTCATTGAGTCATGGATTGATCATTTTAACCTAATTTAACCATTTGGGTCAAGGGTTGACCAATTTGGTCAAAAGGGTGGTCATTGGGTCAAAGGTTGATCATTTTGACCTAATTTGACCATTTGGGTCAAAGGTTCACCAGTTTGGTCAATAGTTGATCAGATCAGGGTTTGTCATTGCTAATTTGATTGTTTTAGAATGTCATTAAGATTTGGTCTTAAAAGGCTTCATTAGAGTTTTACTCTAGACATTAGGGTTTAGTGACCATTAACAAGATTTAGGAAGTCAACATTGCGGGACTTCCTGTCTCAAATTGATTTAGAAATGATCCTCACAAAAGTGAGGTCAACAACTTTCTTATATTTCTTCGATATTTTTCGTAAACACTCTTCTTCTTCGAAGTTAAGTTTGAGAAAATTATAACTAAGCAAAGTTGAGGAATCACTTAAAAAGAAATATTTTAAATGTTTCAAAAGTAACTTTAATTCGAAGTTCAAGAGGTTTCTCGATTGATGGACGAAAAGATTTGTCTTGAACAAAAATTGAATCTTCTTGATAAAATCATTAAGATGTTCTAATTCCTCTTCTTGTTCGCGTTCCAATTCTTTTATTTCTGATTTCTCTTCATAAGTTCTTTTGAAATGAAATTCACTAATATATCTCATTACATCCATCCTAAAACATTCATCATCTTTACCTTTTGCAGGGTATTTCATTGATTTTGAAATATTAAAAGTAACTGTTTGATCATTAACACTCATAGTTAATTCCCCTTTTTACACATCTATCATTGTTCTTCATGTAGCTAGGAAAGGTCTCCCCAAAATGATAGGAATCTCTTTGTCTTCCTCCATATCTAACACAATGAAATCAACAGGAAAGATAAATCGATCCACTTTTACCAAAACATTTTCTATAACTCCCTTAGGATATGTTATAGAATGATCTGCTAATTGCAGGGCTACAGTTGTAGGGGATATTACTCTTAATTCTAGTATTTTAAATATAGATAATGACATAAGGTTATTACTTGAACCTAAATCACATAAAGCTTTCCCAAAAAATCTGACACCCATTGCACATGGAATTGTGAAGCTTCCAAAATTTTTGAGCTTTTCGGAAGTTTTTTCCGAATTACAACACTTGCACTCACTTAGTGCAACTCGTCTCATTATCTTCAAACTTCCTTTTTCGTTAAGATATCCTTCATAAATTTCACATAACTTGGCATTTGTTCTAAAGATTCAGCAAAAGGAATATTAATTGTAAGATTCTTAAAGATTTCAAAAAATTTTAAAAATTGTTTATCTAACTCTTTTGACAAAGTTTTTGAGGAAATGGAGGTGGTGGCAGTTTTTCTAAATCAATCTTAAGTGGAGAAATAGGTCTCTCAAAACCTTTTGCAGCGTTCTCTTTAGGTTCTTCAATTTCTTCTTTTTTAACTTTAATCTATGTTTGAACTCTACCTTCCAACTCTCTTCCACTTCTAAGTTCAACAACCTTTAATTACTCTTTATTCTAGTCTTTTGGATTTACTTCTGTATTACTAGGAAGTGTTCTTTGGGTTCTATAACTTAATGAATTTGCAATTTGTCCCAAATGATTCACAATATTTCTTATAGCAGCTCATTGACTTTGTAACTAATTTCCCATTTGTAACACCACTTCTTCTATAGACAACTTCGTATCCTTAAAGTGTAGATTATTATTAAAACCTGGGGGAAAAGTAGGTCTATAAATACTATTACCTTGGTTGTTCTAGTTCCCCAATGGGTTTACATGGTTGCTCCCCCGTTTCTGATTAGCACCACCCGAATTGTTATTCCCATTAAAGTTAGGATGGTTTTTCCAACCTGGGTTATAGTAATTCAAATATGGGATATTGGACTTATTATTTATAGCATTTAAAGTCTCAATTGATGTTTGAGATACTACCATTTGGTCTAATAAATTCTCTTTAATCATTGGAATTGGTTGAGAAAAATTCATTCCAAATTGGTTTATCTTCCTTGAAATTGTAGCAACTTGATTTGCTAACATGGTAAAAGCTTCAGAATCATGAATATTGGTTACCTTTTTAGGATGTACCCTTTCGGACGACTATTGAAAATTTTAAGTAGTCATTTCTTCGATTAAAGCATAAGCTTCAGGAAATGGTTTCAACATTAATGATCCACCGGTGGGGGCATCGATAATAGATCTAAGAGATTCGGCAAATCCATTATAAAAAGTTTGAATAATTAACTAATCCAGTAAACCATGGTGTGGACAATTTCTTAGGTGTTTTTTAAATCGTTCCCAAGATCATAAATAGATTCCCCTTCAAGCTGGCAAAAAGATGTAATATCATTTCTATGCTTTATAGTTTTTTATGGTGGAAAATATTTAGCAAGGATTTTCGTGCTAAATCACCCCAAGTTATGATAGATCCATGTCTTAATGAATTCGACCATATCTTAGCCTTATCTACTAGGGATAATGGAAAAAGCCTAATCCTAATATCAACATTAGAAACACCATCATATTTAGATGTAGCGCACATTTCTAGAAAATTGGCAAGATGTAAATTTGGATCTTCGGTTAGTGCTCCCTAAGCGATTATTAGATATCATTTGGATCATAATAGGTTTTAAGTTCAAATGAATTAGTAGCTACAGTAGGATTTTGAATACTACCATGAAGTTAATCCACTGTAGGGTTTGCATAATCACCTAAAGGTCTTAATTCATGATGAATTTCAGCATTTTGATTAATTTGATTTGCCATTTTGATGGCGTGTCATTGCCGCATCGGAGATTTTCTATGTGTCGATGTCGATTTGGAGTCACCACTCTGTTTATCTATAATATTTCTCTAATCTTCAATAAATCTTATTTCTTTAGATACCATAAAAGAATCCTTAGATAATGAGAAATTTGAAGAAAATAAGGGCTAATAATAGAAAATAGTAGAAAAAGAGATGCCGATGATAATCCCTATAAAAAATTCTAGAATGCCTTATTCTAGAAGTTTTCTATAAGGATATAAGGTTTTGATAACTGAGAGATTTCTAGGTGTAATACCTATCCAGGAGTCCTTAAATCTTCTATAGGAGAAAGCTCCTATAGTTAATTACATCTTAGGCAATTTATAATTGTCTAAGAAAACTTCTGATTAATGTTAATCACTTATTTTCTGAAGAGCTTTTAAGGAAGTTGTACTGACTATCAATCCTAAATGTCGTTTTGTTATATTAACTTTTATTTCGTTGTTTAGTCGTCTTTTGTTTTTCTGTTTGGTGGCTATCCTAAAAGTTTTAGTTTTGTTTTGTTTTGGTTTTGTTATTTTAATATTGTTTATTTTGTTTTGTTTTGTCTTGTTTTGTCAATATCATTGTTTTGATGTCATTGTGATTTTGTTTTGTTTTATTGTTGTTTGTCTCATGTTCGGAATGTCGTCCTGCAAAATAGATTTAGCACATCCTATAACATGCAAAGGAAATCTAGAATGAAATTTATCTTCATCCTGTAAAGGAAAACAATGTTAGATTTAAAAGAAATAATGTCAGTTTTATTTCAACAATCTTTTTGTTATATTTTTTGATAACCCGGTCAAGATGTCACTGGTTCCGTCGTCCCAAGGTCATTAGGGGCCTTAATCGACTTAGTCCCAAATGTGTTTAAACCAGGAGCGGAAGATTTCTGTCAGCTTGCGTCGTCCGAGAAATCTTCATAGATTAAGAAAACTGGGGTTCAAGTTGCATTCGGTGATGTTTGTTCATTAAGGTTTCATTTAAGTTTTAAAGTCTTTTTCCAATTTTTTGAAAAATTTCAGGTTGTTTACAATTTTTTAAGATTTTTTATGTCATTTCATGTCAAAATCTTATGTTTTATGTTTTTTGAACCTAAAGTTTTAAATTTAATGTGCTTTGATTTTTAGATTTATTGTCGATTTAATCTAAAATTTGATTAGATTTGAGAAATCTTGTTTGAGATTTGATTAGATCTAGGAATTTAGTTTCAATTTTATTTGAATTTAAAGATTCAGATCTAATGATTTTTTTGAAAATTAGATTCAATGTCATTTGAATCTAATAAGTCTAAATTAAACTTAGATATAATCTAACACAAATTAGACTTTAGAATATTAGATTCGGTGCCTTTTGAATCTAATGTTAAGTTTAATTATGTTAAACTTTAAAATAAAATCCAACCTAAGTTAGATTTTAAAATTCTGGATTCAATGTCATTTGAATCTAGAAGAAGTGTTAAGTCTATTATGGATTAGACTTTGATAAAGTCATTTGATAATCAGATTCAATGTTGTTTGAATCTAAATATCTTTGATTTGATCTTTAAAGTAATTTGATTTTTTCTAAGAAATTTTAAATCAAAAGTTTGATTTCAGTTTGATGTAGTTTGAATTTAACCTTGGTTCAATTTTGGTTGAACCTGAGTTAATCTTGAGTTCTTGTCTATTTAACTTGAGTTCATGTCAGTTTGAACTTAAGTTAAAAGTATTGATTTAGATTGATGTAAATTGAATCTAAAGTTGAGTTAACTTGAGTTCATGTCTGTCTGAACTTAAGCTATAAGTATTGATTTAGATTTAATGTAAATTGAATTTAAAGTTGAGTTAACTTAAGTTAATGTCTGTTTGAACTTAAGTTATAAATGTTGAGTTAAATTCAATTTTTGATTGAACCTAACGGTGAGTTAACTTAAGTTCAATTTAAGTTGAGCCTAACTTAGAAATGTTGATTGTAGGTTGATCCTAAGTTTTAAGTTAACTTGGGCTCAATTTAGGTTGAACCTAAGTTAGAAATGTTGAGTTAGGTTCAATAATGGTTGAACCTAAGGTTTGAGTTAACTTGGGTTCAATTTAAGTTGAACCTAAGTTAGATATGTTGAGTTAGATTCAATATGGGTTGAACCTAAGGTTTGAGTTAACTTGGGTTCAATTTAAGTTGAACCTAAGTTAGATATGTTGAGTTAGGTTCAATATGGGTTGGACCTAAGGTCTAAGTTAAGTTAAATATGTTGAGTTAGGTTCAATATGGTTTGAGCCTAAGGTTTAAGCTAAGTCTAGTTAAAATAGACTAATTAAGGTTTAAGTTCTATTTAAATAATACTCAAAAGTTAATTAAGTCTAATTAGATTAGACTTAATTAGAATTTGAAGACCATTCAAGTCTTATTTAAGTAAAACTTAAGGTTTAACTAAGTCTAATTAAAATTAGAGTTAACTGGAAGTTGAAGTTATTTAAGCCTAATTTAAGTAAGGCTTAAATGTTAATTAAGTCTAATAAGTTAGACTTAATTAGAGTATAAGTTTGATTAAACCTTAGTTAATTAAAATCTAATAATTTTATAAAGTCTAAGGAGTTAGACTTAATAAAGGTTTAGGATTTATTAAACCTTAGTTGGTTAAGATTTAATTGTTTAATTAAAAGTCTAATGTTATAGACTTAGTTATGGTTTAGGATTGATTAAACCTTAGTTGGTTAAGGTTTAATTGTTTAATTAAGTCTAATGTGATATACTTAATTATGGTTTAAGATTGACTAAACCTTAGTTGGTTAAGGTTTAATAATTTAATTAAATCTAATGTGATAGACTTAATTATGTTTAGGATTTAATTAAACCTTAGTTATTTAAGGTTTAATAGTTTAATTAAGTCTAATGTGATAGACTTAATTATAGTTTAGTCTAATAGGTTTAAGGCTAATTAAACCTGATTTGGGTAAGATTTAATAGATTAATTAGACTTAATTTGGGTTAAGTCTAATTGGTCTAAAGGTTACTTAAACCAATTTTAGGTAGTTGAAAGGTTAATTAAACCTAATTCAGGTAAAGTTTAATTGATTAATTAGACTTAATTGGGGTTAAGTCTAATTAGTTTAAGGGTTAATTAAACTTAATTTAGGTAAGGTTTAATTGATTAATTAGACTTAATTGGGGTTAAGTCTAATTAGTTTTAGTTAATTAAGCCTAATTTATGTAAGGTTTAATTGATTAATTATACCTAATTAGGGTTAAGTTTAATTAGTTTAAAGGTTAATTAAACTAATTTAGGTAAGATTTAATTGAATAATTAGACTTAATTAGGGTTAAGTCTAATTAGTTAAGGGTTAATTAAACCTAATTTCGGTAGTTTAAAGGTTAATTAAACCTAATTTAGGAAAGGTTTAATTTATTAATTAGACTTAATTAGGGTTAAGTTAATTAGTTTAAGGGTTAATTAAACCTAGTTTAGGTAAGGTTTAATTGATTAATTAGACTTAATTAGGGTTAAGTCTAATTGGTTTAGGATTGATTAAATCTAATTTGGGTAAGATTTAATTGATTAATTAGACTTAATTATGATTAAGTTCAATTAGTTTAGAGTTAATTAAACCTAATTTGGGTAAGGTTTAATTGATTGATTACACTTAATTAGGGTTAAGTCTAATTGATTTAGGGTTAATTAAACCTGATTTGGGTAAGGTTTAATTGATTAATTAGACTTAATTAGGGTTAAGTCTAATTAGTTTAAGGTTAATCAAATCGAATTTAGGAAAGGTTTAATTGATTGATTAGACTCAATTAGGGTTAATTCTAATCAGTTTAGGGTTAATTAAACCAAATTTAGGTAAGGTTTAATTGATTAATTAGATTTAATTAGGGTCAACTCCAATTGGTTTAGGGTTAATTAAACCTAATTTGCGTAAGGTTTAATTAATTAATTAGACTTAATTAGGGTTAAGTCTAATTAGTTTAAAGATTAATTAAACCTATTTTGGGTAATGTTTAATTGATTAATTGGACTTAATTAGGGTTAAGTCTAATTGTTTTAAAGGTTAATTAAACCTAATTTGAGTAAGGTTTAATTGATTAATTAGACTTAATTGGGGTTAAGTCTAATTAGTTTAGGGTTAATTAAACCTAATTTGGGTAAGGTTTAATCGATTAATTAGACTTAATTAGGGTTAAGTCTAATTGGTTTAGAGTTAATTAAATTTAATTTGGGTAAGGTTTAATTGATTAATTAGACTTAATTAGGGCTAAGTCTAATTGGTTTAAAGGTTAATTAAACCTAATTTAGGTAAGGTTTAATTGATTAATTAGGCTTAATTTGGGTTAAGTCTAATTGGTTTAAACGTTAATTAAACCTAATTTAGGTAGTTTAAAATTAAACATAATTTAGGTAAGGTTTAATTAATTAATTAGACTTAATTGAGTTTAAGTTTAATTAGTTTAAGGGTTAATTAAACCTAATTTAGGTAAGGTTTAATTGATTAATTATACTTAATTAGGGTTAAGTCTAATTAGTTTAAAGGTTAATTAAACCTAATTTAGATAGTTTAAAGGTTAATTAAACCTAATTTAGGTATGGTTTAATTGATTAATTAGACTTAATTGGGGTTAAGTTTAATTAGTTTAAGAGTTAATTAAAATTAATTTAGGTAAGGTTTAATTGATTAATTAGACTTAATTAGGGTTAAATCTAATTAGTTTAAGGGTTAATTAAACCTAATTTAGGTAAGGTTTAATTGATTAATTAGACTTCATTAGGGTTAAGTCTAATTAGTTTAAAGGTTAATTAAACCATATTTAGAAAAGGTTTAATTGATTAATTAGACTTAATTAGGCTTAAGTCTAATTAGTTTAATGGTTAATTAAACCTAATTTAGGTAAGGTTTAAGTGATTAATTAGTCTTAATTAGTGTTAAGTTTAATTGGTTTTTAAAGGTTACTTAAACCTAATGTAAGTAAGGTTTAGGTTGATTAGTTAGGTTTAATATAGGTTAAACCTAATTAGGGTTTAAATGTTACTTAAACCTAATGTAAGTAAGGTTCAAGTTGATTAATTAGGTTTAATATAGGTTAAACCTAATTAGGCTTTAAAGGTTGCTTGAACCTAATGTAAATAAGGTTTAAGTTGATTACTTAAATTTAATATAGGTTAAACCTAATTAGGGTTTGTTTTTATAGTAAACCTAATGTAAATAAGGTTTAATAGCTTGACTAAGTTTAATATGTCTTTAAACTTAATTAAAGTTTGATTTTGTGTTAAACCTATTGTAATTAAGGTTTAATGGTTTAATTAAATTTAATATGTCTTTGAACTTAATTAAAGTTTGATTTTATATTAAACCTAATATAACAAAGGTTTAATGAGTTAATTAAGTTTAATATGTCTTTAAACTTAATTAAGGTTTAATGGGTTGATTAAATTTAATATGTTTTTAAACTTAGTTAAATTTGTATTATTGAAGATTTGTTCATTTCTTTTTAAGTTTGATTTAATTAAGCTTAATTTGTCTTTAAGCTTGATTAAGGGTTTGATTTGGATGATGATTAAGCCTAAATTGTCATCTTAGACTTAACTAGATTTTCTCATGAGTCTATTGTGAGTTAGACTCATTTTGAACTTAGTCTATTATGAAAAAATAGGCTAAGTAATAAAAAGGTGATTTATAGGATTTAAATTTATTACTTAATAATGAGTTTTAAATTCTAAATTTTGAAATATCATTTAAAATTATTTAATCACTAAAAAATCATTGTCTTAAGGTTATTGTACGTTACCCTAAAATTTATAGATTTTTCTAATTTTATTTTTCTTAATTTCTAATTTTTATAATTATTTTTAGAAATAATTATAAAGTGGCTTAGAAATTATGAAATATCACCCTAGAGAATTTTTCGACCTTAGAAAAATCGGAGAATATGTGTCATGATGAGAGGATGATTTTCGAAAATCTCATAATTTTTGAATTTATAATTAATTTTTAATAATTTAATTACTCCAGAGATAAATAAATTAATTAAAATTAAAATATAAATAAAAAATTAAAATTATTGATTCCACATTATTCTCCTCTTTCTCCTCTTTTTAGGGGTATTTTTATTTTATTTTTATCATTTTTGTGGGGAAATATATGGATTTTTGAAGTTTTTAAGGTTAGTCTAATTTAACTTAAATCTTATTCAATCAACAAATTCATAAGAGCGCCGCGTGTCCTCGGATCCGTCGAAACGCTGTCGATCCATTGCTGCTGCTCCAAACAGCGGATCAGATAGGGATTAATCTCAGCAGTCCATTTTTAAAACATAAAAATGGACGACATCTGATCGTCTCCCTCCGTCTGTTCTCTCCCGTAGGTCGTCCATGTTCTAGGAACAAATTCTCACTCGATCCTTGATGGATTTGTGTGATTTATGTTCCTATAGCTTCATCTTGAGGAGACGAAGACATCCATATGGCTTTGTTAGGGTTTTGAATAGGTTTGTTTCATAATTTTCCAAACCCAAACTCCATTAAAATGAAAAGTCCATACCTTAGCTTTAATCGATTTGAGTTCGATTTGAGTGGTTTCGGAGCTTCGTCTTAACCTCAGAAAGCTTCTCCGCAAGTCAATTTGAGTTCAAATTGAGGCTGTGTATAAGTTTGATTTTTAGGTGGCTCGGCTAGGAGGGGTTTGGTCAAACAGTGGTCTAAAGGCTTTGGAAAGATCTAATTTCGATTGAGCTTACCTTCGTTCAGTCCCTAGATGGATTTGGGATAACTAATTTGAAGGTTTATGGAAGTTGGTTTCAACTTCTAATTTGCCCTGGCTTTGGTGTTTTCGGGTTGGTTAAATTAGGGATATTGAGTGGGCAAGAGGGGCTGATTTCAGTGGAGCTTCATTGCTTAGGTCCTAAGGGACATTTTTGGTGTTGAGGGTTTGAGGATTTGAGCAGTCTTTGGGGGTTTTTTATTTTTGGTCTCCTTCCTCATGTGCTCGGGTTTAAACCTATTTATAGCCATGGGGATGCCATGGCTAAGCTTGGGCTAGCTTGGAATTATCTGGGGAGGGTGTTAACTTCACCATGATGACTTGGGAATGAGATTATGGGTTGTGGATAAAAGCATTTGTGTTTCCCAAGCTCAACCTTTGTGAATTTCCAAGTGTAGAAAAGGTTTAATCCATGGCTTGGCTTGCTTCCATTAGTCCTTGTATGAGGTGGATAAAATCAATGAAAACTCACTCAATTTACCTCCCTCACATGAATTTATTAGCCCAATTAACGGGCATGAATATGGAATGCCACATTAGCTTCTTACTCATCCCCTTACATGATTTAGTAATCATGTGTTTTAACCATGATGAAGTGGGAGTTTAAGCTTTGTTATCTTCCTATTGGGTGACCTAGGAGGTGTGTGGTAAGCCATTACGATGACGAGCCACCTCACCTTAAGGAGGAGGGTGAGTCATGCTTTAAGTTTAAGGGATAATGACACATAATTTTCTCTCCTTTTTATCTTCAAAATTTGGTATATATGATGTCACCTCATGATGTGGGGATGAATTAAGCTAAGGTTTTTCTCATTGGATAGCTTGTGAGGTGAGTGATGACTCACCCATGTCATCCTTTAAGAATTGATATGGGCATGATACCTTCATCCTTCATGATGGTGTCATGATGATATTTTTAACCATGGTTAAATGGTGTGTCATGGGTCATTTAATGTGTTAATTCATATGTAATGGGTCTCATGGGTTATGTGTAACCTATATGACGTCACTCATGATGTCATTAATGGGTTTGAAAATTCAAAACCATTTATTATGTCATGGGTGATGTCATGTGTCCAAATTTTACTTTATGGCTTTTTTAATTATAATTATGTTTTTAATTAATTATGTAATTAATCAAAAATGTTGGAAATTATATTATTAGTCAATAAATTAATCAAAAATAATTTTGGGATTAACTATTTGATTAATTTTATCATTTTTTGTCCAAAATTAGGTATTTTGACCAAATTCGATACATGTTGACTAAGGTTACCAATGTTGACCCAAGTTGACCCAGATTGACCAATTCTAATCTGAGGGTATCCAATATAACCTATTCAACCTTGTCATGCTTGATTTGGTTATAAATTTTATGTGTTTTGCTATTGAAAGTTTAATTTGGTCATATTGACCAATTTTGGGGTTTAGGTCAATCTAAAGGTCAATGTGGTCACACTTGGATTAATTTTTGGTGGTTTTGAGTATTATCAAGTTGCTTCTGTTAGTGTCTGTCATTGAAGTCAATTTTGTGGTTAGGGGGCATGGGTTAGCCATTTTGACAAATTTTGACATATCTAGGTCAAGGGTTGACTAAAGTTTTCTTAATGGTCATGGTGATGTCTTTAAGTGTTTAAATGAGTCATATTTGATCATTTTAGTGTTTTGATTGGCTTAATAGTCAATGGTTGCTCACTGGATTAAAAATTGATCAATTTAACCAAAGTTATCTTTTTAGGTCAAAAGTTGACTTGTTGGTTCAATAGTTGATCATCGGGTCAAGAATTGATTATTTCGACCAAAATTGACATTTTAAGTTAAAAGTTGACTTTTTAGGTCAATGGTTGGTCATTGGGTCAGGAATTGATCATTTTGACCAAAATGGACTATTTTGGCCAAATGTGACTTATTGGGTCAGTAGGGTTGGTCACGGGGTCAGGAATTGACCAGTTTGACTAAAATTGACCATTTGGGTCAAATGTTAACCTTTTGGATCATAAGGGTTGGTCACTAGGTTAGGAATTGACCAGTTTGACCAAAGTTGATCATTTAGGTCAAAAGTTGACTTATTGGGTCAATAATTCATCAAATCAAGGTTTGTCATTGCTGATTGGATCATTTTAGAATGTCGTTAAAATTTAGATTAAAAAAGTCTTATTAAGTTTTAACCCTGGTCATTAGGGTTCATTAACTATCATTGGGACCTTTCATAAAAGTGAGGTAAACAAAGGGGCCCCCAATATATGTGGAATACTACATAAGTATGCTGCACATATTGGCGTTAACCGAAATGGTCTGAATATCCCTTGCTAGTCTATCGGGAAGTGTCTCATAATAAATGAGAAAGAGAGTGGATGTCATATCGTCTCTAAAGAATGTCAGATGTATGCAAGTCGGTCTTCGAGAAGGAATGTTAAACGACTTATATCCTTTCTCAAAGAGATAGCCATTGAAATGACATAATTTCCGTTTCAGAAAAGGACTTATATCCAATTACTAAAGAGAGAGAATATGTCATATCATCTCTCAGAAATGTTAAATGTTAAGTTATTGGAATATCATAATTTCTGTGTCAGGAAAGGATTTGTATCCAATAACTAAAGAGAGAGAAAATGTCATATCATCCTTCAGAAATGTCAGATGTTGAGTTATAGGAATGCCATAATTTTCGTGTCAGGAAAGAACTTATGTCCAATAACTATAGAGAGAGAAGATGTCATATTGTCTCTTAGAAATGTCAAATGTCGAGTTATAGGAATGCCATAATTTCCATGTTAGGAAAGGACTTATATCCAATAACTTAAAGAGAGAGAAGATGTCACATCGTCTCTCATAAATGTCAGATGTTGAGTTATAGGAATGCCATAATTTCTGTGTCAGGAAAGGACTTATATTTAATAACTATAGAGAGAGAAGATGACATATCGTCTCTCAGAAATGTCAAATGTTGAGTTATAGGAATGCCATAATTTTCATGTCAGGAAAAGACTTATATCCAATAACTTAAAGAGAGAGAAGATGTCATATCGTTTCTCAGAAATATCAGATGTCAAGTTATAGGAATGCCATAATTTTCATATCAGGAAAGGACTTATATTAAATAACTAAAGAAAGAGTGGATGACTCTCAAGGAAGAGTATATCCATTGGGGACTCCTGCTGGGATTTGACCTATATAGGTCGAATGATAATTCTCATATTAGTTATCACAAGTTATTCATATTGTCATCTCTATTTAAAGAATTCATTTTAACACTTTTAGGACCTACCGAAACATCACAGATAACAGGGAATGTTTTTCAACATTTATTTTATTTCCATATATAATGTACAAAAGTCATTGGTACATATCATTGTAAACAAAAGTTAACGGTACATATATGTACAAATATCATATAGTACGAATGTTACAGACTGCTGATATATCTCATGTCAAAAGATTTCATATCCCCCCTTTTGTCATAACATAGCCTTAGATACTATTAGATCAACCATAAACATCTAACACTCCAACACATTGTTTGTCAAACATGTCTCAGGTGTTTGGACATTCATAGGGTCATGGTAGCTCCAAAGGCTTCAACCCTTCAAGCTCCGGGATAGCTTGATATCCAATAGGTCGTTTTTAAGGACGCATCTTTCTTAATGTTATCGAAATGCGTTATCAGCTTACACTTGGTATACAATGTTTAGAAACATTATCTCCATTGCCTTGCAGGATTAAAACTAATCCTCGTGGTAGAAGAATCTGGCAAGATCCTCAAAATTCTCCAGGTCCCACAATTTGTATTTCTATCCCAAACAGATTAGAACATCTGTTCATGAGTGACAGAGTGCAAAAAGGTCTTTCAAAATCATGACTATCAATATGTGGTGGTTTACAGTCTCCTTTCTCAAGTATATTTATGATGCAGCTGTCTGGAACACAATCGGTAGGCATTATGTTCCATGTCATCAGTCGTCTAATAATCTGAATAATCATTGTTGGTAATGGGTCTACTTGTTCATGTCATAAGATTCTCGGGGGATTGTCATCTTTGTCCACAACATAATTGTAACAACACCCATATTGGATTGTCATTCGACCCTTGCCACGTATCCATCTATTAGGTTCAGAGTATGTTCTCTTGCTTAGGCGTCCAGCTCGCTCGCGATCACGTGCTTCCATTACATGTTCAATAATGGCACCTTGTTCAATTTCGTCAAAAACTCCAGTAAAAAACTGAATGCCTTCCAATATATTAACAGTTCGACCGTTAATATATTTAAATTGCTCAAATGATTTTCGTTTAATAGCCCGAATACATCTTACTTCTTCTCGAGAAGCGACTCGTTTATCAGTTGATGTCTTTATTGTTGTAAGATCTAATACTGGTTGTTAAGGAGTGGGAGTGAATGTTGTTCTCTCAATTTTCTCCTCTTCTTGATCCACTATTTCTTCTCCTAAGACATAATATGTCTCTTTAGGAAAATCTTGAAGTACTAAAAACTCGAACTGATTGTATTCCTCCATCAGTTTTATATTTTTTCTTTCTTTTTTCTTCAAGTCTTTTGAGTCGTTTATTTCGATTCTTCTTTGAGCTCTAGTCAATCCGGAGGCAAATTTCTTCACTCCGCTAACAGATGCCATTTTAGCTTCATGGGATGAAGCTACCACTATTGATTTTAATTTTTCATTGTCAATGACTTTTTTGTTTTAATGTCTTGTTGATGAAGCTTGAACTCCAACACAGATGGTTTTCCTTTTGTTTCTTCTTGATTGGCTCAATGGATAACAAAGGTCCATCATAAAGTAATTCAACTTGAGAAAGATCAAAGTCAAAGTGGATTTTAGATCCTCTTTCAATACATCGTCAGTCCAAAGCTAGACAAACACCACTTCCAAATGTAAAAAAAAAAGTCCGTTATCAGACATTTTCCCTGAAAGCAACAAGATAATGTAATATATTAGACCCCTTTTTTTATTATTATGTTGAGGAATCATGTTTATAAGCGCTTGTTTAATAGGCGAAAAAGATATCATAAGACACAAATATCAAAATCTGTATCACAGAGATAAAAAAAATTTATTATTTTCCCAGTATATAAACAAGTCATCATCTTTCATGTTGCAAAATATTTTTTAAGAAACGCCCATTGATTGGAGGCAATATTCTTTCTCCATGACATTTTACGAATTGGTATGATCCTCCGGAATATGTATTTTCGATTACATATGGGCCCTCCCATATTGGTTCAAACTTTCCACCTATTTTCCAATGAGCTAGTATAGGTCTTCGGAGAACTAAAACTAATTCACTGATTCGAAAGGTCCTAAGTCGAACCAATTTGTCATGGTCCCGTATCATTTTTTCTTGATACAGTTCAAGATTTTGTTGATTTTATAGACGTTTTCCTTCTAAACTCTCAAGTTCTTCAAGTCGTAATTTGGCATTTTCATCTTCAGTTATTTTGTTTGCTATCACAACTCTGAGAGAAGGGATTTTCACTTCGAGTGGTAAAATAGCCTCAGAACCATATACCAGAGTGAACAGTGTTGACCGTGTTGGTGTTTGATATGTAGTTTTATAGGCCCATAGAGCTTCTATTAATCGTTCATGCCATTGTCTTGGACTGTAGATTAATGTCTTTTTTAAAATTTAAATTAATGTTTTATTGAAGGCTTCAGCTAAACCATTGGCTTTAGGATAATAGATTGTGGAATACCTCCATTCTATACCATGTCTTTGAATAAAATTATTCATTTTTATATTTTAAAGGCCACTTCATTGTCTGATATCACCATTCGAGGAGTTCCAAATTTATAGACAATGTGTGTCTTGAAGAAATAAAGAACTTGTTCTGCTTTAACTTCTCTAAGTTGTATTTCTTCTACCCATTTTGATAAGTAATCAGTGGCTGCTAAAATAAATTTATGACCTTTAGACGATGGAGGATCTATAGGGCCCACTATGTCAGTACCTGTTGACCTCATTTTTGATGAGGTCTTTTGCTTCTCTCTTTAGTACTTAGGATCTAACCTTAGTCTTTTCCTTTGACTAATCTTAGAGGACTAGAAATGGAACCCACCACTTAGAAATTTAAACAACATCTTAACTCCCTGCAAACCCCACAAGCTTGATTGTAGACCCCTAATCACACTGAGGGTTGAAATCGAATGTGGAGGTTTAAAGGATGAGTTCCCTATAGGACTTTTTGGCCTTAAGAATACCCTGGATGGCACTGGTCTGGTGAGGGTTGACTTGCACATACACTACACTCTCACACACATTCCATGTCCTAAAACCACACTCTCACCCAACTTGACTTCCTGACTCATGTAGGTAATTCATATGGATGGTCCTTAACCCCTAAGCCCCTGGTTAAGAGGGTTAGGAACAACATATTGAGTGCCTAAGATGAGTCCTCTCATGGCTCTTGTGAGCTTAATATGGCTTCATGGCTCAACCAAAATGATTTCATTTCACTCACACTTGAACAACCTTCATTTTTTTAAAATTTCAATTTTTGACCTCCGGGGCCCTACACCCACTAAACCTACCAAATACCCTTGAAATGACCCAAAATTTGCAAAATTACCTAAATTACCCAAGATCCCTCAAAATCAATCCTAAACACTTCCCTCCACTCAAATTGACCATCTTTGGCCAAAAATACCAAAATTTTCAAAAATACCCCTAAACCCCTCCAAAATTACCAAAATACCCTTTTACCCCAAAAATCCAAAAATTCTAAAAATTCCTAGAAAATTCCAAAAAATCCCAAATATTCTCAACTTCATTTTGTTCAACTACACCATGGGCCAATGTTGCCAATTTACCCCACTTTTATGAAAACCCCCAATTTGACCCATTCTTTTAACCCAAGTGAACACAAACCAAACCACCCCAATTGACCTCAATTTTGGTCCAATTCAATTCTAAACTTCAATTCAATATCCCCAATATCAATTTAGACCAAATACAACTCCAATTTGATTGACATTTGGGCCCAATTTCAATTTGAAGCATAAAGGCCCAATTTTGCCCATGACCTAAACCTAGCCCAAACCAACCCAACTCAACCCCAATTGGCCCCAAATCTTTTCTAAAACCTTCCTAACATCCCCACAAACAAAAAACAAACTTGATTTGCCCCAAATTTAAACCTAAACTCCACCCAAACCTAACCCAAAACCAAAATCCCTTAAATTGACCTAAGCCCAAACCTAACCCAAATGGGCCCAAATCAAAAAATTAGAGCCCAACCAAAGTTGAAAACTCTTTGTAACACTCCCATAAACATTTTTCAACATTAATTTTACACCAAATTCAACCTTAGCCTAACCTTAGCCCAAGTTAGCCCAATTTGGCCCACCTTGGCCCCTTCACCAAAAAGCCAAATTCGACCCGATTCTACTCCAAATCACACCAAATTGATTCCAAAATCTTCATGACACATCCCTAAACTAAATGCAACATTTATTTGGTACAATCTTTTACAAAATTTTCATCCAAAAATTTATCTTAAAATCTAAAAGCCCATTTCATTTAAGCCTTTTAAAAGCTCATCCAAAATGATTTCAAAAGCCCAAGTTTTCAATCCAAAGCCCATATGACACTTTCATCTCATCATCCATTTAATTAAATCACTCCCTATGTTTCAAATTCATGTTGAATTTTTCTAAACTAAGCCATGTGCCAAATTACCCCTAAATACCAAAAATCCTTAAAATCCATTTTCATGAAACTAAGCCAACCCATCCCTAAGCCAAATGGAGCCATGGAACCATGCATGAGCCACATGCAAGCCTTGGAAGCCACTTTCCACCTCACCAAACCATTAATGGTAAGAAGAGGGGGATCTTTCTTAATCCTTCATTAAACCTTTTTAACCTTATTCATGTCACACTCTAAACCGAGGCTTAGCCGCCTCACTATGGATAGAGACCACACCGACTTCTCTTGGGCGACCCAAATGATTCCTTTCGGCCAAAATCGGACCTTGGTGGGTGCAACAAACCCAAATCCATGCATTTGACCAAACCAAGCCCAAAATGAGCCCTTCCCCCTTCCACTTTGATTCAACTCCTTTACACTTGGCATTTGCCATTTGAACTCACAAAACTCCAGCACTGACCTCCCTGATGACAACAGTGAACTGACCCTGGCCGGCCAGCTACCAGGCCACCGAAAAACACCATGGCCGAGAGCTCCATGTGAGCTAAAATTTCAAATTTCACTTGCTGAGCTGTCCCATGCCCAATGGTCACTGTGGTTGTTCTTCCCTTGGCCGAGCGCGTTGATTCGAGCCATTAAACCCCCACGGGAGGCTCTCCGACCACCTCTATTTAAACCCGCCCACCTCTCGGCCAAACAAGGTGATGAACCAGACCTTAAGGAAACTCTGCCAATATTGCTCCAGGACCTTCTCCTAACCCAGAGCAGTTGATCCCCAATGTTCCTTTGCCCTAAACCCCATTAACAGAGCTTAATTTCTGAGTTGAAAATCCACCCAAAAACTAGGACATCTCTGGAACCTCAACCAAATCCAAATTAAACTCACCCACACCTGGACAGGACCAAGAGAAGGAGTTCCCCAGTGAAAGCCCCCTCTCCAGGCCACCCAGTTGCTCCAGCCTCCAAGCTTTGAAATCGGGTCTGGTCACTTTCATATTTAGAAAATTCCCCAGAGACAGAGACTTCATCTGGAGCTTCCTTGGGTTCAATCGATGGTGCCACAACTCTCTGATTGAAGCATCTCTTCTCAGAGCAAAGGTATTGACCTCTTCTCCCTCCCGAGCTTCCAGCAATTCTCCATTTTGTTTGGGTTAATTTCATAGCTTATAAACCGTATGGATGTGTTCGTCTCTTCAAGATGAATCCATAGAGTATAAGAACTCGAAAGTCCATCGAGAATTGAGAGAGATATTAGGGTTTGAGTGTGGACGGTCACGGGTGCACACCAGTCGAAGATGATGGCCAGGAGCCGTTGGATCGCGCGTGTATCGAACGGACGGTCGAGATCAAGCCGGACAGCGCAATGCTACGTGAATGGCGGACCCCCGTAGCGCTGACTCAGATGGCGGCGCTAAATCACAGAACGACGCGTGGGTTTTCGATTCGGATGAGGATGACGCGGCGCCGAGTCAGATAAGTAGAAAATTAGGATTTTTTGGATTTATTTAAATACCAGAACTTCAAAAATTCATATCTTTGCATAGAAAATCACAAAAATAAAATAAAAATACCCTCTTTCTCAGTGAACAGAGGAGAATAATGTGAAAAAGAAATCAAGTTAATTGGATGAGTATTTTATTTTTAATAATTTATTTACTATTTCCAATGTTTTGATTCTCCATTTGCATAGGCAATTTACCATGGCATGAGACCATAAGGCTTTTGAAGCCTCTGAGCTTGGGAACATTCCCTGAATTTTTCAAGGTCAGAGGCCATCTCTGTGAAAAGTTATTGATTTTTCAAGTTCATGTCACTATTTTAGGTATCTTAATTTCAATAATTAGCATGTTGTAAAATAAATTCTAGGAAAATTTGGTGGTGTTTCTTAGGATCAGGGGACCCTATAAAAAATATATTTTGAGTTAATTCATTCATAATAACCCAAATTGGACTAAACTCCCAAAATTGAATTTGAATTAATTAGGGTTAACCACACACCAAATTAACTTGAAAACAATTCTTCATTACTCTTTAGGGTCAGAGGAACCTTACATAAAATTTTGAAATCAATTGGACTTGATTAACCCTACCAAATGGATTGATTAAGCCTCATAAGCAAAATGGAACTTTAAAAATTCATAACTCCAAAAATACTTTCAAAAATTCACAAAAATGATTTTGGAGCTTCTCTGATATCAGGGAGTTCAGGAAAATTAAAATTGGAATTTTCTAAAAAAGTTGATTTTTCACAATATTTTAATATTTTAATAATTAAAAAATAATAAAAATCACAAAAATATTAAAAATCATAAAAATGTGACATTTTGACTCCTAATCACTTAGGAACAAACCAAATCTTTTTCCTAAGTCCCTAAAATAAGATATTCAAATTTTAAAGGCTTAATGTAATTTTTAATATTAAAAAATGAATTTTCAACCTTTTTCACTAAAATAATTCTAATAAATCAAAGAAAAATAAAAAAATTATAAAATTTATTTCTCTGGACTCCTTGAGATCAGAAAAATGTAAGAAAAATATAAAATCTATTTTTCAATTTTTATTTTATTTTAAAATTAATTAATACTCCAAAAATAAAAATAATTATAATAAATAAAATATAATTCAAAAAATCACCAAAATTGGTCCAGGTGGTCCTCTGGTCATTAGGAAAATTTCATAATTTTCTTAAGGATAGAAACCTTTCCTTGGTCATGTTGTTGAATTTTCCTTCAAAATCCCTATTTTTCATTAAAAATAATTATATAAATAAATTAAATTCAGAAAAATCACATTTTCTCCTCTAATGTCTTAATTGACATGTGAGTGAAGTGAAATAAAAATTTCAAATTCATTTGAGCTCCATTTAGTGAGTTATGAAATGCATAAGCCTAAAAGGGCATAAAGGTAATTAAAAATTTTAACCCTTAATTAAAACTTTAGTTTTAATCAAAATGGAGGGTAAAATATTTGATTTTAATTTTCTCTTGGATGATTGAAACTTAGGGAAATTAAAAGGGTATAAACCCATTAAACACTTTGAAAATATCAAAATGAAACTCTAATTAATTAAATAATTTAAATTTTGGAAAGAATACATTTAAAACTTGGATTATTAAAATAGGGATATTATTAAGAGGATATTTATTCTTTAATTTAAAAATCCCTAAATAAGTCACTTCAACAATATTTAGTTCTTAATTAAAATTAAAATAATAATCCAAACTAAATAAATTGAAAATTAAAATTAAAAAAAGATAACCCTTAAATGAATTAATGCTTAAAATGTTAAATGGTCCAATAATTAAAATCAAATTTAAGGTCTTGGAGTTAAATTAAATTAAATTAAATTAAGTCAAGTCAAAGTTTAAATTAAATTAAACTAACACCTTAACAATTAAATTAAATTAAATTTAAAATATTGAAACTAAAATTAAATTGAATTAAAATTAAAATAAATTAAAATTAAATTAAATTAAATTAAATTAAAATTAAATTAAAATTAAATTAAATTAAATTAAATTAAATTAAATCAAATTAAATTAAATTAAATTAAATTAAAATCACTTAACAACAAACCTAAATGAAATCGTTAAGAGTTAAATCAAAACATATCAATAATTTCAACTCCTCTTGCTATCTAAGTAAATTTAAAACATAAACATCAATTTGAAATACTAAGATAATTGAAAGTGTAAAGATTTAAATTAAATCTAAAATAATTTGAACACTGTTCCAAACTTAAAATTATTAATTAAAACCTCATAATTAAATTAAAACACTTTAAATCATTAACTCAAACTTTAAATTTAGAATGATTAAAATTCTCAACAACCCAACTTGCCCTTAAAGGCTTTAATTATTATAACTCTTAAATTGAGTATTAAGTGAGATGTCACTTCATTCATTAGGTAATCAAATACCCAGGTTCACTAAGCAAGAGACAAAGTTTAACTAAACTCCTTGATGATTAATTCACCTGTGCAACTAAATTTACTTGGACTCAAAATAATCCCAGAAGTATTGAAAAGATGTTTAGGACTCGTCTTAAGCACTTCCTCAATATGACGGGATGTTTTAGAAGAACAATTGAATTTAATTGTTCTTTGATGAAGAAAATCATCCTTAAACCAAACCAACAACTTAGACGTCATAGGAGATGACTAGCAATAGGATTAGGAATTTGGTAGACAACCAAAACCCTGTCCCTTAGCTTTACCTAGGTATCTATTGAAATATTTAAATGCCTTAACATGTGTTTTAAGTGCAGCTTGGAATGACGGGAAGACCCTCCAGGTACGCTTTTATTTTATTGCAATTTACTTTATTGCAATTTACTTACATGCACTGTACTTTACTTTTTCTTTCATGTTAAACAACTGTTGCATGAAAACCAAAACCTTTAGGATAGTCCCTGAACTGAAACCAAAACTAAATTAAAAGTCATTGCAAGATAAAATTCACCGCCACAACATTCCAAAATATAAAACAACTCAAAATTTAATCACAAATAGAACAACAAAACTACAATTACAACTAAATTAAAACGTCTCATTGAATGATCAGGAATACCTCGGATGATGTAACCCACGTGTTGCTAACGGGATTTCCCACGGTCTAAATGAAAGTGTGGAACTCATTCAATTGATTTTAGCAAATTCATCTGGACTAAGTGAATTCGATGAAAATAACGGTGTCGGGATGACGGAACCGTGGGATCTTAATCGGTTCTGTTTAAATAACTTTAAGATTTGTTTTAATTAAGACACTAAAAACACTTGGATTTTAAGATTTCTAAACCAAAACACTTTTATCATCTCTTGATTTTCACCTTCTACAACTAAACCTCTGCAACAACAAGGAGCTCAGAGCATGATGGGCAGCACGACCATCTTCATCAGCAAAACTCGGATCTACACCAGCTAAACCTTTCTTAGAATTAAATAACCAAGCCATAGGACTTCGAGGTAGTTTGCCTAGTGCAACATAAATCCTCAACTTTTCATTAGGAATTTGTATAATCATGTTATGCAAATTAAGCCCTAACCGGTCTTAGGACTCCGAGGTGGTCGTTTGGTACGACATAAACCCTCACATCTTCGAAGCTATTTGTGTGATTATGTCATACAAATATAAGCCCTAAGTAATTAAAATTGGCAGGATTACAACATTAAATAAATTCCCAAATTAAAGCCAAACAATAGGATAGTTTGGGAAGTTGCCAAGATTCTTCTTGGATCCTAAACTTCTCCTACTTCTCTTCCTTTGGACTCTTAAAATAAACTTGTTCCAAATTTGAGCTGATCCCTATTGAAATTTCTAAAATTCAATCCTTTGAAACCTTAAACTTTGAAATTCTTGAGAGGAAAATCACTGATCATTATCGAGAGTTTTCTTAAATGATTCCCGTCATTTAAGATGTAATTAACTATAGGGGCTTGCACTTATAGGGAACTTTAGGAACCCAGGTAATGTAAACCCTGTTTAATTTCTTTATATTAAACAGGGGAACTTGTCGGCTTATAAAATTGGTTCGCAGACCAAACGGATGTCATAAATCTTCTAGTTTATTTAACCGAGCCCCATCATCAAGCAGTGTGTCTATTCTTCGGAATAGATATATGGTTTGTGATGCGGTGCTCGTTTATATAAACTATTCGGGATGTGAGATTGGTTTGATTTCATATCTTAAAATTTTCAAACTTAAAGTTATTTTCAAAATCAAATGTTTCTTTCTAAAACTATATATATTTAAATTAAATTTAAAATTTAAAATTCGCCGACAACTTCTGTAGGCGACCCCTTTTCAAAATACACAACCTAAAAATATGTCGACAACTTCTAGCGACTCCTCTGGGGACTAGTTCCTCTCTCCATTTGATTAGATGGTTTTGCTTTCATAAATCGGTAGTGTATCCATGTCCCTAGTGGAGCAAACTACCATTCTTCCGTTTGGACACCCCGTTCATTTCTGTCTTGAACGGGTATAGCCAACTTCTCTCGGATTTAGGAGCCACTGTTTAGACACCCCTAAACGGAGCGGTTCCGAGATCCTTTTACCTCTTCTCTGAGGTGGGGTGGACCCCCAATAGGTGTTAGTTTAGGAGCGGTCCTTCGAGTCGAGAAGTCTTGCATAAGACTTTCTTTTCCTTTCCAATTCTAAATCTGGCCCTTTACCTTTTCTATAACCTTTTTCCTTTAATCGTTTTGTTTCTAACAAACGAACCCGCTAATAAACAACCTTCTAATAAACAATCTCTTTTAAAAATCACAAATACACTAAGCTAAACGAAAATGTGTTCGGACTCTTTCTTTTTTGTCCTAAACTTTACAATGAAAGGAAGCATAATTCGGGACTGACATTCAGAATCTGCCCTGCAGAAAATGACCGCCCCAAAGTTAATCTTCTCCTTCACCAATGGAATGGACTTCACCGTTTACAAGGATGAGTTGCCTGACAATGGGATCATCCGTTTTGGACAAGGATTTGGTAACACAGATATCAAGTTCGCTGACGTCACTCTTTTCACACTAATGGACAAAGTGCCAGAAACTGAAGAGCCCGTGATTGAGTTCAACCTGAAATCAACTCAAGAATTCCCTCCCCTGCAAAGGGTTCCAGCTAAAAGGAGTACTACTGTTCGTAGGAGGACTGTTGTCTCTACCCCCACCGGTCTAGTCATCTCTGCACCTACCCCGACTTCTGCCAAACTGAAGGGGAAGGAAATCCAAGTCTGTGATGAGCCTGTCACCGTGGAGGGTACAGATTTTGCTACAAGACCATCTATTTTTGAGATTGGGTCCAGCTCAAGAGTTGCACCCCTAACTCGGACTCAAAGGAGAAATAGAAGCAAAAAGATCACCAAGAACGAGAAAGCCAAAGCTGCTGAAGTTTCTTTTCTAGAAGAAATTCCTGAGGAAAGAGAAGAACTGCCTAAGTATATACCTCTGTTGGAAGGGAGCAGGTTTCACCCTCTCTCTGCTGCATCAGATGAAGAAGATGTCTGAAGGATCACCACCGTGTTACCCCGACCAGCAGACTATAGTAACTGCAAAAGGAAAAGGGATAAGACTACGCCATTTGCTCGACTGCAAGCTCTGAAAGAAAGATTGGCAAAGAAAGAAAGATGCCCTGTGTCAGAAATCTTAAGAAGGATGGGACGGGTGCCAGCTAAATCCCGCCTCGGACCACGAATAGAGCCTGTTGCTGCCACAGAGAAACCAAAGAAGAAGATAAATGCCAGTTCACTCGTTGTTGTATCGGGTCTGCAAATTAGGGAAGATACCACCTTCCAGCATATAGCCGATAGACCATCCGGGCCTAGGCTTCCGGCTGCAAGAAGGATGGTATTGCGACCTACTACTGGTGAGCTAAGACCAAAACAATGTCCTGAGAAGAAAAGTCTCGTCAGGAGACTTGAATCAGAAGAAAGTGCTACTGCAATGAAGGGGACTCCCGGAAAGGAAGTTCAACAACCGTCACGTGACAACTGCGAGACCGTGCGGAAAAGGCCACTAGAGGATGCCATGGACAAGTTAAGGACCGACATCCGACGGTTAGCAAAAGAAAGAGAAGAAAAACTAGAAGATGAAGTTGATTCACCAAAATTTATGAATGACGATTATGCTGAAATCAACACGGTTGAGACACGAGCATCATCAGCTTCACAAGGTGCTCCAGCGACTACAGAAAGAGATGAACCGGAAGTGTTGAGAGCACGACTTCAAGAGAAGGATGACACAATTTTCCAGATGGCAAAGAGGATGGAAGAGATGGCTGCTGCTTTAGCCACTCTACAAAGTCAGGTACAACCTCAGAAAGAAACAACCCCAGAAATTATCCATATTGCAGATAGAGGAAAAGAGATCACATCCGTCAACGGAGATGAGCCACCAAAGAAGGATTCTGCACAAAGCATGATTCCAGAAAAGGACATTAAAAACATGGTAGAACAGCAGGTTTGAGAAGCCCTAGCACAATCTAAGAGTGGAGCATCTGTCCAGACGGGTAGAACTTACCCCGAAGAGTTCGATGCAGTCCAATACCCGAAAGGCTTCGTACCACCTCTGTTCAAGACTTTTGATGGTACCAGAAACCCTCAGCAGCACGTTGCACATTTTCGTGCTAGTTTCTGCAATGCCGGTGGGAGTGACGCTCTACTCTTCCGTCAGTTCGTCAGCAGTTTGTCAGGGATTGCCTTCGACTGGTACGTAGAATTGTCGAATGGTTCAGTAAAGACCTTTTCAGAACTAGAGAATCTCTTCGTTAAGTTGTTTGCCGGGGCTCAGCACCACATCACTATCGGTGATCTAGTGGTGGAGTAACAGAAGCCGAACGAGACTTTAGTGGATTACATACTTCGATGGAGAAACTTAAGCATGAAGTGTGAGCCACAACAACAAGAGCAACATGCAGTCGGCATCCTACTTAAAAGTATCCATGGCCCGATAGCACTTCTCCTTAAAGGATTTATAATCAAGACTTTCGAGAAGTTGCTTAGCAAGGCTGGGAGCTTGCAAGAAGAGGCAAAGCAGTTAAGTTTTGTGGACAAAAATGACAAGCAGAAGCCCGTGAAGACATTTGAAAAGAAATCTGGAATCATCGCGGCAGTAGATAAGGGCAAGCAGCCGGTTCAGATACAGCCAGAGTGGCCACAGTCTAGTTACCAACCACCGCAACGGACATACCAACAACCGCAACAGATCTATCAGCAACCTCAGCAGGGCTATCAGCAACCTCAGCAGGGCTATCAGCAACCTTATCCGAGCTATCAGTCGTCTCAGCATTATGAACAACCGCCTCGTTCGTCGTGTACCTTAAGAGAACTTCTAAATAGGGAATATCCATTCAAAACTGAAGTAATAGCGAAGATGTTCCATAGTTTAATGAAGACACCAGATTTTCAGCTACCAGAGCCCAAGAGACCGGAGGAAGTCAATAAGAAAGATCATCCGAACTATTGCCCTTACCACCAAATGCTCGGACACAAGATAAAGGATTGCATCACTTTCAGAGTTGGCTTGATGACAATCTCCGAAAAGGGAACATAACGATCCCAAAGGAATACATGAAGGAAACCTAGAAAGGAGGTTCCATCAATTTTATTTCAACGGATCCCATTATTCCGATAGACCCGTACACGACCGATGATGGATGGAGTACCGTCTGGACAAAGTATTCAAAGAAAATTTTGGATTACATCCAGACTGCTTTGGTACGCGCTTCAACTCAGAGTTTGAAACCTGTCGAGCTGGCACTATTACTTGCGATTGAAGAACCGCCCCAAAAGGAGGAGAAGATCGTGGAAGAAAAGAAGACCGAGGCTCCGAAGGGTAAACTAGGGGTTGCTTATCCTAGGATGGTTGTTTCCGATTTGGGGGAGAAATCCCTCGAACTCCCGACTCGTATGATTATCCGCTCGCCCGGCGGGATCTTATAATGATAAGGGTTATGGCGTTGGCTACGTTTTGATCTGTTTCTAACGATTATGTAACTAGCGACAACCGGCTTAATCCGGATCTCAATTTCAATACAAATAACGATTCTAAAATCATGCACAACCTCGATGACCACGACGAAGAAGATGTTCACAAAGGAGGTTACGAAAACTCGACAAGCAACAAGTCCATTTGTGAATTCCAAGGAGCTCTGATCACGATAGAATTAGAACCATCAGACACCGAAGCAACTTCAGAAGAGCTAGTTGTTCCGATTCAAAAGGAGACACCGGCAGATCCAGCACCAGATTCAGAAGAGATAACAGAGGTCAATTTAAGAAGTGGAAAAGTTCTACCTCCGAGAATGGGTCCAAAGGATAAAGAAAAGCAGGTGGTTGCTCAGGAAGAGCCAACCCCGGGAGAGGAACTGCCCGTTCAGAAAGAAACCAAAGAACATGGTAATAAAGTGGACTACAACGTGCTAGCCCATCTTAGGAAGCTACCAGCCAAACTAAGCATATACGACGCTCTGATCCTGTTATAGGAGATGAGGGAAGCTCTGATCAAGGCTTTACTTGATCCAGAGATTTGTTTAGCTCAAATGGTCGGTGATTCCTTCGACGAGGTTTGCTCGTTAAGAGAACAACGAGGTGTTACCTTCACGAATAATGATCTATTACTGGGAACAGCTGATCACAACCAACCGTTGTACATTTCAGTCACTATTGGAAAATTTACGCTCTCCAGAGTGTTGGTTGATCCAGGAGCATCAATCAACATAATGAATCTTCTGACGCTAGCATATTTTGAAATTGATGCTCGCGAGCTTGAAGCAGACAAGATGTTATTAAGAGGCTTCAATAAAAAATGAGAAAAAGCTCTTGGATCGATAACAATACTAATGAAGACCGGTGATTTAGCAAAGACAACCGCAAAATTCCACATAATTGATTCTGAGACATCGTTCAACGCTCTACTGGGTCGGCCATGGATCCATGAAAACTGGATGGTACCGTCGTCTCTGTACCAGTGCATAAAGTATTATGAAGGAGGGGAACAGTGCATCCAAAGTGATTTGCAACCGTTCCCCGTGCACGAAATTGGAATTCATGAAGATGCAGCCTACTACGCGCCTCCGAGGAAAACAATCTTTTCCAGAAACACCATACCAAATGAAGCAAAAGAAATTCGAGACGATGAAGAACCTGAAGTTCTAGTCCAACAGTTACTCACCACTCCCTTACGGCGAGATGGTGAAGGTTTCTCCAGAACTCGAATCCGAGGTCGAGGCCGGGGACGAGGATGTGGAAGAAACGTTGGAGCAGTTGGACAGAAGAAACCGGTCATCGATGTTGATTGGGAGAACAGTTCCGAAGAAGAAGAAGAAATTGAGAAAGAAGCAGTGACAATAAGTCAGAAGGAACCACAATTCAAGATTTTTCTCGAAGATGAAAAGAATGAAGATCATAAATCAATGTACGAGAAGATTAACCATTATGTACATACTATGACCCTGACCCCGATCCATTCTAATAAAATCGAGGGTATGGTGGTCAAGGAAGTGCATGGTGGTGGTACTAAGCCGATCAAGTTTTACCGTGGTGCTTCTTCTTCCAATATTGGAAAAGATGTACAATTTGAAGATGTTACTTCTTTTAAATTAATGGAACTACCTTTTGAGTGGTACTCTCCTTGTGTTCAAAATTTAATTCAACGTGGAGTCTTATCTTGACGATGGACAAAAGGTCAATCACAACATTTTGAAAATTTATGGAATAATGCCGGTCGGCCTCCCAATTCAAAACATGGTCTCGGATTCGACACAGTAGGATCAGTTGATGATACGGGATTCTGCTTGGTTGTCACTTGCGAACCTAATAAAGACTGCTTGGAAGCTTCAGAAGACCTCGAAGATCTACCAATTGGAGATGCTCCTCCAAAATTCGAAGAAGAAATCAAATCTACAATAGAAGAGTTAATGGAAGTTAACTTAGGTATTAGTGAAGAGCCTAGGCCGACCTTTGTTAGCTCCTTACTCAATAAAAAAGACTCCCAAGACATAATCAAGCTATTAATGGAATTCAAGGACTGTTTTTCTTAAAGTTGTGATGAAATGCCAGGATTAGCTCCAAAAGTCGCAGTTCACAGGCTAGGAGTGGATCCTACTTCCATTCCAGTCAGACAAGCTCCCAGAAGAATGCGTCTAGAAATTGAGCAACAAGTAATAACCGAAGTTAAGAAGCTAATAGACGCTAAATTTGTCCTTGAAGAACAATATCCAACTTGGTTAGCCAACGTGGTACCAGTCAGAAAGAAGAATGGACAGATTAGAATCTGCGTGGATTTCAGAGATTTGAATAAAGCATGTCCAAAGGATGAATTTCCACTACCAATCCCAAAACTGATGATCAAAATCGCTTCAACACATGAAATCTTCTCTTTCATGGATGGATCATCAGAATACAATCAGATAAAGATGGCACCAGAAGTCAAAAAGCTCACGACATTCAGAACGCCGATCAGAGTGTATTGCTACACAGTAATGCCATTCGGACTAAAGAACGCAGGAGCAACATACCGAAGAGCGATGACAAAGATTTTTGATGATCTCATTCACAACCAGGTCGAGTGCTACGTGGATGATGTGGTCATCAAAAGCAAGTTGAAGGAAGATCACCTGTATGATTTGAGAATTCTTTTCGAGCGATTAAGACAATTTAACCTTAAGATGAATCCCCTGAAATGCACCTTCGGCGTCACCTCCGGTAAATTCTTAAGATTTGTTGTCTGACATCGAGGGATTGAAATCGATCCAGAGAAGATTAAAGCTATTTTAGAAATGCCTCCTCCCAAAACTTTGAAATAACTACGATCCTTTCAAGGAAGTTGGCATATCTTCGACGCTTTATCTCGAACTTGTCGAGTAGGTGTCAGCCCTTCTCGGCATTAGTTAAAAAGGACGCCAGAGTCGTTTGGGATGAGAAATGCCGGCGGGCTTTCAAGGACGTTAAGCAATATTTAATGACACCTCCTGTCTTAGCAGCCCTAGTCTCAGGTAGACCGTTAATACTTTATACCGCGGCTTTAGACGATTCCCTCGGAGCCCTGCTAGCCTAGGTCAATGACGAGGGAAAAGAAAATGCTCTCTACTACCTAAGTCGTCGTCTAATCCCGACGGAAGTAAAGTATCCTCCGATTGAGAAGCATTGTTTGGCCCTGATCTTCGCCGCTCAAAAGCTCAGACAATACATGCTTTCTCATAAGGTCAACCTTATTTCGAGAGTTAATCCGTTGCAATACTTGATGACCTGATCGACGCTTTACGGCGGACTTGCCGAGTGGTCGATGATACTATTGCAATTCGACATAACTTTCGTTCCTCTTCGCGCCGTAAAGGGACAAGTCCTAGCAGACTTCCTCGCAGCACAACCTTTGCCGGCGGATTCGCCTCTCGACGAGGATTTGCCTGACAAGTAGATAATGAGCCTAGAAGACCCTGATGATCGACGTTGGGAACTATACTTTGACGGTGCGTCCTCAGCACAGAAGAACAAAGAATTGCAAATGATAGTGCCCGGTAAGGCAGGAATCAGACTAATTGTTATAACACCGGAGCAGGGGATGTTAAAACACTCCTACCACTTAATAGAACCGTGTACAAATAATGAGGCAGAATACGAAGCCCTCATAACCGGACTGGAATTAACCATTCTGATGGGAATAACGGACATCAACATCTACGGAGATTCTCAGTTGATCATTCAACAGGTTGCCGGACAATACAGAATTTTAAAGCCAAGACTCAAGCAGTACTTTCAGTACGCCATGAAATTGTTAGACCAAATTCCAAACGTAACAATCTACAAGATTCCCAGAAAAGAAAATGCTCTCGCTGATGCGTTAGCCCGCCTTGCAAAGAAATTTTCCTGCTTGCAGGATGAGTCAGTTGAAGTGTCAGTTCAAGGACGACATGTCTTATAACAGCTCGACATGGATACAATACATAAATCAGAAAGAAAAGCAGAAGAAACAATTGCAGCAGTGACAGAAAATACAGAAGATTGGCGGCAGCCATTAATAGACTACTTGCAGACAGGAAACCTGCCTGACGATAAGTCGTTAGCCCATCAAATCAAGAAAAGAACTCTGTCTTACGCATCGATAAACAACACGTTATACAGAAGGTCTTTTGATCAGATGTGGCTAAGATGCCTGAGCGGGTCTGAGGCTCGTGAAATCGTTAAAGAAGTACATTCAGGACTTTGTAGCGCTCATCAGTCGGGTTCGAAAATGAAAATGAAGATTAAAAGACAAGGGTATTACTAGCCCTCAATGATGACCGACTATATGAAAGTTGCCAAAAGTTGTCACCAGTGCCAAGTGCACGGAGTGGTTCTACACCAACCTCCAAATGTGCTACATCCGACAATCGTGTCGTGGCCATTTGAGTGTTGGGGCACAGATATAGTGGGTCCGATAGAACTGCCTTCTTCAAGAGGACATCGCTTCATTCTTGCAGCAACAGATTACTTTTCCAAGTGGGCAGAAGCAGTATCTCTCAGAGAAGTGAAGGCACACCACGTGCTACAGTTCTTCAAGAATCAAGTTGTCTACAGTTTCGGGGTACCGCGCAGAATCATTTCAGATAATGGGTCCGCGTTCAAGAGTATGAAGATCAACAATTTTGTCAAAAAACATAGGATTGATTGACGCTATTCAACGATTTACTACCCAAGAGCAAACGGATTGGCCGAAGCTTTTAACAAAACGCTCGTCCAAATATTAAAGAAAACTTTGGACGACAATAAGAGAAATTGGCACGAGAAGTTGTTAGAAGCCTTATGGGCCTACAGGACGACTTTTAGGACTCCTACTCAGTCTACGCCTTACGCTTTAGTGTACGGGTCCGAGGCCGTCTTGTCCCTGGAAGTTCAGCTTTCGTCACTCCGAATTGTTGTTGCAGAAAAGATCACTACAGAAGAAAATGCCAGACTACGACTGGAAGAGTTGGAAAGCTTGGAAGGGAAAAGACTTTCCGCGCAGCAGAATTTGGAACTGTATCAAGCCAAGATGATCCAGATCCATGATAAATTAGTCTGTCCCAGGACATTCAAAGTCGGTGACTTGGTTTTGGTTCTCAGAAGACCTATTCTTGTACATCGCAAGATAGGTGGTAAATTTGAACCAACATGGGAAGGGCCGTTTGTGGTCGAGACAGTCTACTCAAGAGGTTCCTACCAACTGGTGAATTGCCGTGGAGAACGACCCATGCTTCCAATCAATGGACGGTATTTAAAGAAGTATTACGCAACCTGATGTTTCGAAGGGTGGCCTCTAAAGTAGAATCTTATCCCTAGAAACACGGGTGAAGTAATCACTTTGGGACTGGGTTCACACCCAAAACAAAATAAAATGGATGATAAAAAAATCTCATCAACGAAAATGTTAAAAAGAAAACATGGGAAATTGTAATAATAAAATGTCAATCTTTCCTTTTAAATCCATTCATTCCTTATATTTCCTCATCTTTTCCTACTTTCTTTAAATTTAAAAGAAGTGAATAAGAATTTTTAAGTGTTTTTTCTTATTGTTCTTATTCTTAGTACAGCCCCTGATCCTTTCTTTGTTTTTTCGCAGGGAAATGTCGAATGGGCGGTTGGTTCTAAACTTTAGAAATGGCGTGAGTCTAGCACTTGATGAAAAGAGGGTGAGGGATGGAGCAAGTGCTAGAGATTGACTCGGACTTCACACCGAGTCGGCTTACAATATGAAGAAAATGATTGGATCCGAGTTGATCGAGAAGAACTTCACGAACGGACGGTGATGAAAATGAGTGGCCCGAACCACCGATCCAACAGCAAGAAAAGAAAAGCAAACGCCGCTCATGCAACCAGAGAAGATAAGAAAATTAAGTCCGTGGTTACCATAGCAGAGGGTAGGTTTGTCAGCGCCGCGCCCGTAGAAATTCAAGGGGTTAGGAGAGCTACTCTCACTGCTACCCAGCGAAGAAATAAGAATCGTCGCATTCGCAAAATGTTGACCAAGTTAGCAGAAGATCAACATAAACAGATAGTGGATACCGTTAGTGCAAATGCTCCAAGGAGACCGGTTCGTCAGGAACTAGAAAGAAGAAAGTTAACTCCAAGAAAGTCGGAACAGATAAAACAAATACCAAGAAAAGCAGAAATAGACTCAGTACCTCGAAGCCGAGCAGATGTACCGGATCTGAAGTGTCTTGTTACGAAAGTAACCCCGGAGGATGTCCCTACAGAGACTATCCCCGAGGAGCCGAGACATGCAGAAGAACGTGCTGGGGTTGAGCCATACATCCCACAGTATGTTACTGGACACCGAGGACTTCATATAATCCCGGAATACGAGCTGGAGAAGATGTAGCTAGTTGAGAAGAGAACCTTTGAATACTTTGAAAGAATTGGAGACAAGAGGGTCAACATTTTAGAAGGACTCGAGCTGCATACAGATGTGTTCTCAGATTATGAACAACAACAAATTGTAGACTGCATCTTCGAATTACAGAAAATGGGCCGAGCTGGCCGCCTGAGGGAAAAGACTTATTCAGAACCCCGAAGATGGATGCCAGGAAAAGGAAGAGTTACAATCCAATGCGGATGTTGCTACAATTTTGCCCTAGACAGAAAAGGAAATCCACCAGGGATACTCCGTCGCAGTGAGGTAGATCCGATGCCAAGAATAATTAAGAGAATGGTGAAAAGGATGATAACATGGAGGGTACTGCCTGCAGATTGCATACCCAACTACTTGCATTATTAACATCTACAAGGAAGGCGACTGCATACCTCACATATAGACCATCATGACTTTGTTAGACCCTTCGCACGAGTGTCATTCGTCAACCAGAGTGCAACATCATGTTCAGATCTAACCTCCGGATTGCTGGCCCCGGTGAGTTCCGAGGGCCGGTGGAGATACCACTACTGGTAGGTTCCGTCCTGGTGTTAAAAGGAAATGGAGCAGACATTGTGAAGCATTGCATTCCAGGAGTGTCTGTGGAGCGGATTTCAGTTACTTTTAGAAGAATGAACGACAGAAAAATGCCTTACCACTTTCAGCCGGATCCGGAATTGGAGAGTCTCCGGCCACTATGAGCTGTGAGTTACATGGGAAATAGCACACCTCCAATACACATCCATGCGGCATTCCTGCCAAGGATGGCTTGGAAGGTGATGTTATTGCCCATGTTTCTTACTATTCAGACATGGATTTTTGACAGACGCTTTTGGATGGATCAACAAGAATCTTATACAATCTGTTTTGGATTTATATGGATTGTATGAGACATTAAATTTCTGAGGAAAATGTCATCATGATCAGATCAAGTTGTATGATTTATTTTCAGCAAGTTGGAATGAAAACGACTACGTCATATTTTGCCTTCACCTCTTTTTGTGAAAATTGACTGGGAAACGCTATTAGAGTTAAATGAACGTTGAACAAAGAACAGAAAAGAAAATAAAATAAATGAGAACTTTTCCTAAAAATCTGAATATTAAAATGAACTTTAAATTCACATGAACTCTAAATAAACAACAAAAAATAATGGGATCATTAAAGTACAAACAAAATGAATCTAAATCTCAAATTGAATTCCGATCTGAATCCTCTGATTCGAACCTTTCAGTTCTTTCCTCCATCGAAATCTGTTGGAAACTCTTTTGAAATTCGAATTTTCTCTTCGACTTGTCGTTAAGTCGAGTCTTTTCAGCTTGGTACGCTTACCAGTTCCTTTCAATTCTCTTTCCACTGTGTTTTAGAGGATCGACTAGTTCTGTTGACACGGAGCCACGAACTTTGTTCGATTTGGTTCTGATGGCATGAGACTGGGTCCCTCTTCATACAGATAAATCTTCGAGGCTGGTACCAAATGCCAGTTCTCTTCCTTCGAGGTCGGTACCAAATTCCGACTCTCTTTCCGAGATCGATACCTAAATTTCGATTCTCTTTCGAGGTTGATACCAAATTTCAATCCTCTCTTCCGAGACTGGTACCAAATTTCAGTTCTCTTCTTTCGAGGTCGGTACCAAATTCCGACTCTCATTCGAATTGATACCTAAATTTCAATTCTAAATTTCCGAGACTGGTACCAAATTCCAGTTCTCTTCCTTCGAGGTCGGTACCAAATTCCGACTCTCTTTCGAATTGATACCTAAATTTCAATTCTAAATTTACGAGACTGGTACCAAATTCCAGTTCTCTTCCTTCGAGGTTGGTACCAAATTCTGACTCTCTTTCGAATTGATACCTAAATTTCAATTCTAAATTTCTGAGACTGGTACCAAATTCCAGTTCTCTTCCTTCGAGGTCGGTACCAAATTCCGACTCTCTTTCGAATTGATACCTAAATTTCAATTCTAAATTTCCGAGACTAGTACCAAATTCCATTTCTCTTCCTTTGAGGTCGGTACCAAATTCGACTCTCTTTTGAATTGATACCTAAATTTCAATTCTCTCTTTTGAGACTGGTACCAAATTCTAGTTCTCTCCTTTCAAGGTCGGTACCAAATTCCGACTCTCTTTCCGAGATCAATACCTAAATTTCGATTCTCTTTCAGGTTTGATACTTAAATTTCAAATCTCACTCTCTCGAGATCAGTACCTAAATTCTGATTCTCATCCTTTTTCTGTCAATACTTAAACTCTGATTCTCTCTCCGAGGCTAATACCTAAATTCCAGTTCTCTTCACAATCCCGAGGTTGAAACCCATGTTTCAATTCTCATTTCAAATCCAAATTTCAAATTCAAAATTTCCTTAAATTGATTTTAAATTAAACTTCAATTGAAATTGAAAATCAGAACAAATTGAAATCTAAACTCACACATTGAAACTTGAAATTTAAAAGTAAAATGAAATCTAAATCGAATTCCCCAGATCTTATGATTTGGAGTTCACCTCCTTTTCCATTCCCCAGCGAGAGTTCAATAATCTCAAGTCTTGGAAATATACCTGATACTCCCCAGCGGAAATTCTTCTACTTCATCCTAAGTTTTTCACTTGGACATCTGTGTTGGTTTTTTTGATCTCTTCGGTCAACGCCAATACGCGCAGTGTGCTTGGTTAGCACACCACACCTATTAGGGTTCCATTTGTTGACCTCATTTTTGATGAGGTCTTTTGCTTCTCTCTTTAGTACTTAGGATCTAGCCTTAGGCTTTTCCTTTGACTAATCTGAGAGGACTAGAAATGGAACCCACCACTTAGAAATTAAAACTACTTCTTAACTCTCTGCAAACCCCACAAGCTTGATTGTAGACCCCTAATCACCTAGAGGGTTGAAATCAAATGTGGAGGTTTAAAGGATGAGTTCCATATAAGACTTTTTGGCCTTAGGAATACCCTGGATGGCCTGGTATGGTGAGGGTTGACTTGCACATACACTACACTCTCACACACATTCTAAGTCCTAAAACCACACTCTCACCCTACTTGACTTCCTGACTCATATAGGTAATTCATATGGATGGTCCTTAACCCTTAAGCCCCTGGTTAAGAGGGTTAGGAACAACATATTGAGTGCCTAAGATGAGTCCTCTCATGGCTCTTGTTAGCTTAATATGGCTTCATGGCTCAACCAAAATGATTTCATTTCACTCACACTTGATCAACCTTCATTTTTTTAAAATTTCAATTTTTGACCTCCGAGGCCCTACACCCACTAAACCTACCAAATACCCTTGAAATGACCCAAAATTTGTAAAATTACCTAAATTACCCAAGATCCCTAAAAATCAATCCTAAACATTTCCCACCACTCAAATTGACCATCTTTGGCCAAAAATACCAAAATTTCCAAAAATACCCAAAAGCCCCCCAAAATTACCAAAATACCCTTTTACCCCAAAAATCCAAAAATTCTAAAAATTCCTAGAAAATTCCAGAAAATCCCAAATATTTCCAATTTCATTTTTTTCAACTACACCATGGCCTAATTTTGCCAATTTACCCCACTTTTACCAAAACCCCCAATTTGACCCATTTTTTTAACCCAAGTGAACCCAATGTCAAACCAAACCACCAATTTTGGTCCAATTCAATTATAAACTTCCATTCAATGTCCCCAATATCAATTTAGACCAAATCCAACTCCAATTTGATTGGCATTTGGGCCCAATTTCAATTTGAAGCCTAAAGGCCCAATTTTGGTCCATGACCTAAACCTAGCCCAAACCAACCCAACTCAACCCCAATTGGCCCCAAATCTTTTCTAAAACCTTCCGAACATCCCCACAAACAAAACACTAACTTGATTTACCCAAAATTTGAACCTAAACTCCACCCAAACCTAACCCAAAACCAAAATCCCTTAAATTGACCTAAGCCCAAACCTAACCCAAATGGGCCCAAATCCCAAAATTAGAGCCCAACCAAAGTTGAAAACTCTTTGTAACACTCCCATAAACATTTTTCAACATTAATTTTACACCAAATTCAACCTTAGCCCAATATTAGCCCAATTTAGCCCAATTTGGCCCACCTTGGCCCCTTTACCAAAAAAGTCCAAATTCAACCCAATTCTACTCCAAATCACACCAAATTGATTCCAAATTTTCATGACACATACCTAAACTAAATGCAACATTTATTTAGTACAATATTTTACAAAATTTTCATCCAAAAATTTATCTTAAAATCTAAAAGCCCATTTCATTTAAGCCTTTTAAAAGCCCATCCAAAAAGATTTCAAAAGCCCAAGTTTTCAATCCAAAGCCCACATGACACTTTCATCTCATCATCCATTTAATTAAATCACTCCCTATGTTTCAAATTCATCGTTGAAATTTTCTAAACTAAGCCATGTGCCAAATTACCCCTAAATACCAAAAAACCTTAAAATCCATTTTCATGAAACTAAGCCAAACCATCCCTAAGCCAAATGGAGCCATGGAACTATGCATGAGCCACATGCAAGCCTTGGAAGCCACTTTCCAGCTCACCAAACCATTAATGGTAAGAAGAGGGGGATCTTTCTTAATCTTTCATTAAACCTTTTTAACCTTATTCATGTCACACTCTAAACCAAGCTTAGCCACCTCACCATGGATAGAGACCACACCAACTTCTCTTGGCTGACCCAAATGATTCCTTTCAGCCCAAATCAGACCTTGGTGGGTGCACCAAACCCAAATCCATGCATTTGACCAAACCAAGCCCAAAATGAGCCCTTCCCCCTTCCACTTTGATTCAACTCCTTTACACTTGGCATTTGCCAATTAAACCCACAAACCTCCAACCCTGACCACCCTGATGACAATAGTGACCTGACCCTGGCCGGCCAGCCACCAGGCCACCGGAAAACACCATGGCCGAGAGCTCCATGTGAGCTAAAATTTCAGATTTCACTTGCTGAGCTGTCCCATGCCCAATAGCCACTCGTGGTTGTTCTTCCCTTGGCCAAAGCAGTTGATCCAAGCCATTAAACCCCCACAGGAGGCCCTCCGACCACCTCTATTTAAACCCACTCACCTCTCGGCCAAACAAGGTGATGAACCGGACCTTAAGGAAACTCGCCAAAATTGCTTTGCGGGACCTTCTCCTAACCCGAAGCGAGTTGATCCCCAGTGTTCCTTTGCCCTAAACCCCATAAACAGAGCTCAATTTTTTGAGTTGAAAATCCACCAAAAAACCAAGACATCTCTGGAACCTCCACCGAATCCAAATTAAACTCACCCACACCTGCATAGGACCAAGAGAAGGAGTTCCCCAGTGAAAGTCCCCTCTCCAGGCCACCCAGTTGCTCCAGCCTCCAAGCTTTGAAATCGGGTCTGGTCACTTTCATACTTAGACAATTCCCTAGAGCCAGAGACTTCATCTGGAGCTTCCAACAATTGAAGCTTCACTTCTCAGAGCAAAGGTGTTGAACCTTCTCCCTCCCGAGCTTTCAACAATTCTCCATTTTTTTTGGGTTAATTTCATAGCATATAAACTGTATGGATGTGTTCTTCTCTTCAAGACGAATCCATAGAGTACAAGAACTCAAAAATCCATTGAGAATTGAGAGAGATATTAGGGTTTGAGTGTGGATGGTCACGGGTGCACACCAGTTGGAGACAATGGCCAGGAGCCGTTGGATCGCGCGTGTATCGAGCGGACAGTCCAGATCAAGCCGGACAGCACAAATGGTACGTGAATGGTGGGTCCCCGTAGCACTGACTCAGATGGCGTCGCCGAATCACGGAACGACGCGTGGGCTTTCGATCCGGACTAGGATGACGCGGCACCGAGTCGGATAAGTAGAAAATTAGGATTTTTTGGATTTATTTAAATACCAGAACTTCAAAATTCATATCTTTGCATAGAAAAATCACAAAAATAAAATAAAAATACCCTCTTGCTCAGTGAACAGAGGAGAATAATGTGGAAAAGAAATCAAGTTAATTAGATTAGTAATTTATTTTTAATAATTTATTTACTATTTCCAATGTTTTGATTCTCCATTTGCATAGACAATTCACCATGACATGAGACGATAGGGCTTTTGAAGCCTCTGAGCTTGGAAACATTCCCTGAATTTTTCAAGGTCAGAGGCCATCTCTGTGAAAAGTTATTCATTTTTCAAGTTCATGTCACTTTTTTAGGTATTTTAATTCCAATAATTAGCATGTTGTAAAATAAATTCTAGGAAAATTTGTTGGTGTTTCTTAGGACCAGGGGACCCTATGAAAAATATATTTTAAGTTAATTCATTCATAATAGCCCTAATTGGCCTATACTCCCAAAATTGAATTTAAATTAATTAGGGTTAACCACACACCAAATTAACGTGAAAACAATTCTGCATTACTCTTTAGGGTCAAAGGAATCTTACATAAAATTTTGAAATCAATTGGACTTGATTAAGCCCACCAAATGGATTGATTAAGCCTCATAAGCAAAATGGAACTTTAAAAATTCATAACTCCAAAAATAATTTTCAAAAATTCACAAAAATGGTTTTGGAGCTTCTCTGATATCAGGGGAGTTCAGGAAAATTAAAATTGTAATTTTCTAAAAAAGTTGATTTTTCACAATATTTTAATATTTTAATAATTAAAAAATAATAAAAATCACAAAAAAATATTAAAAATCATAAAAATGTCACATTTTGACTCTTAATCACTTAGGAACAAACCAAATATTTTTCCTAAGTTCCTAGGATAAGATATTGAATTTTAAAGGCTTAAGGTAAATTTTAATATTAAAAAATGAAGTTTCAACCTTTTTCACTAAAATAATTCTAATAAATCAAAGAAAAATCAAAAAATTATAAAATTTGTTTCTTTGGACTCCTTGAGATCAGGGAAATTTAAAAAAAATATAAAATCTATTTTTAATTTTTAATTTATTTTAAAATTAATTAATACTCCAAAAATCAAAATAATTATAATAAATAAAATATAATTCAAAAAATCACTAAAATTTGTCCAAGTGGTCCTCTAGTTATTAGGAATATCCCATAATTTTCTTAAAGATAGAAACCTTTCCTTGGTCATGTTGTTGAATTTTCCTTGAAAATTTCTATTTTTCATTAAACATAATTATATAAATAAATTAAATTCAGAAAAATCACATTTTCTCCTCTAAAATCTTAATTGACATGTGCATGAGGTGACATAAAAATTTAAAATTCATTTGAGCTCAATTTAGTGAGTTATGAAATGGATAAGCCTAAAAGGGCATAAAGGTAATTAAAAATTTTAACCCTTAATTAAAACTTTTGATTTAATCAAAAATGGAGGGTAAAATATTTGATTTTAATTTTCTCTTGGATGATTGAAACTTAGGGAAATTAAAAGGGTAGAAACCCATTAAACACTTTGAAAATATCAAAATGAAACTCTAATTAATTAAATAATTTAAATTTTGGAAAGAATACATTTAAAACTTGGATTATTAAAATAGGGATATTATTAAGAGGATATTTATTCTTTAATTTAAAAATCCCTAAATAAGTCACTTCAACAATATTTATTTCTTAACTAAAAATTAAAATAATAATCCAAACTAAATAAATTGAAAATTAAAATTAAAAAAAGATAACCCTTAAATGAATTAATGCTTAAAATGTTAAATGGTCCAATAATTAAAATCAAACTTAAGGTCTTAGAGTTAAATTAAATTAAATTAAATTAAGTCAAGTCAAAGTTTATATTAAATTAAATTAACACCTTAACAATTAAATTAAATTAAATTTAAAATATTGAAACTAAAATTAAATTGAATTAAAATTAAATTAAATTAAATTAAATTAAATTAAAAATTAAATTAAAATTAAATTAAAATTAAATTAAATTAAAATTAAATTAAATTAAAGTAAATCAAATTAATTTAAATTAAATTAAATTGAAATCACTTAACAACAAACCTAAATGAAATCATTAAGAGTTAAATCAAAATATATCAATAATTTCAACACATCTTTCTATCTAAGTAAATTTAAAACATAAACATCAATCTGAAATACTAAGATAATTGAAAGTGTAAAGATTTAAATTAAATCTAAAATAATTTGAACACTATTCCAAACTTAAAATTATTAATTAAAACTGCATAATTAAATTGAAACACTTTAAATCATTAACTCAAACTTTAAATTAAGAATGATTAAAATTCTCAACAACCCAACTTGCCCTTAAAGGCTTTAATTATTATAACTCTTAAATAGAGTATTAAGTGAGATATCACTTCATTCATCAGGTAATCAAATACCCAGGTTCACTGAGCAAGAGACAAAGTTTAACTAAACTCCTTGATGATTAATTCACCTGTGCAACTAAATTTACTTGGACTCAAAATAATCCCAGAAGTATTGAAAAGATGTTTAGGACTCGTCCTAAGCACTTCCTCAATATGACGGGATGTTTTAGAAGAACAATTGAATTTCATTGTTCTATGATGAAGAAAATCATCCTTAAACCAAACCAACAACTTAGACGTCATAGGAGATGACTAGCAATAGGATTAGGAATTTGGTAGACAACCAAAACCCTGTCCTTTAGCTATACCTAGGTATCTATTGAAATATTTAAATGCCATAACATGTGTTTTAAGTGCAGCTTGGGATGACGGGAAGACCCTCCAGGTACGCATTTATTTTATTGCAATTTATTTTATTGCAATTTACTTACATGCAATGTACTTTACTTTTTCTTGCATGTTAAACAACTGTTGCATGAAAACCAAAACCTTTAGAATAGTCCCTGAACTGAAACTAAAACTAAATTAAAAGTCATTGCAAGATAAAATTCACCGCCACAACATTCCAAAATATAAAACAACTCAAAATTTAATCACAAACAGAACAACAAAACTACAATTACAACTAAATTAAAACGTCTCATTGAATGATCGGGAATACCTTGGATGATGTAACCCATGTGTTGCTAATGAGATTTCCCACGATCTAAATGAAAGTGTGGTACTCATTCAGTTGAGTTTAGCAAATTCATCTGGACTAAGTGAATTCGATGAAAATAATGGTGCCGTGATGACGGAACCGTGGGATCTTAATTGGTTCTGTTTAAATAACTTTAAGATTTGTTTTAATTAAGACACTAAAAACACTTGGATTTTAAGATTTCTAAACCAAAACACTTTTCTCATCTCTTGATTTTCACCTTCTACAACTAAACCTCTGCAACAACAAGAAGCTCGGAGCATGATGGGAAGCACGACCATCTTCATCAGCAAAACTCGGATCTACACCAGCTAAACCTTTCTTAGAATTAAATAACCAAGTCATAGGACTCCGAGGTAGTTTGCCTAGTGCAACATAAATCCTCAACTTTTCGTTAGGCATTTGTATAATCATGTTATGCAAATTAAGCCCTAACTGGTGTTACGACTCCGAGGTGGTCGTTTGGTTCGACATAAACCCCCACATATTCGAAGCTATTTGTGTGATTATGTTATATAAATATAAGTCCTAAGTAACTAAAATTGGCAGGATTACAACATTAAATAAATTCCCAAACTGAAGCCAAACAATAGAATAGTTTGGGAAGTTGCCAAGATTCTTCTTGGATCCACAACTTCTCCTACTTCTCTTCCTTTGGACTCTTAAAATAAACTTGTTCCAAATTTGAGCTGATCCCTATCGAAATTTCCAAAATTCAATCCTTTGAAACCTTAAACTTTGAAATTTTTGAGAGCAAAACCACTGATCATTATCGAGAGTTTTCTTAAATGATTCCCGTCATTTATGATGTAATTCACTATAGGGGCTTGCCCTTATAGGGAACTTTAAGAACCCAGGTAATATAAACCCTGTTTAATTTCTTCATATTAAACATGGGAACTTGTCGGCTTATAAAATTAGTTCACAGACCAAGCGGATGTCACAAATCTTCTAGTTTATTTAACCGAGCCCCATCATCAAGCAGTGTGTCTATTCTTCGGAATAGATATACGGTTTGTGATGCGGTGTTCGTTTATATAAACTATTCGGGATGTGAGATCGGTTTGATTTCATATCTTAAAATTTTTAAACTTAAAGTTATTTTCAAAATCAAATGTTTCTATCTAAAAATATATATATATTTAAATTAAATTTAAAATTTAAAATTCACCGACAACTTCTCTAGGCGATCCCCTTTTCAAAATACACAACCTAAAAATATGCCGACAGTACCCCAACATTCAAATGGCCACGATGCTATGGTTGGATGTAATACATTTGGTGTTGGTATAAGACAACTCCATGTATTTGACATGGATGACATTTCTTCGCAACCTCAAGACAATCAGTCATCATTGTAAGTCAATAATATCCCATCCTTTTTTATTTTCATTTTCATTTTAGGTCCAAATTAGTGTGCACCACATAGACCTGAATGAACCTCTTTAACAATCTCCTAAGCTTCAATTTGGTTTAGGCACCTTAACCACATTTGGTCAAAAGATCGTTTGTAAAGGACATCATTTATTAGAGCATATGATAATGCTCTTTGTTTAATTTGAGTGGCAATAGAAGTGTTTTCAGTTAATCTTCTGGTTTGTAAATATTGAATAATTGGTTGTCACTAATCATCTTCTTCTTCATTAATTATTGTCACTGTCATGTTTTCACCAATTTTGTGTAAATTGTCTATGTCAATTTGAGAAAGAACTTGTCACCCTTTTATGGAAATTAATATGTCGTCTTCTTCTGGACAAGCAAATTCTTTTGCTAGTTTTGCTAAAGCATCTACTAAAGAATTGTCTCGTCTTGGGATTAAGAAAAATGTCACATTAAGAATTTGTTGAACCAGTTTTAGAGTATAACAGGAATATTGTTCAAGTTGAGGTTTCAGAGTTTCATATTTGCCAGCAATTTGATTGATAATCAACTGAGAATCTCCATAGATGTCAATATTTTTAATTTCCATCAGTATTGTCAAATCTAGACTGGTTATGAGCGCTTCATATTCAACATCATTATTTGTGCATGGTTAAGTCAAATGATAGGAAAAATGCATCATTTCTTTGTCTGGAGTGATGAAAATTAATCCTACTCCAGCTTTGCCTGGTATAATTATCTGTTTGTCTTTATCTTTTTGTGCAGATGATGCTTCATCAAAATACAGCTCCCATTGTTGCATGCTTGAATTTTTTATTTCTAATATTTGTTCATCGGGTAATTCATCATTGAGAGGTGATCCAGTTGGAATTCGGTGTGCTGCTAAAAAATCTGCCAAGATTTGTCCTTTGACAGCACGTAACGGTACAAATGTTATGTCGAATTGGAGCAGTATCATTGCCCATCTTGCTAATCTTCCATGAAGTGTCGGTCATGTCATTAAATATTGTAATGGGTTGACTCTTGAAATAAGAGTCACTTTATGAGAAAGCATATAATGCCTCAGTTTCTAAACTGCAAAAATCAAGGCTAAGCAATGTTTCTCAATTGCTGGGTATTTTATCTCTGTTGGAACCAAGCAACGACTTAAATAATATATTGCATTTTCTTTCCTCATCGTTTACTTATGCTAGTAATGCTCCAAGGGAATTATCTAATGTCTCGGTGTAAAGGATTAAAGGTCTTCCTAACACAGGGGCTGCTAAGACAGGAGGTGTTGTCAGATATTGTTTAATGTTTTCAAAGGCGAGGTGGCATTTTTCTTCCCATACGAATTTGGTATCTCGTCTGGTTAGGGCAGTGAGAGGTTGACACCTACCTGATATATTAGAAATAAAAAGTCTTATATACAGTAATTTTCCTAGAAATGATCTCAATTGGGTTAAATTTTTAGGAGGAGGCATACTTAGGATAGCTTCAATTTTGAGAGGATCAATTTTTATCCCACGATGTCAAACTATGAATCCTAAAAACTTCTCTGAAGTAACACCAAAAGAGCACTTTAAGGGATTCATTTTAAGATTATATTTTCATAATCGTTCGGAGATAATTCTCAAATCATATATATGATCATCTTTTTGTTTACTATTGGCAACCAAAACGTGCACATAACATTCGACTTGATTGTATATTAATTCATCAAAAATCCGTGTCATGGCTCTTTGATAGGTTGCACCAGCATTCTTCAATCCGAATGGCATAACCTTAATATATTCCTATTGGCATCCTGAAAGCTGTGTTTGCTTCATCTTTTGAAAACATTTTTACTTGATTATATCCTGAAGACCCATCTATAAAGGAAAATATTGCATTTGTTGAACATATGTCGACCATTAATTCTGGGATTTGGTAAAGGGAATTCGTTTTTTGAACATACTTTATTCAAATCCCTGAAGTCTATACAGACCCTTATTTGACCATTTTTCTTTTTAACTAGCACCACATTGGCTAACCATGTCAGGTAATTTTCTTCTCGTATGAAACCAGCTTCTATCAATTTATTAACTTCAGCAATGACTTATTTTTCTGTTTCAACATGCATGCTTCTCGGAGCTTGTTTAACAGGGATTGCAATTTGATTTATCACAACTTTATGGACTGCAACTTCTAGAGATAAACCAAACATTTCATCATAAGTCCAAGCAAAGTAATCTTTATATTCTGCCAACAGTTGAATTATATCTTTTGCTTCTATATCATTAAAGAATTAACTAATGAAAGTTGGTTTCGGATTTTCATCAGTTCGTAAATTTATTTCTTTAATTCATTAACTATTCATTTAATTTCTTCTTCCAATTATGGAGGAGCATCTTTGATTGGAAGATCATATGTTGGTTCAGAGTTATGTTCTTCAGTGATGACTAGGCAAAATTTCGTATCATCTAAATATTCAAGAGTACCAAACCCAATACCATCTTTAGAGTTAGGATTTCATTTATTATTATTCCACATTTGTTCAATAAAATGTGGTTGTTTTAGAGGTCATTGTTTGAGCATTAAACTAGTTTAAATAAATTTTTGTGCCTAAGGAGAGTACAGCTTAAAAGGAATTTTCATTGATTTTGGAAGATTCTTATCTTCTAACTTTACATCGGTTTCAGCACTAGAAGAAGTAAAGTCAAGTCTAAACTTAATTGGCTTTTTGTCACCACTATATACTTCTTTGATTACTAAATTTTCAACCTTAGCAGTAGAGATTGGAGTTAGAGTCATAGAGTGTGTATAATGATTAATTTTATCATACATAGACTCAAATTGTTTTTCTTTGTTTCTTCTTCAAGGGATATGTTGAATTGAGGCTCTTTTAGAACCACCGATGTTGTTTCTTCTTTTTCATCTTCTTCTAAGTCAAGGTTAACTTTGAACTTCAATGGTTTCTTCATTGTGACAATTGGGTTTTCTTTCACTCATCCTCGTCCTCGACCTCGGCTTTGAGCATGAGTTTGATCAACATACTTTATCTTCATCAAAGAAGAATGATCTTTTTCATTTATTTTCTTTTCTTTGTCTTTTTCTTTTATATTAACTATTGTCTCTCTGGAGAATATTGTTTCCTTTATAGGAGCATAATATGCTGCATCTTCATGTATACTGATTTCATGGATCGAGAACGATATCAAATCTCCTATAATACAACATTCCTGTCCTTTTTGTAAATATTTTATACAGTGATGCAGCAAAGAAGGAACCATTTTATTCTCATGCAGCCACGATCTGCCAAGTAAAGCATTAAAAGAGGTATCAGAGTCAATGATATGGAATTTTATTGTTATCTTTAAGTCTTCTATTTTTGGGAGCAACGTTATTGATCCAAGAGCTCGTTCTCCTTGTTGACTAAATCCTCGTAACATCATTGTATCTCTTGATAGTTAGGATGCATCAATATTCAAGTATGTAAGAGTCTTTAAATTCATTATGTTAATCGAGGCACCTGGGTCAATAAGCACCCTTGAAAGTGCATGCCATTTATGTTCACTGTGATATATAGTGGACGATTATGCTCAATTGTTCCAAGTAACAAGTCATTGTCAGAGAAGGTAATCTTTGTTGATTCTTCTAATGGAAAGACTTCACTCCGAGTAATACTAGCAAGTTGAGCTAAGCAAATGTCTGGAACTAAAAGAGCTTTTATCAATGACTCTCTCATTTCTTTGGAGAGCATAAGAGCGTCATAGATGCTAAATTTTGCCAGTAACTTTCTCAAATGAGCTAATACATTATAGTCCACTTTATTATGAAGATCATCCTCATTTCTTTCATGGAGTTAAGGATATATTGGGGGAATGATCTTTTCCGATGTAACTATTTGTTTTTCCTTCTCTTGTGGAGCCATTCTGGGAGGTAGAACCTTTCCACTTTGTTGACCTCATTTTTGATGAGGTCTTCTCTTCTTCTCTTTAATACTCAGGATCTAGCCTTAGGCTTTTCCTTTGACTATCTTAGAGGATTAGAATTGGGACCCACCTTTTAGAAATTCAAACCACTTCTTAACTCCCCGCAAACTCCACAAACTTGATCGTAAACCCCTAATCACCTAGAGGGTTGAAATCAAATATGGAAGTTTAAAGGATGAGTTCCTATAGGACTCTTTGGCCTTAGGACTGCCCTGGGTGGCCTGGTTTGGTGAGGGGCCGACTTACACATACACTACACACACACTACACTTCCATACACCTCCTAAAAAAAAAACACACCCTTAGCCAACTTGACCTCCTGACTCATGTAGGTGATTCACATGGATGGTCCTTAACCCCTAAGCCCTTGGCTAAGAGGGTTAGGAACAACATAGTGAATGCCTCAGATGAGTCCCTTCATGGCTCATGTGGGCTTGATATGGCTTCATGGCTCAACCAAAATGGTTGTATTCCACTTACATCCACCCAATCTTCAATTTTCCAAATTTTCAATTTTTAACCCCGGGACCCTACACCCCGCCTAACCTACCAAATGCCTTGAAACTACCCGAATTTCTCAAAAATTTCCAAATTACCCAAAACTCTCCAAAATCAATCCCAAACATCTCCACACCACTTAAATTGATCATCCATACCCAAAAATGCCAAAAATTCCAAAAATACCTCCCAATACCCTCCAAATACCCAAAATACCCCTCTTGACCCAAAAATCCAAAAATTCAGAAAATTCCCAGAAAATTCCAGAAAATCCCAAATATTCCCAATTTCATTTTGTTCAACTACACCATGGGCCAATTTTGTCAATTTACCCCACTTTTATCAAAACCCCCAATTTGACCCATTTTAACCCAAAGTAAACCCAATGTCAAACCAAATCTACCCAATTGACCCCAATTTTGGTCCAATTCAATTCTAAACTTCAATTCAACATCCCCAACACCAATCTAGACCCAATCCAAGCCCAATTTGAGTGGCATTGGGATCCAATTTCACTTTTGGCCTTAAAGCCCAATTTGGACCTATGACCTAAACCTAACCCAAACTCACCCAATTCAACTCCAATTAACCTCAAATCTTTTCCAAACCTTCCTTAACATCCCCATAAACAAAACACTAACATGATTTGCCCAAAATTTAGACCCAAACCCCACTCAAATTCAACCCAAAATCAAAAAGCCCAATTTTGACCTAAACTTAAACCTAGCCCAAATGAGCCCAAATCCCAAAATCAAAACCTAACCAAAGCCAAAACCTCTTTGAAACACTCCCATAAACATTTCTCAACATTTATTTTACATCAATTTCAACTCTAGCCCAACTTTGGCCCATGGTAACCCATTTTGGCCCACCTTAGCCTCTTTACCAAAAAGGCCCATATCCAACCCAATTCAAACCCAAATCACCTCAAACTTGTTTCAAACCACTCATGAAGCATCCCTAAACCAAACTCAACAATTATTTGGCCCAAGCCTTTACCAAAATTTCATCCCAAAATCCATTTTAAAATTCAAAAGCCCACTTTCCTAAACCATTTTAAAAGCCCATCCTTTACCACATCCAAAGGCCCAAAATTGGTCCCAAAGCCCATATGACATTTCCCCTCATCATACTTTCAATTAAACTCAATACCTAAGTCCTAAATCCATCATCAAATCATTCCAAATCAAGTTCCATACAAATTTCCATCAAATTACCAAAAAATTCCTAAAACCCTTTTCATGAAACAAGTCAACCTTTTTCCCAAGCCAAATGGAGCCATGAACAAGCCATCCTCAAGCCACATGAAGCCATGAGGGCTTTGACTTGTCATTAGTCCATTTATGGCAAGAAGAGGGGGCCCTTTCCTAATCCTTCTTAAACCTTTTTTTACCTTAAGCATGTCACACACTAAACCATGCTTAGCCACCTCACCATGGATGGAGACTTCACCACTCCATGGCAGAGTGACCCAAGTGACTCTTTTCAGCCCAAGACCGGACCTTGGGTGGTGCACCTAGCCCAAAAGGATGGGTTGACCCAAACCTAGCCAAAATGGCCTCTTCCCCATTCCATTCCAAGCCATCTCCTTTACACTTGGCCATTGCCGATTGCTTGCACAAACACCCAGACCACGACCTCTGACCCCGAGGGTGACCCTCGCTCGCCGGCCGCCCACCCCGATCGCCGGAAAACACCATGGCCGAAAGCTCACATGTGAGCCAACATTGAAATTCTCCATTGCTCGACTTGTCCCAACCCAAATGGATAGCATGGCTCGTTCTTCCCTTGACCTAAGCAGGTGATCCCAACCATTAAACCCCCCAGGAGAGCCTCCGGCCATGCCTATTTAAACACCACCCCCTCACGGCCATGAAAAAGAGTTGCACAAACCTTGCCAAAACTCGCCAAAATTGTTCCGGACTCCTCCCCATACACAGAGCACTTGATCCCCAGGTGAGATCCCCCTGCCATTTCTTCTCTGTGAGCTCGATTTCGAGTTGAAATTTCACCCAAAACCAGGACACTTCTCCACGAGAAACCAATCCCCAAATTGATTGGTCCTACACCTTCACCGGACCGAGGGAAGGTGTCCACCGACAAAAGCCCCATCTCCGAGCCACCCGAGTTGCTCCGGACTCCAAGCTTTGTGATCGAGCCGTGGTCGAAGTCCAACCTAGACAATTCACTGGACCAGGAGACTTCATCCGGAGCTTGCTAGGATCCGATCGAAGGTGCAACAACTCTCGGATCGAAGCTTCGATTCTGCGAGCAAAGGTATGAACTCATTCTTCTTCCCGAGCTTACGGAGATTCTCCATTTCATTTGAGTAAATTTCAATGCATGTTTACCGTATGGATGTGTTCGTCTCTTCAAGACGAATCCATAGAGCATAAGAACACGAAAATCCATTGAGAATCGAGTGAGAAATTAGGGTTAGAAGGTTGACGGTCACGGGTGCACACCAGTCGTAGACGATGACCAGGAGCCGTTGGATCGCGCATGTATCGAGCGGACGGATCAGATTGCACCGGACCAGAGAATGTTACATGAACTGCGGGTCCCGGGACGGCTGACTCGGATGGCGGCGCCCAATCGCGGCGCGACACGTACCGCTTCGGAGAGGCTAAGGATGCGCCGGCGCCGCGTGGATAAGTAGAAAATTAGGGGTATTTTCTATTTATTTAATTCCCTAAACTTGGAAAATTCATAACTTTGTGTAGAAAAATCGGAAAAATAAAAGAAAAATACCCTCTTTCTCGGTGAACGAGAGGAGAATAATATGGAAAAGAAATCATTTAATTTCATCAAGTATTTTATTTTTAGTAAATTATTTACTCTCTGCATACATTTAATTCTCCATGCATTCATACAATTCACCATGGCATGAGACTATAGGGCTTTTGAAGCCTCTGAATTTGGGAACATTCCCTGAATTTTCCAAAGTCAAGGCCATCCCTATGAAGAGTTATTGATTTTTCAAATTCATGTCACTGTTTTAAGTATTTTAATTCCAAAAATTAGCATGTTGTGAAATAAATTCTAGGAAAATTTGGTGATGTTCCTTATGACCAGAGAACCCTAGGAAAAATAGGATTTGAGTTAATTCACTCAGATTAACCCTAATTGGCTTAAACATCCAAAATAGACCCCTAATTAATTAGAGTTAACCATAAATCAAATTGACTTGAAATCAATTCTCCACTCGACCTTTAGGATCAGAGGAACCCACCATAAAAATTTGAGGTCAATTGGACTTGGTTAGCCCCACTAATTGAGTTGATTAAGCCACTTAGTCATTTTAAACTTTAAAAATTCATAACTTTCAAAATATCTTTCAAAAATTCACCAAATTGGTTTTGGATTCTCTCTGATATCAGGGGAGTTTAAGAAAATTAAAATTTCAATTTTCTAAAAAAGTTGATTTTTAATATTATTTTAATATTTTTAATAATTAAAAATAATAAAAATCACAAAAATAATAAAATTCACTAAAATGTCACATTTTGAATTTTAATCACTTAGGAACAAACCCCATATTTTTCCTAGGTCTATTTAGTGAGATATTAAATTTTAAAGCTCTAGGGTAATTTTAAAATTAAAAAAAATGTATTTTCTAGCATTTTCACTAAAATAATTATAATAAATCAAAGAAAAATCAGAAAATTGTAAAATTTGGTTCTCTGGAATCCTTGATATCAGAGAGAATTTTAAAAATTATAAAATTCATTTTTCAACATTTATTTTATTTTTAATTTAATTAATACTCCAGAACTTAAAATAATTCTAATAAATAAAATATAATTCAAACAATTACAAAATTTGGTCCAAGTGGTCCTTTGGTCATTAGGAATGTCCCCTAATTTTCTTAAGGACAGAAACTTTCCCTTGGTCATGTTATCAAATTTTCCTTGAAAATCTCTATTTTCTACTAAAAATAATTATATAAATAAATTAAATACAGAAAAATCACATTTTCTCCTCCCATGTCTTTATTGACATATGAGTGAAGTCACATAAAAATTTCAAGTTCATTTGAGTTCAATTTAGTGAGTTATAAAATTATTAAGCTTAAAGGGCAAAATGGTAATTAAATTTTAACCCTTAATTAAAACTTTAGGTTTAATAAAAAAATTAACAAGTAAAATATTTGATCCTAATCTGATTTGGATGATTGAGATTTAATAATTGAAGGGTAGAAACCCATTAAGCAATTTAAAATGATTAAACATTAATTAAATAATTGATTAAATTTGGGAGAATAATAAAATTGGAATTATTAAAATAGGGATATTATTAGGAAGAGATTTATTCTTTAATTTAAAAATCCCTAAATTAATCATCTCATTAATATTCAACTCTTAATTAAAATAATAACTCAAATTTAAAATATTAAAAGACTTAATCATTAAACTAAAATTAAATCATTAAACTCTTTCAAAAATTTCAATTAAAATTAAATTAAATTAAATTAAAAATTAAATTAAATTAAGTAAATTAAATTAAAATTAAGATTAAAAAGTTAAATTAAAATTAAATTAAATTAAATTAAATTAAATTAAATTAAATAAATTAAACTAAATTAAATAAATTAAATTAAATTAAATTAAATTAAATTAAATTAAATTAAATTAAATTAAATTAAATTAAATTAAATCAAATTAAATAAAATTAAATAAAAAATAAAATCAAATCAAACTAAATTGAATTAAATTAAATCAAATCAAACTAAATTAAATTAAATTAAATTAAATTAAATTAAATTAAATTGAATTAAGTTGAATTAAATAACATCACCTAAGACATAAGGAACTCAAAATAAATCTAAAATAACTTGAACACTATTCCAAACTTAAATCATTAATTTGAACTTAAATTTGAATCACAAATCATTAAATATCATTTTGCCCTAGGAGCTTTAGTTATCATAACTCCTAAACAGAATATAAAATGAAGTGACACTTCACTTATAAGGATATTCAAACATCCTAGTTCACTGAGCAAGTTAACAAAACTTGAAAACCTCGGATGATCGATTCATTTACATAATTAAATTCATTTGGACTTAAAACAATCCTAGAAATATTGAAAAGATGTTTAAGATTCTTCTTAAGCACTTCCTCAATATGATAGGATATTTATAAGAACAATTGAACTTAGTTGTTCTTTGATGAAGAAAATCGTCTTCAAACCAAAAACACAAGGAACCTAGACGTCATAGGAAATGACTAGCTATAGGATTAGGAACTTGGTAGAAAACCATAAATCTTTCCCTTAGCTTTACCTAGGAACTTGCTTAAATATTCTAATTGTGTTTTAAGTGCAGCTTGGGATGACGGGAAGACCCTCCAGGTACGCTTTTATTTTACTGCAATTTATTTTCTTGCAATTTATTTTATTGCAAATGCACTTTACTTTTCTTGCATGATAAAACAACTGTTGCATGAAAACCCACACCTTTAGGACAGAAACCAAAACTGAAACTCATAACTAAATTAAAAGACACTACAAGATAAAATTCACCTCCACAACATTTCAAAATATAAGACAACTCAAAATTTAATCACGAAACGTAACAACAAAACTACAATTACAACTAAATTAAAACGTCTTATTGGATGATCGGGAATACCTCGGATGATGTAACCTACGTGTTGCTAACGGGATTTCCCACGGTCTAAATGAAAGTGTGGAACTCATTCGATTGAGTTTAGCAAATTCATCTGGACTAAGTGAATCCGATAAAAATAACGATGCCGGAAGGATGGAACCGTGGGATCTTAACCGGTGTTGTTATAATCAACTTTAAGATTTGTTTTAATTAAAACATAAAGAACACTTGGAAATTAAGACTTCTCTAAACCAAACACTTCTCTCATCTCCCGATTTATGACTTCTACAACTAAACCTCTGCAACGACGAAGGAGCTCGGAGCATGGTGGGCGAGCACGGCCATCGTCGTCGACGAAAACTTGAACCTACTTCAACAAAACTTTCCTAGAATTAAATAACAAAGCCATAGGACTTCGAGGTAGTTTGCCTAGTGCAACATAAATCCTCAACTCTTCGTTAGGCATTTGCATTGCAAATTAAGCCCTAACCGGTCTTAGGATTCCGAGGTAGTCGTCCGATACGACATAAACCCTCATATCTTCCAGGCAATTTATATGGTTCTATCATATAAATATAAGCCCTAATTAACTAAAATTGGCAAGATTAAAACATTAAATGAACGTTAGGACTTTCCTAAATCCAAGCCAAACAATAGGATAGTCGGGAGATTACCGAAGTTCGCTTCGAATCCGTAATTTCTCCTACTTTTCTTCCTTTGAATTTCCAAAATAAAAAATGTTCCAAATTTGAGCTAATCCCTTTTGAAATTCCAAAATTCAATCCCTTGAGAACTTAAACTTTGAAATTCTTGAGAGCGAATTATTGATTATTATCGAGAGTTTTCTTAGGTGATTCCCGTCACTTAAGATGTAATTAACTATAGGGGCTTGCCCTTATAGGAATTTTAAAGAACCCGAGTAATATAAACCCTGTTTAATGTTTTCATATTAAGCGTGGAATTTGTCGGCTTATAAAATTGGTTCGCGAGACCAAACGGATGTCACAAATCTTCTAGTTTATTTAACCGAGCCCCACCATCAAGCGAGTGTGTTTATTCTTCGGGATAGATACACGGTTTGTGGTGCGGTGCTCATTTATATAAACTTTTCGGGATGTGAGATCAGTTTGATTTCATATCTTAAAATCTTCAAATTTAAAATTATTTTCAAAATCAAATACTACTTTTTCAAATTATTTATCTAAACTAAATTTAAAATTCGCCGACAACTTCTGTTAGGCGACCCCTTTTCAAAATAAAACACATAACCTAAAAATATGCCGACACACTTCTCGAATTAATTTCAACTATTTCTTCAAGTTTACTGTCTGACTCTTTTATCTCCGAGTCTAAATATTCCAATTCTATGGAAATTGGGGTTTCTTGTAGTTGGAGTGTGGCAGTATCGCTTTCATCTTTGTCATTGTCAGAAATTATTATCAATGTTATTGTCATTTTTGTTGTCTTTAGATTGATTGAGATTATGTACGATTTGAGTATTGTCTACAGGATTAGAATTTGAATGATCATTTTCAGGAGCATCACCCAAAATAGATAAAATGTAAGCAGAACTGGAAGCGTTATTATTCACAGTTGTGGTAAACAAAAAGTCATGCAAAGTCAACGGCCTAAGGAATTTTCTCCCTTTGTCCGAGACAACTATCCTATTAGGAGATGGACAAACATAAGAACTAGGAGATACAAAAGGAACTGCAGTCCCTATATCTAGAAGACTTCTAATCCTTTTCGATTCATTATTTTTCTTTTTATTTTCTTTTTTGGAAGATTTTGTAACTTGATATTCAGTAAGGATCTCCTTAGAAGATTTATCCCGAACAGTGTTATCTTTGTTCTTGTTGTTGAAATTAAGCTTATTTATCGAAATCATATTGACTGAACCTTTTTCAGGCTCCTTCAAATATTCTTTCAAGATTACTATATTTCCTTCTTGAAATTATGTTGTAATCAGTCTTTGAAGACAAAAAATTCTTTAATCTTGTGTCCAAGCATTCTATGATATGGACAATAATTGAGTTTGTCCTTCATTTCAACTTCTGCTGGCCTTTTAGCTTCTGGCAGCTTAAATTCTGGTATTTTAAGCAAGCTATGGAATATTTTGCAGACGGCCTCTATTTTAAATGGATATTCTTTATTCATTCTTTCAGTCATCATTCTTTTATCTGCCGGTACTGGGATTGGTTGTTGAAGTTGTAATTGAGAAGAGGTTTGTGATAATGATTGATTCTGTCATCGTTTCTTTTGTTTAGGTTGAACCTGCATCACTTGTTTACCTTCTCTGCAACATTTCCAGGCTTCTTTTCAAATGAATTGATAGTCTTTGTCTTTTCAGTCTTTTCCGTTACACTCATTTGCTTATATTCTTCTTGAAGATTGGCAGCTTTACTGAGCAATTTTTCAAATGTCTTTATTGTGAATCCTTTAAGCATGAATGCTATATGACCATGAATATTTTTAAGCAAGATTTCAACAGTGTGTTGTTCTTGAAGTTGTGGTTCACATTTCATGCTGAGATTTCTCTAGCGCAAAATGTAATCCACTAAACTTTCTCCTGGTTTCTATTTTTCTACTACTAAGTCACTAACTATAGTAAGATGTTGTGCTCCAGCGAATCGTTGAATGAAGATACTTTTAAGCTCTACAAAAGTTTTAACAGATCCATTAGGAAGTTCTGCATACCAGTCAAAGGCAACTCCCATAAGACTGTTAAAATTTTGACGAAATGAAAGAGCGTCACTTCCTCCCGCATTGCAGCAGCTTGCTCTAAAGTGTGCTAAATGTTGTCGGGGATTACCAGTTCCCTCAAACATTTTGAAGATAGGAGGAACAAAACCTTTACGGTATTGGACATAATCAAATTCCTTTGGATATGGTCTACCCTTTGGAATTAATGATCCAGCCTTTACTTGAGCCATTGATTCTTTTATATTTTGTTCTACAAGTTATAAATATCTTTTTCTGAAATTCCACTGTAAGGGGAATCCTTTTCTTTTGAGTGCTTTCTTCTACTTCTATTGGCTCTCTTCTATCTTCTTGAATGTGTATTGCCTTTAGCCTAACGATTTCAATGGCCGATGATGGATTTGTTGGTAGATTTTGTAAAGCTGCTACCAATTCTTCCATTTTTTATTCAAGACGACTGATTTGTTTGTCTCATTGTTGTATAATTGCTCGTAATTTTTTTGTTGCATCTTCTTCATTTAATTCTAGTGCTGAAGAAGTAGATCGTGTTTCCACCATGTTAATGTTAGCAATATTTTCATTAGAATTGTCAGAAGAGTCTTTCTTTTCTCGCATCGAGAATTTTTTGATGTCATTCTTTAATTTTTTTAGTCTTCCTTCAAATGATTTTGCAAGACATTCTTTACAAGTTCCTTCCTGTGAGCTATTTGTAGGAGTACTCATAGTATCTGTGTTTCCTTCAGAAGATCTTCGTTTTCATACATTATTTCATAGTATGGGACGAGACTTTCTAGATAGTGTATCATTGTATTGTGAGTATGAACAATCTGCATTTTGTAACATATGGACCAAATCTGTCATTTTGGTAGATGTGTGTTCCACTTCCAATATCAGTTTTTCATATCTGGCCTTGTCTTTTGTAACTGTCACATCTTTTAATCTTGGCCCTAGTCGAAATTTTACTGGCACTTGAGTACATTGATAATTTGTTGAGGTTTGATAACTTGTTTCTTGATAGACAGAGTCTTCTATTGCGAGGATTCTCCTTTTTATTGTTTTACAGACTGCACATCTACTTTTGTCCAATAATTAGGAAATTGAACATTTATCCTTTCGTGATAGTCTTTTAAATGCTGAATGTATAACATGCATTGATGGAGAACTTTTAGGTTGAAAGAAATTATCAGTATATGTTGACCTCATTTTTGATGAGGTCTTCTCTTCTTCTCTTTAGTACTTAGGATCTAGCCTTAGGCTTTTCCTTTGACTATCCTAGAGGATTAGAATTGGGACCCACCACTTAGAAATTCAAACCACTTCTTAACTCCCTGCAAACTCCACAAACTTGATTGTAGACCCCTAATCACCTAGAGGGTTGAAATCAAATGTGGAAGTTTAAAGGATGAGTTCCTATAGGACTCTTTGGCCTTAGGGCGCCTCACAGGTGGCACGGTGTCTGGTGAAGGGTTGGCTTACACACACACTACACCTATGCACTACACTTTCACACACCTCTTAAAACCACACCCACACCCAACTGGACCTCCTGACTCATGAAGGTGATTCACATGGATGGTCCTTAACCCCTAAGCCCTTGGCTAAGAGGGTTAGGAACAACATAGTGGATGCCTCAAATGAGTCCCTTCATGGCTCATGTGGGCTTGATATGGCTTCATGGCTCAACCAAAATGATTTCATTCCACTTACATTTACCTAATCTTCAATTTTGCAAATTTTCAATTTTTGACCCCCGGGACCCTACACCCGCCTAGCCTACCCAAAACCCTTGAAACCACCCAAAATTTGCAAAATCACCTAAATTACCCAAAATTCCTCAAAATCAATCCAAAACATTCCCACATTACTCAAATTGATCATCCATACCCAAAAATACCAAAGATTCCAAAAATACCTCTCAATACCCTCCAAATACCCAAAATGCCCCTCTTAGCCAAAAAATCCAAAAATTTAGAAAATTCCCAGAAAATCCCAAAAAATCCCAAATATTCCCAATTTCATTTTGTCTAACTACACTATGGGCCAATTTTGTCAATTTACCCCACTTTTATCAAAACCCCCAATTTGACCTATTTTAACCCAAAATGAACCCAATGTCAAACCAAACCTACCCAATTGACTTAAATTCTGGTCCAATTCAATTCTAAACTTCAATTAAACATTCCCAACACCAATCTAGACCAAATCCAAGTCCAATTTGATTGACATTTGGATCCAATTTCACTTTGGCCTTAAAGCCCAATTTGGACCCATGACCCAAACTTAGCCCAAACTCACCCAATTCAACTCCAATTAACCCCAAATCTTTTCTAAACCTTCCTTAACATCCCCATAAACAAAACACTAACATGATTTGCCCAAATTTTAGACCCAAACCCCACTCAAATTCAACCCAAAGCTAAAAGGCCCAATTTTGACCTAAACCTAAACCTAGCCCAAATAGGCCCAAACCCCAAAATCAAAACCCAACCAAAGCGAAAACCTCTTTGAAACACTCCCATAAAAATTTCCCAACATTAATTTTACATCAATTTCAACCCTAGCCCAACATTGGCCCAAGTTAGCCCAATTTGACCTATATTGGCCCACTTACCAAATGAACCCAAATTCAAACCAATTCAATTCCAAATCACACCAAATTGACTCCAAACCATTCATGAAACATCCCTAAACCAATTTTAACATTTATTTGACATGGTCCTTCACAAAATTTTCACCCAAATGCCCATCCTAAAATCAAAAAGCCCACTTCCCTTAAACCTTCCTAAAAGCCCACTTCCTTCAAATTCAAAAGCCCAAATTCATCCAAAGCCCACATGACACTTCCCCTCATCATCCATTTAATCAAAATCACCCCTAATTTTCAAAATCATCAATTAAACAATTCCAAATCAAGCCCCATACAAATTCCCATCAAAATACCAAAATTTTCTTAAATCCATTTCCATGAAATTGACTTAACTTTTCCAAGCCAAAGATGAGCCATAAAGCCATGCATGAGCCACATGGAAGCCATGAGAGCCTCTTTACATGTCACCATGCCATTTTGGGCAAAAGGAGGAGATTCTTTCCTTAATTCCTAAAGGTGATTAACCACTCCCATGATTCCCCTTAACCATGCTTATGCCTAATTGTACTTGGATGGTGACCTTTCCCCACTAATCAAGCTGACCTAAACCACCTTCTCTTCGACCCAAACTAGCCATGGGGAGGTGCACCTAGCCCAAAAGGATGGGTTGACCCAAATCAAGCCAAAATGGCCTCTTCCCCATTCCACTTTGATTCAACACCTTTACACATGGCTAATGCCGATTGGTCGCACTAAGCCCCAGCCACGACCTCCACGATGACAACGAGTGACGACCACGCGCCGGCCGGCCACCACGATCGCCGGAAAACTCCATGGCCGAGACATGGGGAGGAGCCAAACTTTGGAATTCCACCTTGCTTGAGCCGCCCCATGCCCGATGGCCACCATGGCCGTTTCGCCCTTGACCTAAGCGGTGATCCCAACCCTTGGCCATCCCTGTGAGGCTCTCCAGGCCACCTCTATTTAAACACCACCCCTCTCGGCCATGGAAGTTGTTGAAACAAACCTTAAGGAAACTCTGCCAAAATTGTTCCAGACTACTCCCCACACATAGAGAACTTGATCCCCACTGAAATTCCCCTGCCATTTCCTCTCTGTGAGCTCAATTTCAGAGTTGAAATCCAAGCCCAAAACTAGGACACTTCTCCACAGTGGATCAATCCTCAAATTGATTGGTCCTACACCTTCACCAGACCAAGGGAAGAAGTCCACCAGCAAAAGCCCCCTCTCCGAGGCCACCCGGTTGTTCTAGCCTCCAAGCTTTGTGATCGGGCGTGGTCACTTTCATAGCTAGACAATTCACTGAGCCGAGGACTTCATGCGGAGCTTACTTGGACCCAATCGAAGGTGACACAACTCTCGGATCGAAGCTTCACTTCTGCGAGCAAAGGTATGGATTCACTCTTCTTCCCGAGCTTCCAGAGATTCTCCTTTTAATTTGAGTCAATTTAAATACATGTTTACCGTATGGATGTGTTCATCTCCTCAAGACGAATCCATAAGAACACGAAAATCCGTTGAGAATCGAGTGAGAAATTAGGGTTAGAAGGTTGACGGTCACGGGTGCACACCAGTCGTAGACGATGACTGGGAGCCGTCGGATCGAGCGTGTATCGAGCGGACGGTGCGGATCGAGCCGGACGGCGCGATGGTGCATGAACCGCGGGCCCCGGAACGGCCGAGTCGGATGGCGGCGCCGAATCAGGAGACGACGCGTGGCCTTTCGGAGCTGCCGAGGATGGCGTGGCGCCGCGTGGATAAGTAGGAAATTAGGGCTATTTTCTATTTATTTAATTACCAGAACTTTGAAAATTCATAACTTTGTGTAGAAAAATCAGAAAAATAAAATAAAAATACCCTCTTGCTCAGTGAAGAGAGGAGAATAATGTGGAAAAGAAATCATTTAATTTCATCAAGTATTTTATTTTTAATGATTTATTTACTGTCTGCATTGTTTTAATTCTCCATGCATATAGGAAATTCACCATGGCATGAGACCATAGGACTTTTGAAGCCTCCGAATTTGGGAACATTCCCTGAATTTTCCAAAGTCGAGAGGCCATCCTATGAGAAGTTATTGATTTTTCAAATTCATGTTCTTGTTTTGAGTATTTTAAATCCAATAATTAGCATGTTGTAAAATAAATTCTAGGAAAATTTGGTGATGTTTCTTATGACCGAGAGGACCACTAGGAAAAATAGGTTTTGAATTAATTCACTTGGAATGACCCTAATTGGCTTAAACACCCAAAATAGGTCTTTAATTAATTAGAGCTAATCATACATCAAATTAACTTGAAATCAATTCTCCACTGACCTTTAGGATCAGAGGAACCCACCATAAAAATTTGAAGTTAATTGGACTTGGTTAGCCCTACTAAATGGGTTGATTAAGCCCATTTAGCCAATTTAAACTTTAAAATTTCATAACTTTCAAAATGCTTTTCAAAAATTCACCAAATTGGTTTTGGAGCCTCTCTGATATTAGGGGAATTTAAGAAAATTAAAATTTCAATTTTCTAAAAAAGTTGATTTTTTGCATTATTTTAATATTCTAATAATTAAAAAAATAATAAAAATCACAAAAATAATAAAATTCACCATAATGTCACATTTTAAATTTTAATCACTTAGGAACAAATCCCATATTTTTCTTAAGTCTCTATGATGAGATATTAAATTTTAAAGCCCTAAGGTAATTTTAAAATTAAAAAAATGTATTTTCTAGCATTTCCACTAAAATAATTCTAATAAATCAAAGAAAAATTAGAAAATTGTAAAATTTGATTCTCTGATTTCCATGATATCAGAGAGATTTTTGAAAAATATAAAATTCATTTTTCAAACTTTATTTTATTTTTAAATTAATTAATACCCCAAAACTCAAAATAATTATAATAAAAATAATATAATTCAAAAAAATCACAAAACTTAGTCCAAGTGGTCCTCTGGTCATTAGGAATGTCCCATAATTTTCTTAAGGACAGAAACTTTCCCTTGGTCATATTATTAAATTTTCCTTGGAAATCCTTATTTTCCACCAAAATAATTACATAAATAAATTAAATACACAAAAATCACATTTTCTCCTCTAATGTCTTGATTGACATATGAGTGAAGTCACATAAAAATTTCAAATTCATTTGAGCTCAATTTAGTGAGTTATGAAATTATTAATCTTGAAGGGCAAAATGGTAATTAAAATCTTAACCCTTAATTAAAACTTTAGGCTTAATAAAATGAAAGAGTAAAATATTTGATCTTAATCTGATTAGGATGATTGAAATTTAAATAATTAAAGGGTAGAAACCTATTAAACAATTCAAAAATAATTGAAATGAACTTTAATTAAAATAATTAATTAAATTTGGGAAGAATAATAAATTTTGAATTATTAAAATAGGGATGTTATTAGGAAGAGATTTATTCCTTAATTTAAGAATCCCTAAATTAATCATCTCGATAATATTTAATTCCTAATTAAAATGATAAATCAAACTTAAGATTTAAAATGCTAAAAGACTTAATCATTAAATTAAATTAAAGTTAAATTATTTAAATCGAAACCCTTTTAAAATAAAATATTAAATTAAAATTAAAAAAAATTAAATTAAATTAAATTAAATTGAAACATATTAAATTAAATTAAATTAAAACACATTAAATTAAATTAAATTAAATCAAATTAAAATTAAAATTAAATTAAATTAAATTAAATTAAATTAAATTAAATTAAATTAAATTAAACTAAATTAAATTAAATTAAATTAAATCAAATTAAATTAAATTAAATTAAATCATATTATATTAAATTAACTTAAATTAAACTAAATTAAATTAAACCACATTGAATTAAATTAAGTTAAATTAAATTAAATTAAGTTAAGTATAACATCACCTAAGACATAAAGAATTCGAAAATAAATCTAAAAGCAACTTGAACAACTATTCGAAACTTAAATCCATTAACTAAAATTAAATCATGAACCACTTGAACATCCATTTGCCCTCGAAAGTTTTTGTTGTCATAACTCCTAAACGGAGCGTTAAGTGAAGTGTTACTTCACTTATGGGATATTCAAATGTCCCAGTTCACTGAGCGAGATAATAAAACTTAAACTCCCGGATGATTAATTCATTTGTATAATTAAATTCATTTGGACTTAAAATAATCCTAGAGATGTTGAAAAGATGTTTAAGACTCGTCTTAAGCACTTCCTCAATACGATAGGATATTTATAAGAACAATTAAATTTAGTTGTTCTTTGATGAAGAAAATCGTCCTCGAACCGAAATACGAGAACCTAGACGTCATAGGAGATGACTAGCTATAGGATTAGGAACTTGGTAGAGAACCATAACCCTTCCCTTAGCTTTACCTAGGAATGCGCTTTAAATACTTAAATATTCTAAGCTGTGTTTTAAGTGCGGCTTGGGATGATGGGAAGACCCTCCGGGTACGCTTTTATTTTATTGCAATTTACTTTATTGCAATTTATTTAATCGCATCGCACTTACTTTTCTTGCATGATAAACAATTGTTGCATGAAAACCCACACCTACTAGGATAGTCCCTAAAGCTGAAACCAAAACTAAATTAAAAGTCATTGCAAGATAAAATTCACCGCCACAATATTTCAAAATATAAAATAACTCGAAATTTAATCACAAACAGAACAACAAAACTACAACTACAACTAAATTAAAACGTCTTGTTGGATGATCGGGAATACCTCGGATGATGTAACCTACGTGTTGCTAACGGGATTTCCACGGTGCTAAATGAAAGTGTGGAACTCATTCGGTTGAGTTTAGCAAATTCATACGGGCTAAGTGAATCCGATAAAAATAACGATGCGGAAGGATGGAACCGTGGGATCTTAACCGGTGTTGTTATAATCAACTTTAAGATTTGTTTAATTAAAATATTAAAAACACACGGATTTTAAGATTTTCTCTAAACCAGAACACTTTTCTCATCTCACGATTTATGACTTCTAAAACTAAACCACTACAACAACAAGGAGCTCGGAGCATGGTGGGCGGCACGACCATCGTCATCGATGAAACCCGAGTCTACTTCGACAAAACTTCCTTAGAATTAGATAACCGAGCAATAGGACTTCGAGGTAGTTTGCCTAGTGCAGCATAAATCCTCGACTCTTCGTTAGGCATTTGCATTGCAAATTAAGCCCTAACCGGTCTTAGGACTCCGAGGTAGTCGTCCGATACGACATAAACCCTCACATCTTCGAGGTCTGTTTGTATGATTGTGTCATACGAATATAAGTCCTAATTAATTAAAAATGGCGAAGATCAAAACATTAAATAAACATTAGGACTTTCCTAAATTCGAAGCCGAACAATAGGATAGTCGGGAAATTACCGAAGTTCGCTTCGAATGCGTGATTTCTCCTACCTTTCTTCCTTTGAATTCCCAAAATAAAATGATCCAAATTTGATCCATTCCCTTTTGAAATTCCAAAATTCAATCCATTGAAAACTTAAACTTTGAAATTCTTGAGAGCAGAACTACTGATTATTATCGAGAGTTTTCTTAGGTGATTCCCGTCACTTAAGATGTAATTAACTATAGGGGCTTGCCCTTATAGGGAATTTTAAGAACCGGGTAATATAAACCACTGTTTAATGTTTTCATATTAAACGGGGAATTTGTCGGCTTATAAAATTGGTTCGCGGACCAAACGGATGTCACAAACTTCTCTAGTTTATTTAATCGAGCCTCATTATCAAGCGGTGTGTACTATTCTTCGGGATAGATACACGGTTTGTAGTGCGACGCTCGTTTATATAAACTATTCGGGATGTGAGATCAGTTTGATTTCATATCTTAAAATTTTCAAATTTAAAATTATTTTCAAAATCAAATACTACTTTTCAAATTATTTATTTAAATTAAATTAAAATTCACCGACAATTTCTGTAGGCGACCCCCTTTCCAAATAAAACACCATAACTCAAAAATAAGCCATACAGTATATTCAACAGGAATTGGAATATACCAATTTGTCTTTTGAAAAGGAAGGGTTCCTGAAAACACTTTGCTCAAATTCAGGTGTTTCAAAATCATCATTCTCGTTCCACTTCTTCTTTCTTTTAAGAGAACAAGTTCTGTTTTTATGAATGTTCTTAAAACAAGATCCAACTTTATATATGGATAATTTATCAATTTGTCTTTTCTTCATAGATTTTCTTTCCTTTTTTATCAATTTGTCTTTTCATTTCTTCAAAAGTATATGGTTCTTCAGGTGTATATTCAGGTAGGTTTTCTGTAAAATTGAGAAAATCTTCATGAGGTTGCAGATCAAATTCTTCGAAAGAGTGTATATCAGTTTGGTATAGTTTATCTAATACAAATTCAGTTTCACCAAATAATCTAAAATCATTCTGACAAAGAGAAAAGTCTTCCTCAATTGGTGTATTGAAGTCTTGATAATAAGAAAAGAGTGAATCTGGAGATTCAATTGCAACTTTTTTGAAATTTTAAGGAGAGCAAATGTTATTGACTTATTCATAAACTGGGAATTTGTCTTTGTATTAAAAATGTCAAAAATAACTCCTCAAAGAGTTAAAGTTTTTGAAAAGATGTGGTCCTTATTTGTCAAAGAATGAAATGTCAAATGTAAACAAGTGATAACAAAAGATAAGAAGAAAGATAATCCCCAGCGGAGTCACCAAATAAAATCTCTTGATGGCGGTGTCATCGCCGCGTTGGAGATTTTTTGGGTGTCGATGTCGATTTGGAGTCGCCACTCTATTTATCTATAATATTGCCCTAATCTTCAATAAATCTTATTTTTTTAGATCCTGAAAAAGAATCCTTAGATAATACGAAATTTGAAGAAAATAAGGGCTAATAATATAGATTACACTAGGAAAAGAGATGTCGGTGATAATCCATATAAAGAAAATTCTAGAATACCTTATCCTAGAAGTTTTCTATAAGAATATAAAGTTTTGATAACCAGAGATTTCTAGGTGCAATACCTATCCTAAGTCTTTAAATCTCCTATAGTAGCAAGCTCCTATAGTTAATTACATCTTAGGCAATTTATAATTGTCTAATAAAACTTCTGATTAATGTTAATCACTTGTTTTCTGAAGAACTTTTAAGGAAAAATGTATCGGCTATCAATCATAAATGTCGTTTTGTCATATTAATTTTTATTTCATTTTTTAGTTGTCTTTTGTTTAATCTGTTTGGTGGCTATCCTAAAAATTTTAGTTTTATTTTGTCTTGGTTTTGTTATTTTAATATTGTTTTTTTGTTTTGTTTTGTCAATGTCGTTGTTTTGATATCATTGTGATTTTGTTTTGTTTTGTTGTCGTTTGTCTCATCTTCAGAATGTCATCCTGCAAAATAGATTTAGCACATCCTGTAACATGCAAAGGAAATCTAGAATGAAAATTATCTTCATCCCACAAAGAAAAAATGTCATATTTAAAAGAAATAATGTCAATTTTATTTCATCAATCTTATTGTTATATTTTTAGATAACCCAGTCAAGATGTCACTGGATCCGTCATCCTAGGGTCATCAGGGGCCTTAATCTACTTAGTCGGAAAGGTGTTTAAACCAAGACCAGAAGATTTCTCTCAGCAATCAGGATTGCGTCGTCCGAGAAATCTTCGTAGATTAAGAACACTGGGGTTCAAGTTGCATTCGGTGACGTTTGTTCATTAAGGTTTCATTTAAGTTTTAAAGTCTTTTTCATATTTTTGAGAAATTTTAGGTTGTTTACAATTTCTTAAGATTTTTTATGTCATTTCATGTCAAAATCTTAGGTTTTGATGCCTTTTGAACCTAAAGTTTTAAATTTGATGTGCTTTGATTTTTAGATTCATTGTCGATTGAATCTAAAATTTGATTAGATTTGAGAAATCATGTTTGAGATTTGATTAGATCTAGGAATTTAGATTCAATTTTATTTGAATTTAAAGATTCAAATCTAATGATTTTTTGAAAATTAGATTTAATATCATATGAATCTAATAAGTCTAAATTAGACTTAGATATAATCTAACACAAATTAGACTTTAGAATTTTAGATTTGGTGTCTTTTGAATCTAATGTTAAGTCTAATTATGTTAAACTTTAAAATAAAATCTAACCTAAGTTAGATTTTAAAATTTTGGATTCAATGTCATTTGAATCTAGAAGAAGTGTTAAGTTTAAGATGGATTAGACTTAGATAAAGTCATATTATAATCAGATTCAATGTCGTTTGAATCTAAATATCTTTGATTTGGTCTTTAAAGTAGTTTGATTTTTTTAAAGAAATTTTAAATCAAAAGTTTGATTTCAGTCTGAAGTGGTTTGAATTTAACCTGGGTTCAATTTGGGTTGAACATGAGTTAATCTTGAGTTCATGTCTATTTAACTTGAGTTCATGTCTGTTTGAACTTGAGTTAAAAGTGTTGATTTAGATTCAATGTAAATTGAATCTAAAGTTGAGTTAACTTGAGTTCATGTATGTCTGAACTTAAGCTAGAAGTATTGATTTAGATTCATTGTAAATTGAATCTAAAGTTGAGTTAACTTGAGTTAATGTCTGTTTGAACTTAAGTTATAAATGTTGAGTTAAATTAAATTTTTGATTGAACCTAATGGTGAGTTAACTTAAGTTCAATTTATGTTGAGCCTAAGTTAGAAATGTTGATTGTAGGTTGATCCTAAATTTTAAGTTAACCAATTTAGGTTAAACCTAAGTTAGATATGTTGAGTTAGGTTCAATATGGTTTGAAACTAAGGTTTGAGTTAACTTGGGTCAATACAAGTTGAACCTAAGTTAGATATGTTGAGTTAGGTTCAATAGGGTTTGAACCTAAGGTCTAAGTTAAGTTGGGTTCAATTTTGGTTGAACCTAAGTTAATATGTTGAGTTAGGTTCAATATGGGTTAAACCTAAGGTCTAAGTTAAGTCTAGTTAAAATAGACTAATTAAGGTTTAAGTTTTATTTAAATAACACTAAAAGGTTAATTAAGTCTAACTAGATTAGACTTGATTAGAATTTAAAGACCATTCAAGTGTTAATTAAGTAAAACTTAAAGTTTAACTAAGTCTAATTAAAATTAGACTTAACTGAAAGTTGAAGTTATTTAAGCCTAACTTAAGTAAAGCTTAAATGTTAATTAAGTCTAATAAGTTAGACATAATAAGAGTATAAGTTTGATTAAACCTTAGTTAATTAAGGTTTATTAATTTTATTAAGTCTAATGAGTTAGACTTAATTAAGGTTTAAGATTTATTAAACCTTAGTTGGTTAAGATTTAAAGGTTTAATTAAGTCTAATGTGATAGACTTAATTATGATTTAGGATTGATTAAACCTTAGTTGGTTAAGGTTAATAGTTTAATTAAGTCTAATGTGATAGACTTAATTATGGTTTAGGATTGATTAAACCTTAGTTGGTTAAGGTTTAATAGTTTAATTAAGTCTAATGTGATAGACTTAATTATGGTTTAGGATTTAATTAAACCTTAGTTATTTAAGGTTTAATAGTTTAATTAAGTTTAATGTGATAGACTTAATTATAGTTTAGTCTAATAGGTTTAAGGCTAATTAAACCTGATTTGGGTAAGGTTTAATTGATTAATTAGACTTAATTAGGATTAACTCTAATTGGTTTAAAGGTTAATTAAACCTATTTTAGGTGGTTTAAAGGTTAATTAAATCTAATTTATGTAAGGTTTAATTGGTTAATTAGACATAATTGGAGTTAAGTCTGATTAGGTTAAGAGTTAACTAAACCTAATTTGTAGGTTTAATGAGTAATTAATTGAATTAATTGCTTAAGGTTAATTAAACTTAATTTGGTAGGTTTAATTATTAAATTATTAGTTTAAGTTAAAGGTTAATTAAACCTAATTTAGGTAAGGTTTAATTGATTAATTAGACTTAAATAGGGTTAAGTCTAATAAGTTTAAGGGTTAATTAAACCTAATTTAGGTAGTTTAAAGGTTAATTAAACCTATTTTTGGTAAGGTTTAATTGATTAATTAGACTTAATTAGGGTTAAGTCTAATTAGTTATGGGTTAATTAAACCTAATTTAGGTAAGATTTAATTGATTAATTAGACTTAATTAGGGTTAAGTCTAATTGGTTTAGGATTAATTAAATCTAATATGAGTAAAATTTTAATTGATAAATTAAGTCTAATTGGGGTTAAGTCCAATTAGTTTAGGGTTAATTAAACCTAATTTGGGTAATGTTTAATTGATTAATTAGAGTTAATTAGGGTTAAGTCTAATTGGTTTATGGTTAATTAAACCTAATTTGGGTAAGGTTTAATTGATTAATTAGACTTAATTGGGGTTAAGTTTAATTAATTTAAGGGTTAATTAAACCTAATTTAGGTAAGATTTAATTGATTGATTAGACTTAATTAGGGTTAAGTCTAATCAGTTTAGGATTAATTAAACCTAATTTGGGTAAGGTTTAATTGATTAATTAGACTTAATTAGGGTTAAGTCTAATTGGTTTAGGGTTAATTAATTATAATTTGGGTAAAGTTTAATTGATTAATTAGACTTAATTAGGGTTAAGTTTAGTTGGTTTAAAGATTAATTAAACCTAATTTGGGTATGGTTTAATTGATTAATTAGACTTAATTAGGGTTATGTCTAATTGGTTTATAGGTTAATTAAACCTAATTTGGGCAAGGTTTAATTGATTAATTAGACTTAATTGGGGTTAAGTCTAATTAGTTTAGGGTTAATTAAACCTAATTTGGGTAAGGTTTAATTGATTAATTAGACTTAATTAGGGTTAAGTCTAATTGGTTTAGGGTTAATTAAACATAATTTGGGTAAGGTTTAATTGATTAATTAGACTTAATTGGGGTTAAGTCTAATTGGTTTAAAGGTTAATTAAACCTAATTTGGGTAAGTTTTAATTGATTAATTAGACTTAATTAGGGTTAAGTCTAATTTATTTAAAGGTTAATTAAACCAAATTTTGGTAGTTTAAAGGTTAATTAAACCTAATTTAAGTAAGTTTTAATTAATTAATTAGACTTAATTGGGCTTAAGTCTAATTAGTTTAAGGGTTAATTAAACCTAATTTAGGTAAGGTTTAATTGATTAATTAGACTTAATTAGGGTTAAGTCTATTTAGTTTAAAGGTTAATTAAACCTAATTTAGGTAGTTTAAAGGTTAATTAAACCTAATTTAGGTAAGGTTTAATTTATTAATTAAACTTAATTGGGGTTAAGTCAAATTAGTTTAAGGGTTAATTAAACCTAATTTAGGTATTGTTTAATTGATTAATTAGACTTAATTAAGATTAATTCTAATTAGTTTAAGTGTTAATTAAAATAATTTAAGTAAGGTTTAATTGATTAATTAGACTTAATTAGGGTTAAGTCTAACTAGTTTAAAGGTTAATTAAACCATATTTAGGTAAGGTTTAATTGATTAATTAAACTTAATTAAGGTTAAGTCTAATTGGTTTAAGGGTTAATTAAACCTAATTTAGGTAATGTTTAATTGATTAATTAGACTTTATTACGGTTAAGTCTAATTGGTTTTTAAAGGTTACTTAAACCTAATGTAAGTAAGGTTTAGGTTGATTAATTAGGTTTAATATAGGTTAAACCTAATTAGGGTTTAAAGGTTACTTAAACCTAATGTAAGTAAGATTTAAGTTGTTTAATTAGGTTTAATATAGGTTAAACCTAATTACGGTTTAAAAGTTGCTTAAACCTAATGTAAGTCAGGTTTAAGTTGATTAATTAGGTTTAATATAGGTTAAACCTAATTAGGGTTTGTTTTTATATTAAACCTAATGTAATTAAGGTTTAATAGGTTGACTAAGTTTAATATGTCTTTAAGCTTAATTAAAGTTTGATTTTGTGTTAAACCTAATGTAATTAAGGTTTAATGGGTTAATTAAGTTTAGTATGTCTTTAAACTTAATTAAAGTTTGATTTTGTATTAAACCTAATATAATTAAGGTTTAATGGGTTAATTAAGTTTAATATGTCTTTAAACTTAATTAAAGTTTAATTTTGTATTAAACCTAATATAATTAAGGTTTAATGGGTTGATTAAGTTTAATATGTTTTTAAACTTAATTAAATTGGTATTATTTAAGATTTTTTCATTTCTTTTTAAGTTTGATTTAATTAAGCTTAATTTGTCTTTAAGCTTGATTAAGGTTTGATTAGGATGATGATTAAGCCTAAATTGTCATGTTAGACTTAACTAGATTTTCTCATGAGTCTATTGTGAGTTAGACTCATTTTGAACTTAGTCTATTATGAAAAAATTGGCTAAGTAATAAAAATGTGATTTTTAGGATTTAAATTTTTTAATTAACAATGAATTTTAAATCCTAAATTTTGAAATATCATTTAAAATTGTTTAATTACTTAAAAATCATTTTCTTAGGGTTATTGTCTGTTACCCTAAAATTTCTAGCCACTTTCTAATTTTATTTTTCTTAATTTCTAATTTTTATAATTATTTTTAGAAATAATTTTAAAGTGGCTTAGAAATTATTAAATGTCACCCTAGAGAATTTTTCTGACCTTAAAAAAATCAGGGAATATGTGTCATGATGAGAGGATGATTTTGTAAAGATCTCATAATTTTTGAAATTATAATTAATTTTTAATAATTAAATTACTTCAGAGAGTAATTAATTAATTAAAATTAAAATATAAATCAAAAAGTAAAATTATTAATTCCACATTATTCTCCTCTTTCTCCTCTTTCCAGGGGTATTTTTTATTTTATTTTTATGATTTTTGTGGGGAAAGAAATGGATTTTAGAAGTTTTTAAGGTTAATCTGATTTAAATAAAATCTTATTCAATCATAAATTCCCTAAGAGCGCCGCGTTTCCTCGAATCCGTCGAAACGCTGCTGATCCACTGCAGGGCTCTAAACAACAGATCAGATAGGGATTAATCTCAGCTTTCCGTTTTTAAAACATAAAAATGGATGACTTCCAAGAGTCTCCCTCCGTCTGTTCTCTCCCACAGGTCGTCCATGGTCTAGGAACAAATTCTTACATGATCCTTGATGGATTTGTGTGATTTTTCTTCCTATAGCTTCATCTTGAGGAGAGGAAGACATCCAAACAGCTTTGTTACGACTTTGAATAGGTTTGTTTCATAATGTTCCAAACCCGAACACCATTAAAATGAAAAGTTCATACCTTAGCTTTAATCGATTTGAGTTCGATTTTAGTGGTTCTAGAACTTCGTGTTGACGTTCGAAAGCTTCTCCGCAAGTCAATTTGAGTTCAAATTGAGGCTCTGTATAAGTTTGATTTTGAGGTGGCTCGGCTTGGAGGGGTTTGGTAGAACAGTGGTCTAAAGGCTTTGGGAAGACCTAATTTTGATTGAGCTTACCTTCGTTTAGTCCTTAGATGGATTTGGGATAACTTATTTGAATGTTTATGGAAGTTGGTTTCACACTTCTAATTTATCCTGGTTTTGGTGTTTTCAGGTTGGTTGAATCAGAGAGATTGAGTGGACAATAGGGGCTGATTTCAGTGGAGCTTCGTTGCTTAGGTCATAAGGGACATTTTTGGTGTTGAGGGTCTGAGGATTTGAGCAGTGTTTGGGGGTTTCCATTTTTTGGTCTCCTTCCTCATGTGCTCGGGTTTAAACCTATTTATAGCCATGGGGTGGCCATGACTAAGCTTGGGCTAGCTTGGAATTATCTGGGGAGGGTGTTAACTTCGCCATGATGACTTGGGAATGAGATTATGGGCTGTGGATATTCCCATGCACAACCTATGTGAATTCCCAAGCGTAGTAAAGGTTTAACCCATGGATTGGCTTGTTCCATTGGTCCTTGTATGAGGTGGATAAAATCAGTGAAAGCTCACTGGATTTACCTCTCTCACTTGAATTTAATAGCCCAATTAATGGGCATTAGGAGGGAATGCCACCTTAGCTTCTTACTCATCCCCTTACATGGTTTAGTAATCATGTGTTTTAACCATGATGAAGGGGGAACTTAAGCTTTGTTCTCTTCCTATTGGGTGGCCTAGGAGGTGTGTGGTAAGCCATTAGGATGACCAGCCACCTCACCTTAAGGAGGAGGGTGAGTCATGCTTTAAGTTTAAGGGAGAATGACACATAATTTTCTCTCCTTTTTATCTTTAAAATTTGGTGTATATGATGTAACCTCATGATGTGGGGATGACTTAAGCTAAGGATTTTCTCATTGGATAGCTTGTAAGGTGAGTGATGGCTCACCCATGTCATCCTTTAAGAATTGGTATGGGCATGACACCTCCTTCATCCTTCATGATGGTGTCATGATGATATTTTTAACCATGGTTAAATGAAGTGTCATGGGTCATTTAATGTGTTAATTCATATGTAATGGGTCTCATGGGTTATGTGTAACCCATATGAGGTCACTCATGATGTCATTAATGGGTTTGAAAATTCAAAACCATTTATTATGTCATGGGTGATGTCACGTATCCAAAATTTATTTTATGGCTTTTTTAATTAAAATTCCATTTTTAATTAATTATGTAATTAATCTAAAATGTTGGAAATTATATTATTATTCAATAAATTAATCATAATTTTGGGATTAATTATTTGATTAATTTTATCATTTTTGGTCCAAAATTGGGTATTTTGACTAAATTTGATACATGTTGACTAAGGTTGACCAATTTTGACCCAAGTTAATCCAGATTGACTAATTCTAATGTGAGGGTGTCCAATGTAACCTATTCAACCTTATCATGGTTGATTTCATTATAGAGTTTATGGGCTTTCCTATTGAAGGTTTAATTTGGTCATATTGACCAATTTTGGAGTTTTGGTCAATCCAAAGATCAATGTGGTGACACTTGTATTAATTTTTTGTGGTTTTGACTATTGTTAAGTTACTTGTGTCAATTTCTGTCATTGAAGTCAATTTTGTGATTAGGGGGGCATGGGTTAGCCATTTTGACCAATTTTAACCTATCTTGGTCAAGGGTTAACCAAAGTTGTCTTAATGGTCATGGTGATGTCTTTAAGTGGTTAAATGAGTCATATTTGATCATTTTAGTGTCTTGATTGGCTTGGTAGTCAATGGTTAGTCACTAGATTAAAAATTGATCAATGTGACCAAAGTTGTCTTTTTAGGTCAAAAGTTGACCTGTTGGGTCAATATTTGATCATTGCGTCAGGAATTGATCATTTTGACCAAAATTGACTTTTTAAGTCAAAAGTTGACTTTTTAGGTCAATGGTTGTTCATTGGGTCAGGAATTAATCATTTTGACAAAAATTGACCATTTGGGCCAAATGTTGACCTGTTGGGTTAGTAGGGTTGGCCATTGGGTCAAGAATTGATCAATTTGACCAAAATTGACCATTTGGGTCAAATGTTGACCTGTTGGGTCAGTAAGGTTGGTCACTAGGTCAGGAATTGATCGATTTGACCAAAGTTGACCATTTATGTCAAACATTGACCTATTGGGTCAGTAGTTGATCAAATCAAGGTTTGTCATTGCTGATTGGATCATTTAAGAATGTCATTAAAATTTAGATTAAAAAGGCCTTATTAAGTTTTAACCTTGGTCATTAGGGTTCATTAACTATCTTTGGGACCTTTCATAAAAGTGAGTTCAACACATTTCTTGAAAGTTTTGAATTTTTTCTGTATTTTTAATTTTTAAAAATTTTCTAATAGTTCGTTCTAATTCAGAATCGTAGGCACAAGTCCTTGTAAACCTAAACTTTCGAATAAACTATTATAACACAACAATGAAAATAAAAATAAAAATAAAACACATATAAACAGATAAGATTTAAATAAAACTTTCTAAAAATTGAAATTTTGCTTTTCTAAAACAATCTTTAAAATTTTTCTTTTAATTCAAATCAGAAGGACATTCAATTCTCCCCGACAAAGACGCTAAAAACTTGATTCCTAGACATTAATACAGGTATATATTTACTTGTGGTAATAAGATTATAATTATATTTATGATATAAAATTTTCTCCTTTGCAACGACGCCAAAAACTTGACTCCGATGTAGATAGTAATTAAACAGTTATATTTAATTTTAGGGAATCTACGTAAGTATACGCTTCGTTATCAAGTAATATAAGACTTTATGATTAAGCTCGAAGTATTGATCCCACGGGGAGAAGTTTTAGATATTTAAAAGATAAAAAAGATTTTTAGATAACAAAATCTATATAGAAAAAGACACATACTTATACAGTTTAGATAATAGAAATTTAAAATGCAAATCTTTTTTGTATTTTCTTAAATTTTGAAATAAAGTAAATAATTAACTAACTATAATGAGATTTTTGTAAGATTAAAGAAGTATAGATAAAAATATATTTTTCCTTATCATGAATAAGTAATAAGTACAGGAGTTCTGTTGTGAAATTATTTAAAATGTGTTGTGCCGAATAGGAGCAATAATATTCTTTACATTTACTAGAGATACTATAAAAAACATTGGCTAGTTTAAAGTTTGAATAGTTTTGAAGACGGGTTAGGTAGGAAAGATACTAGCTCTCACTCTAGAGTTCCCTCCTTTCCCTCCACCTGGGGGCTTACATCTCACATCAAAACCTAAACAATAAACCAAATTGGGGACTTTAGTCTATCACCCTAAAGTCCTCTAATTCTACACCCATCAAAGTATATTTCTTTATTTATTTGCACAAAATTATATGAATTACTTTCTCATCCAAACAATCTCATGTGATTTCTATCTATTATTGATTGAGACAATAACTACTAAGATCTTACATGTTCTCACAAAAATTTTTTCATCTTAATTGGCCAAATCAAGAAGTAAATGAAGTGAAATGATTAAATCAACACAACTTCTTCCAACATTAAAGATCAATACTTCCATAACTTCCATCCAAAACTTAACTATTATTCATTTTAAGGAAAAAGATAAAGAAGAATACTCAGAATCCATGGAGAAAACACAACAACAAGTAGTTTTAAAACTAGAAATCAAGTAGAAAACATAAGAAGTCTCAATTAAAACTAAATGAAGCATAAAGTTAAAAACTTATCTCAAGTTTCTCTCCACCAAACTCTTGAAGTTCCTTTGAATCTCTTCCTTTCTCTTACAAGACTCTCTTGGACTAGTCGCCCAACCCAAGAGGGTTAAATCTCTCTAATACATTAGATTTTTACTTAAAAATCTCTACACACCTTACCTTTCACTAGGAATGAGATAAGTGTGAATAAAGCTTAAGTAAAAATCCTACAACTCCTTACTATAAAACTCTCTCTAAAACTCACTCTACAGCCTCTCTTCTCTTCTTCAAGTCTATTCTTTTATATTTTCTAAAAAGGTGCCTTTGTATCTTCAAAATTTGTTCATAATCAATGAATCTACCCAAGAGATGCATCCTTTCAAGTGAAATTTGAATGTCTTTTGGCGCCCTTGATTAGTTACCCACGTTTGTTCCAAAGGACGCCTCAAACACCTCTTCAAAATTTGACAAAATTACTTGAAATTGCAAAGTGACTACCCTGCGCTTAAGCTTATGGTCTTTGGCACTTTGGCGCGGCCTTCTCTGTCTGCTGGCGCTTATGAGCCCCTGTTCATTTTAACACATTCTTCAATTTTGATCCAAATTTGACCCTGTTTCACTTCTTTTTCCATATTTAGTCGATTTAATTGTACTTGAAAGAAAAAATACATAAATACCTTCCATTAAAGTACAATATCATAAAAAATAGGAGCAAAAATGTGTATAAAATATTATATATTTTAGGTATATCATTAGGTCAGTTCGAGATGATGATCACGAGCCATTGGATCAGTCGTGTAATGGATGGACGATCCAGATCACGTTGGACGAGAAGATGATAAATGAAACACGGGCCGTGTGACAGCTTACTCAGATGGCGGTGTTGAATGGTGGAGCACCGCGTAGCAGTTCAGAGCCGCCTTAGGTTTGCGAGGTGCGGAGTCAGATAAGTAGAAAATTAAGGAATTTTTATTTATTTAAATAAAAAAACCTTAGAAAATGCATAACTTAGTGTAGTAAAATCACAAGAATAAAAGAAAAATACTATGTTGCTCAGTGAGCAGAGGAAAACAATGTGAAAATAAAGTTGGAGTTATTTGACTAGTATTTATTTTTAAATTAATAAAATACAATAAAACTTGTTTAAATCATAACTCATAACAAACATTTCACCATGGCTTGAAAATTTGGGGTTTGATTCCTCATGTTAATATAGATGTTCTCTGATTTTTCAAGGTCAGAGGGCATCTCTAACCAGAGATCCCTAATTTTCAAGTTGAACCTATCTGTTTAAATTTAAAAATTATAATAAATAAAATACAAAATTAGTTTGGGTAGGTTTGCTGTGGTCAGATGACTCTAAGAAAAATATAGATAAGATTTAACTAATTAATAATGGCACAAATTGTAATTAACTCATTAAAAATTTAAAAAATTAAATAAATAAAATATGAATATAAAAATCACAAAAATTATTCCACTCTGTAAATAATAATCATGCTAACCACCCATAAAAGTTTGAAGTCAATTGTAATTGATTTAATCACTAAAATGGATTTTCTAAGTAAAATAGTATTTTTGGCACTAAAATAATTATAATAATTAAAATATAATTAAGAAAATTATAAAAATGGTTTTAGGAGTTCCTAGTGACCACAGAGACTTAAGAAAAATAAAATTGGAATTAAAATAAATATTTCATTTTTTAGCTATATTTTGATATTTTAAATAATTTAAAATATTCAAAAATAATTAAAAATCATCAAAATAGTAAAATATGAAAATACACCAAAATGTTACATTTTATTTCCTAGCCACTTAGGAACAATTAAAATTTTTTTCTTAATTTTTTAAATAAAGTTATGATTGTTCCAAAGGCTAAAATGAATTTTTCTTAATTTAACACTAAAAATAATTATAATAAATAAAATAAAAATCATAAAAATATGAAATTTACTTCTCTTGGTTCTCTGAACTCAGAGAGATTTATGAAAAATATAAACCCTAATTTTCCATTTAAATAATATTTTATATCTAATTAATACTAAAAATGAACAAATAAATATAATAATTAAAATAAAACTAAGAAAATTTTGAAAATTGGTCTAAGTGGTCCTCTGACCTAAGTAAACCTCGTATAATTTTTTTAACAACAGATGATTTGTTTTTGCTAAGTTAATGAATTAATTTTGAAAATACCTATTTTTACATTAAAATAATTATAAAAATAAAATTAAAATTAGGAAAATCACATTTTCTCCCATAATATTTTAATTGGGTGGGGTAACATCAAAATTTTAAAGTCATTTGAGTTGAATTTAATGAATTATGAGGTGATAGGCCTTAAAGGGGTAAAATGATAATTATAGAATTTAAGCTTTAAATTAATATTTAGGCTTAATCAAGGGGTAAATGGGTAATAAATGATTTTAATTAACTTTGTTGGATGATTGAAACATAAAGGGTTGAAAGGTAGAAACCAATCTCACCTCTCCATAACAAGGGTATAAATGGTAATTTTACTTTAATTATGGTAATTTGGAAGTTAATTAAATTAAATGATTCTAAGGTGAGGGGTTCGATTTTGGAAGATAATAATCCACTAATTTGAGACCCCTAGCTAATGGTTTGATGATAATACAATCATAGATAATGAATAAATGACATTTAATTTAAACATTCCTACAATTACAAATTCACCCATAATTCTTAAGGGCTTAGTAGTGAACTAGACTTAATCAAAATTTTGATTAATGAGGTTTAGAAAAGAAAACATGATTGATTAAGAATATTTTGAAAACACTAGTAGCCCAATTTTAAATTAATTGACTAAATTCCTTAACAAATCAATTTACCCTTAAAGGGTCTTCACCCACATAATTTGTAAAATGAAATATCAATTGATAGCTACCCCGCTCATGGGATAGTTAAAACATTAATGTTTACTGAGCATAGGGTTAACACACACTCACAAAACCTCACTTTGAAATGGATGAATGATTTAGGAACATAATAAGTTCATAGGAACTCGGGACGTTCCGAAATGGTCTCAAAATTCATTTAGGGTCATACCCCGAACACTTTTATAGTCTTTTGGATATCTTGGAGGACAAATGAACCTATTATGCTTTGCTCAAGAAAATCATCCATTACACAAATGAACAGGAACTCACCAAGTTATGCCTTAGGGCTTCTTAAGCACACTTTAAACCAGTCTTCCTTGTTTTCTTTACATGCAACATATTTTAATTCCCTGTAATATTATACATATACACTACAAGTACTGACATTTCAACTAGAGTGCGAGAAGAGGACTCGTATGCATTTGTAGTTTATTTACAATACTTTTCTTTACTACACATTACTTTTCATTTTCTGCAAATTATGCCATCATGCATGTTAAACCAAAACCAAAAACTAAAACATAACAAAATTCACAACAACAATAAGATAAGAAAACTTTGAAAATTAATCACAAAAAAACCCAAACAAAGATAATTGCAACTAAATTAGTATGTCTCTTTGGATGATCGAGTATCTCTCGGATGAGGTAACCTACGGATGTTAACGAGATTTCCCCCCGATATGGATGAACTTATTGAATTCATTTAGTTGGGTTTAGTAAATTCATCTGAACTAAGTGAATCTAAAGAAAATAGTGGTGCCGGAATGAGGGAACTGTAAGATCCTAACCGGTGTCGCTCCAATCAACCTAAATTCCCCCCTAATAATTGTGAAAACTACACCAAAACTCAAACTCTAAACCTGATACTTCTCACAACCTTCACAATTTGACACTTCTAAACTTAAACATGCTATAACAAGGATCTTGGAGAAAACACCGTGGACAGCACGATGAGACATGCAGAAATAACATCTTCGGGAGAGAAAACAGATTAATAACACCAAACCTCCTTGGAAATAAACAACAAGCCATAGGACTTTGAGATAGCTCGTCTAGTACGAAGTAAACCCTCACCTTATCTATTAGACTTTTGCACACCTGTAATATAAGCCCTAACTCGTCTTACGATTCTAAGGTCGTCATTCGGTAAAACATAAAACCTCCTATCTTCCAGACTATCTACATGATCAGTATCACGCAGATGCAAGCCTTAAATAATAGAAATTGGCAGGATGTAACAATGAACAATATCACTTCTAAATTAAAGCCAAACCATAGGGTAGTTTGGGAAGCCACCAAGGTTCTCCTCAGGGTCTGTAGCATCCCCTAGCTTTCTTCCTTTGGATTCCAAAAACATCTGTTCCAAATTTGCACCTTTCCCATTTGAATTTCCTATTTTCCGAACTTGAAAATCCTAAACCCCTTTGATTCATGAAGACAATATTTTTTGGTCTATATCGAGAGTTTTCTTAGGTGGCTTCGGTCATTTAAGATGTAATTAACTATAGGAGCTTGCCCTTAAAGGAAACTTTAACAACCCATGTAATATAAACCTTATCTAATCTCTTATATTAAATATGTGAACTTGTTTATCGACATAAATGATTCACAAAATAATGTATGTCATAGATTCTTTAGTTTATTTAATCGAGCCTCGCTAGTAAGTGATGTGTCTATTCTTCGGGGTAGATGCATGACTTGTGGTGTAGTTCTCGTTGCTTAAATTATTGCAAATATGAGATCCATTTTATTTCATATTTTCAAAATAAAAAAAATATTTTCTAAAACCACATATATTATCTTAAATTAAATTAAACACCACAACGACAACTTTTCAACTTTTTAACGGTCGATAATGGGCTAACACTTTGTAATCCACTTTGTTGCTCAACCCCTTAGATCATTCTATGAAAAATGTTTCTTCTATTATGGGGACCGGCTCTCCTTGAATGACTACTTGCATTTTTTTATCTTTCGGACTAATTCTCGGGGGTAACACTTTTCCTCACTTTAAATTTACTATCGTTATTTCTTCTAATTCTCAACGCTACTTCCCAGCACTGAGGTGCCACATCAACTGAATAGATGGTGACATGATATTTCGGGTGTGACGTAAAGGTGAAATAAAGATATTTTATTTAATCTACTCATAGTGCCCTAATACTATTCTCCGCTGTCACCATATTATTAAGAACCTTTATTTTTTAGGAGCTCACGTTTTTTGATTGGAATTGTAGTGTTGTCCATTAGCACCACTATGTCCTTTGATAGCACCATGGTGCTACAATCATGAAGCTACAACATTAAGAACTCTATCTTGAAAAAGTTTTCAACCCTAGGGTTTCAATGCCCACTATCCAAGTTGAGGTGCCGCATAGTGGGTAGGGTCAATGCTCCAGTTCCAAGGGCATCTCATGATTGTCCAAGTCATGACTGTTTTGGTTGACATGAGATTGACATATCAACAGCACTGTAATGCCCCATTAATAACGATGTAGTGATATGTTAAATGATAAATGCGCCTAATCATGCATTTCAAATGTAAATAAAGTTCTTTATTGGGCAAGAGATAATGATGGATGCTGACATGGCATCGTCATGTCAATAATACAGTACTACGCCTGCCTAGCACAACAACACTAAAAAAATGATTGTGTGCTAGCTGGTGTGTGTTAGTGTGACATGTCAACCTATCATTTGGTCAATCAATGTGGTATTGACATGTCACTCGCACTGCTATGCTGTTGACATGGCACCGCAGTGCTAAACTTGATTTTTCTTCTAGGAAAATAATAGTTTTCTACTACTCAAGGGTTAGCTTCTTGGACATTGATTCAAGTATTTGGAACTCATTCAACCCCTTATCTCCCCTATAGCCTGCTTTGAGTGCGATGATATGCAAAAGCAACTCTCTCTCATTTCATCTCAAAGCCAAAGCACTCCCTTCACTGATGAGAGTTATGTTTATGGCTAAAGTAAGGAAGTAGATGAGATGAGTTAGAGAACAATTGCAACATTTGAGTACATGAGTATTTTAGTCTCCTTCCTTCTCTTTATTTCATGTAGATCCTCTATCGTGTTGTTAGAGTGTTATGGCTGACATATAGTTAGAGAAAACTCCTAGCCTAGGCAACTTCCCGTTGACCTTAAAATTTTTCCTAGCAATTGATGCTCGACCACAATTACGTAGATATTTAAATTCCTTAATATGCCAAAAAACTGACCTAGTGTAAATTTAGCAGCTAGTGAGAGCAAATGTAATATGATAAAATTTATAGAAATAGATTTCTCACTAAAGATACTATGCAAGTATAGATATTGTTTCAAGTAATATAAGATTTTTTATAAAAAAACCCCATATCAATCCCATGGGGAACTTCTAAACAAAATACAATGAAACTCAGGAATTTTAATTTTAAGTGAACATTACTTAAGATTGCACCAAATATCTAAAGTCATAATTATGAAATTAAGTTTACTAATTTCTACACATGCAAATAAAAATAAATACATTGATTTAGAGAATATATATATATATATATATATATATATATATATATATATATATATATATATATATATATATATATATATATATGTACTTTATCCTTGCAATTAATTCATAATCAGGAAAAGTATTTCAAATGTATAGAAATATAAATGTGGTATTGTGACAAATAGGAGCATACCTATTCTTTACCTCTTCCGAGCATAAAGAACATTGACTAATCTAAAATTGGTGTCGGCATGTATAGTAGGGTTGGGTAGGTTCTAGTATCTCACTCCTAAATTACCCACTGTGGCCTCTCTATAGGACCTACCAGTGACTCTTAGTTCCAATTTGTAGACCAAATTGATAAAAGAATCTAGCCCATCAATCTAGAATTATCAATTCCACACCCATCAAATCTTATCTCTCTATCTATTTGCACTGCCCCTCAGATGATCTACACTACTCTTTCAAGGGTGAAACGTGATACTTACAAGTCAAGAAATCTTAGCCCTCTCAGATCTATAAGTTTCCTCAACAAATTTTAACTATACAAGTGGCCAATTTGTAAAGTAAATGAAGTACCGTAAAAATATCATCACAATTTTTATGAATAAAAGAAAATCTAAACAAAATCAAAATCACTTGCTTGATTACTTCATATTGCAAGGAGAAAGAAAGAAAAATACTTAAAAAGCATGTGAATAACAAAATAAAACATATTTTTAAAACTCAAATCCAAATACAAGACTTAAAGACAAAGATATAAATACTTATCTAGAATGTTTCTCCAAGCACACATTTGAAGTTCTTTGACATCTCTGACTCCAACAAACACTTACATGACTCCAAACTTCAGGAATCACAAAGACTCATAAAGAAAACTACTCACACTCTTTACACCCTCACACTCTATATGACTCTCTATACCTGACTCCCTTAGTCTCTTGGAATCTATATGTAGAGCTTTGAAAATGACCAAGAGTTGTTTCAGTCATCTGTTCAAAATTCAACCTTATTAAATGGATCTTCTAGAACATAACTGTGGCTCCTAGGTGCCAAATTCTTGCTCTTATACACCAACCATGTTCTGTATTTGGCACCGAGGTGCTGGATCCTGGTGCCTAGGCACCATTTCGGCTGGTTTTACAATTTTCATTAGTTAAGCCCATTTTGCTCCTTTTTGATGTATTTTTGCTTCTTTTTACTCTTAAACATTTTTCTTACACCTGCAACCAAAAACATAAAAAATATCTTTCATCAAAGCATAATATCTCAAAAACTAAGCATAAAATGTGCATAAAAATAGGTAATTTTTAAGGTAGATTAATTCCACCAAACTTAAACGTTATTTGTCCTCAAGTTTCACTATATATAAAAAGTATAACATATGGATGTAAGTTTTAATTAAAGAATTCTATAGTTTTTGTTTTATAAATGCAACAGTGAAACTTTAGAAATATTTTTAATAACTCAGGTTAAAACTAAAATGTAAAAATATCTTGCAGTTAAGTCTAATAGTTCTGATTTCATATTCAATTTAAGAATAATTACAATTTGTCATACTAAGGATGCTTAAAAGAAATACAAGAAAAAGAATCTCATAAAAACTCTACTAGTAAGGATGTTAATACTTTCAAAAGTAAGTTCAGAAATGTAAATAAGTTTATTTCCGTATGATGATTCAGCTGAAGTTAATTTTTGATTAGGTATCTCCTCAAACTTCTTCTCACATATTTTTCTATATATATATATATATATATATATATATATATATATATATATATATATATATATATATATATATATATATAATCATTTGCAATTTTATTTTTTTATGTAATGATTACTATATCTAGATAGACCTTTAATGATTTTGAACTCCACCATCCTCTTCTTAATGTTAAAAACTTCCCATATTTCCTTACTGATAAATGTGTATTAGCCTTGTAAAAGATTGTTCAAAGAGTCTTAATTCTTCTTTTTTAAGTAAAAATCTAAGATCCTTAATATTTTCAAAAAATACAATTTTCCTTACTTTAAATAGTAATATCATAATCTTATACTCTTATACTAAATATCTTATTTCTATAACTAACCTTTATTATTAAAAACTTTTACTTAAGTATACTATGACATTTATAAAATCAAAAGTATAGTTATCTAAAGTTATCCCAACATTCCACATGTTATGTTAAAATAATTTTTAAAAATATCGTTTACTTAGGAAAAATAAGGTTTAGTTTTTTTAATTTTTTTCTCCCATCCCCAAACATAAATTTTTAATTAATTTAAAGAAGTTCAATTTATAATAAGCATGAAGAAAGAGAAAAAGTAAACATTTCTAGGTAGGAGAATAGTACAGGTGTTATAAAATAAGTGTTGAGTAGTAAACAATTTAAATTAAAATAGATATATCATTTTGTAAATATAAAACTCTACTCGAACACATATCCAATACAAAATAAAAGTGTAGCAAAAAGTAGCTGTGATAAAAGTAAAAATAGCAGAATAACACCAAGCAATCCTACATAGTCATATATCAGAAGTCCAAACATAGGAAATGATACACATATCTACAACAAAATGGTAAGAAAACCAAGTCATCTCCTCTAATATCATCATCATCATCATCATCAAAATTAAATGATATATCTTCATCCATAGATTTCAAGCCTGCATAAGGAGTAAAACGAGGGTAAATAGGAAAATTAACTGACTGATCTCCCTTCATGAATTTCAGTAATGCCTCGTCATAATCTGCATCATAATCACACTTTCTCCTAACATAATCTACCATGAGATCAAATTTCTTTTCCATATCTTCCATATGACACTGCATCAAAAACATATCATTCTGGTGCTTCAAATATCTCTCACTCATCACATCTCAGAAACCTGATGGAGACTCAGTAGCAGTGGAAGTACAAGGTTTAGAAATAGAAGGCCTAGAAGTAGTAGAAGAAGGTGCATCATGAGCTCTATCTCTAGGTTGTTCGTACACATCTACATTGGCATTCCCAATGGGCTTGAGTTTCTTCAACTGTTCCTCCCTATGTTCAAACATTACTCCAGAGTCTTTACAAATAGAAAATATCAAAGAAGGAAAACCAAGACCTGAAGTAGTACTTGCTCTAGCAGAAGAACTAATAGCCTGATAAATATGAGAGCCAACATCTATATGTTTCATCTCTTGAATGCAGCAGTTTAAATATGGCTCTTTCTCTAGTTACCTCACTTATATGATTTGAAGGAAGGAGGCGAGCTGAGATAAAATAATTTCAAGCCTTTGAAGTGGCAATGAGCTTGGAAGAAGAAAAATTTACCTTTCAATCATTCCGAATCTTCCAGGCTCCACATCCATCAGTTAAATATGCAATGATATAATCTAAATCTTCTTCTAATGGAGTGTACTCTGAATAGAAACAATCAGTAGTAGGTGGCTGACCATATACCACATTGATCCGCTCAGTTGTGAAATCCACTCCTCTTCCCTGAACAAAGACCACATCATCAGTTGCTTCAGTAAATTTGCATAAAACACCTTGTACAACAACAACGATGATAATAACAGTAAAATAATACAAGCTTTCCCATTTTAGAGCCACAATAACAATTTCTATAGCTCCAACGAGTCTGTCGAAGCTTTGCTCAGTAATAAACTTTCTCGATGATGCAAATTCGTTGTGACAAATTAGTGCTTTAATATTGACAAACTTGTCATTATCAAAAATTTCCTTTCCCATTCCTCGCTTTGTATTAGGAGCCATCTAAAAAAATTGAAGAAAAATTCTAATAAATTTTAAAATTAAGATAAAAGGCTTCTACAAGTATTGTCAAATTAACAAAGCTTAAATCCATGGAATTTTCACCACTTAATCAAATACTTTTGCAAATTTCGGTTTTCACACAAAATGTATGAAAATTTTATGGTGAAATCACAAAATAACTATGCCAAAATGTATATCTAACCTCGAGAAGATGAAATCTAGTAGTTTTAAGTCCAAAAGCTTGAAGATTTAAGCACAAGGCGGAGCCCTAGGACCGGTATTCACGAAAAGGAGGAAGAAGATGAAGCTTATGCGTTGAAAATGGTGTTGGTTTGGTTTAAATTGCAAAAAAAATTAATTTTCTGCCAGTTTAATTGAACCGGTACCTAGGTACTGGTTTCGGTGCCTAGGCGCCCTAAAATTTTCATTTCTTTTTTTTTAAAGTTTATCACAGCAATACTAAAGCCTTTAAACCAAAATTTTAGATTAAATTATCATTAAACTTCATATTTTATAATTTTTCTAACATCATCTATCTTCAAATTTTTCGATCATGATTTCCGATCTATAGTTGAGTCCACATTTCTAACAAAAGTTTTTCACAACACATATATTCATTAATATTCAATAAATGACAATACAATAGACAATAAAATAGTTTCAAACACTAGAAACTAATAACACACAACAACACAATTAATTAGCACACAAAACATTTATTACTAAAGTCGACACAAACATAAAACATAAACACTAGTATCCTTCCAATGATCAGCCCTTGTTAACCTCATTCTCGTCACTCTTTTCACATGTCAAATAATTGCGCTCAAATGTGTAGAAGAAAGGAGCATGAAGAAATTTCATAGCCATTTTTTTTGTCAATCCAATTATTCATGTTATACATAGTTACATGATAATCCTGATAGCACGTCATGTGATTGGATTAGAGTTTCATCTGCCACTTCAGATGGTCATACTGATGATATATTTTATGCATTTTGTTGTACAGATTTGAAAGCTCTTCTTCAATCTTCCTCAATTTGCTCGTCTTCCTTTCCAAACTCAGCACTAAAAACCCATTGAAATAGGTTTGGGCAGTATTATGCACAAACTTATCTCCAATGGTCATATCATTATTTATAGTCTCCAAGGAAGTAGGTATCTAATTTTCAAAGTTCTAAAGAGTGGGGATGAAGGTAGGGCATATTAAAAGGAAATAAAAGGAGAAAATTGCTTGGGGATGGTTTTCCCAACATCCAGAAACTGTAGCGCCTAGGCGTCGGTTTCTGGCGCCTATGCACAAGCTTCACAGGACTTTGGCGCTTAGGCGCCAATTCTAACGCCTAGGCGCTAGTGTCCAAGTGAACACTGATTTGCCTATTGTCGAATTTCGTCAAATTTCAGTCATGCTTAATACTTTAAATATTGTTAAAACAAATTCTAGTATAGCAAAGGATGGTTATGATACTACATCAATAACAAACATGAATCAAATTACACAAATTGGTTACCTCCCACAAATTATTTGGTTTAACGTCATCATCCCGACGTATCCAAATGTTTTACTCAGACTAACCCAGCATCAAAGTTTCCTTATAATAGGGCTTGTTTTCTCCAAAGTAAGGTTTCAACTTATGTCCCTTTACTTTAATTATATGTTCAGTTTTTTGATCTTTAATATCCACTGCCTCATAAGGATAAACTTTAATCACAATAAATGGCCCTGTCCACCTAGACTTAAGTTTTCCACAAGATAAATTTAATCGAGTCTTTTATAATAAAGTTTCTTGCCCAGACTTAAAATTCTTTCTTAAAATCCTTCGATCATGCTAAATTTGCATCCTTTCTTTATAAATTCTAGCATTTTCATAAGATTCATTCCTAATTTTCTCTAGCTCATTTAATTGCAATAATCATTTTTCTCCAGCATGCTTTAAATTATAATTAAATTCATTTATCACCCAGTAAGCTTTATGCTCTAGCTCAAATGGTAAATGACAAGCTTTTCCAAATATTAGCCTATGTGGAAACATTCCTATGGGAGTTTTATAAGCAGTCCTATAAACTCATGATGCAGGATCAAGTCTATCAGACCAATAAAACCTTTTAGGATTTACAATTTTCTCCAAAATTCTTTTAATTTCATGATTTGATATTCTTCTAATCCACCGGTCCAAGGTTGATAAGCTGTGGCTATCCCATGTTTACATTCATATTTTTTTAAAGTAATATGTTAATTCTAAAATTCTTAAAGTGATTTCCCCTGTTAGTAATGATCACACTTAACATTCTAAATCTAGTAAATCTTTTTTTTTTGTTTAAAAATTTTGCAAAACTCAGAGCATCATAATGAGGCAAAGCTATCGCTTCAATCCATTTAGACACATAGCCACAGCTAATAAGATATAAATCTTTCTTGAAGATGGTACAAATGGTCCTATAAAATCTAAACCCCACACAAAAAAATGTCAACTTCTAAAGTAAAATTTAGGGGCATTTCATCTCTTTTAGAAATATTGTCTACTCTCTGACATTAATTATTAACATCCTTAAACAATGCAGGCCAATAAAATCCAGAGTGTAAAATTTTAAATGCAGTCATATCTATTCCAAAGTGTCCTCCAAATTCAGATTTATGACATTTTTACATAATTTCCAGAGATTCATTAATTGGTAAACATCTTCGAATGACGGAATCTCGACAACTTTTACATAAATAAGGTTCATCCCAAAAGCAAAATCTTACATCATAAATAAAATTTTTTTTCTAGTGGCTTGTTAGTTCATATGGTAGACTATTACTAACTAAGTGGTTAATTATATCTGCATACCACGTTATATGCCACTCAAAAATAGTATAAAGTTATTCATCAGGAAAATTTTTATTTGTCATCCTCATTGTTCTTTTCATTTTCATGTTAAGTCTTGACAAATGATCAGTAATTTGATTATCAACACATTTCTATCCATTATATGAAAATCAAATTCTTGCAAAAGTAGGACCCATCTAATTAATCTTAGTTTCACATCCTTCTTTGATATAAGATATTTAATAGTAGAATGATCAGTATGCACAATAAATTTAGTTCCGAATAAATATGATCTAAATTTATCAAAAGCATATACTATTGTCAATAGCTCTTTTTTTCAGTTGTTGCATAATTAGTTTGAGGTTCATTAAGAGTTTTGCTGGCATAATATATAAATTTAAAAATTTTATCATATTTTTGTCCTAAAACAACTCCAATATCGTTATCACTTGCATCACACATTAATTCAAGCAGTTTTTCCTAGTCAGGTGAAACAATGATAGTGCAGTAATTAATTTTTCCTTTAATAAATTGAATGCTTTTAAACAATCATTATTAAAATTAAAATTAGTATCTTTCTCTAAAATACGGCGTAGAGGCTTAGCAGTTCTAGAAAAGACTTTAATATATCTCCTATAAAATACAACACGTCCTAAAAAACTTTTTACTGTTGTTGTTGAAGTTGGAGGTTGTAATTTAACAATAAATTGAATTTTTTATTCATAAACTTTCATGCCATTTTTAAAAATTTTATGTCCTAATACAATCCCTTCGTGACCATAAAATGACATTTTCCGCAATTGAGAACTAAATTTCTTTCTTCACAACATTTTAAAACCTTTGCTAAACATGAATCAAAAGAGGTTCCAAAATTTGAGAAATCATCCATAAACACTTAAATTCCTTTCTCAATTAGGTCACATAAAATTAAAGCGTACACCTTTAGAAAGTTGCAGGTGCATTACATAACTAAAAGACATTCTTCTAAAAGAAAAAGTCACATAAGGACTTGTAAATGTAGTCTTTTCTTGATCCTCTAGAGCAATCAGTATTTGGTGAAAACCAGAATATCCATCCAAAAAGTAAAAATATTAATGTCCAGCTATTCTATCCAACATTTTGTCCAAGAAAGGTAAAAGAAAGTGATCCTTCCCATTGGCGGTAGTTAATTTTCTATAGTCAATACAGATTCGTCATCCGGCGACTTATGTTGTTGGAATTAATTCATTCTTTTCCTTTTTAACTACAGTCACTCCCCTTTCTTAAGAACACAATGCATATGACTAAACCAAACACTATTAGATATAAGATAGATAATTCTAGCATCTAACCACTTTAAAATTTCTTTCTTTACCACTTCTTTCATTATTGGATTTAATCTTCTTTGAGGATCAACCATAGGTTTATAGTTATCTTCCATTAAATATTTGTGCATACAATTGAATGACTGATTCTTTTAATATCAACTAATGACCATCCAAAAGATTTTTTATAATTTCTTAATTTCTCCAATAATTTTTCTTCTTGATCTTTAGTTAACTTTGAAGATATTATCACAGATAAAGCTAATGAATTTCCTAAGAATGCATACTTTAAATGTGTAGGAAGTTCTTTCATCTCACGTTCATGAGGTTTTTCAATTGAAGGAATTAAAGATTTACTATTTTCAGTAGTATTCAAAATCTCAAAGTTGTCCTAAACATAATTAGTATCCTCAACATTTATCTAAAATAATTTTTCTTCAAAATCACTTTTAGTATCACAATCTAATCCTTCTTCATCTAATATCACTTCAACTTTTTCCTCAGAAATGACTTCACATTTCTCTTAATAATGTTTAGCAATCACATCATAAAAAATATCCATTCTATATCATTTTTCTTTAGCAGGGTACCTCAATGGCTTTAGAACATTAAATGTTACTTCCTAATCATTAACTCTCACAGTCAACTCTCATTTCTGCACATCAATCGTAGAATGTCTGGTAGCAAGAAAATGTCTCCCCAAAATAATAGAAATTTCTTTATCTTCTTCCATGTCGAGCACAATGAAGTCCACAGGGAAGATAAATTTATCCACCTTAACAAGTACATCTTCTATAATCCCTTTAGGATAAGTGATAGAAAGATAAGCTAACTAAAAAGTTACAGTAGTGAGAGAAATCTCTTCTAAGTCTAAGCTTCAAAAAATCAATAAAAGCATGAGATTAATGTTAGCTTCTAAATCACATAAGGCTTTTCCATAATTTTTTTCTACAATTGCACAGGGTATTGTAAAGCTACCAGGGTTTTTAAGCTTTTGAGAAAACTGCTTTCGAAATATTATACTACATTCTTCCCTTAGTGCAACAGTCTCATAAGCTTTAAACTACCTCTTTTTGTTTAATATATCTTTCATAAATTTGGCATAACTCGGTATTTGTTCCAAAACTTTAGCAAACAAATATTGATTGTAAGCTTCTTAAATAGCTCAAAAAATATTGAAAATTGTTGATCAAGCTTTTACTGTCGAAGTGTTTGAGGAAAAAAGGTGGCGCTCTTTCTAAATCAATTTTAGTTGAAGAGACATATTGTTCTTCGTCTTTAGAAATAGTTTCTTTAGGTTTGTTAGTTTCTTCAATCTCTCTCTCAACTTCAATCTCTTTTTGAATTTTGACCTTAAATTATTTTCCACTCCTAAGTTGAACAGCTTTAATTTGTTATTGTTCCTTTTCCTTTATCTTTCAGATTTATTTCAACATTACTACGAAGTGTTCCTTGAGGTCTATTTCTAAGTGCTTTAGTAATTTATCTCAGTTGATTCTCAATATTTATTATTACAACATTTTGACTTTACATTTGATTACCCATTTACAAAACTACTTCTTCTATAAACAACTGCTTTTCCTTAAATTGTTGGTTATTAATGTAAGGATGATAAGAAGTTTGATAGTTAGAATTATCCTGATTGTTCCAATTTCCTGTCATGTTAACTTGATTATTACCCCATTGCTGATTTCCACCACCAGAATTGTTCCAGTTAAAATTGGGGTGGATTTTCCAACATGGGTTATAAAAGTTAGAATATGGGTTATTGGGATTATTAACAACCACATATAAAGTTTCTAATGATTGAGAATCATTCATTTGTCCTAATAAATTTTCCTCGCTTAGTTGAGGTCTTTGGGAAATTTTCATAGCATAATTATCTAACTTCTTAGATATCGAAGCAATTTTAGATACTAAGATGGTAAAATCATCATTATCATGAATACTAGCCAGTCTTGTATGATTTACCCTTTCTAAGGGCCATCGAAAATTATTAGTGGTCATTTCTTCATTTAAGGTTTGAGCGTCAAGAAATGATTTTGACATTAAAGATCCTCTAGCAACAACATCAGTTATAGATCTAAATGATCCTACTAACTTAATATTAATGTTTAAATAATTAACTAGTAAGGTAAAGCATGATGTGAACACTTCCTAAGGAGTTCCTTAAATCATTTCCAAGCCTAAAAAATTGATTCCCCTCATACTGAATAAAAGAAATAGTATCATTTCTAAGCTTAGCAGTTTTTGAAGGAGGAAAGTATTTAGCCAGAAATTTTTGTGTCATGTCTTCCCAAGTTCTAATAGATCCATGTGTTAATGAGTTATCTTTATCCCTTAAGGAAAAAGGAGAAAGGTTAAGTCTAATCGCATCTTCTGATATGCCATTATACTTGAATGCGGCACAACGTTCTTGAAAACTTGAAAGATGTAAATTTGGATCCTCAGTTGGTGTTCCCCAAAACTGATTATTTTGCATAATTTGTATTATTACAGGTTTAAGTTCAAAAGAGTTAGCTGCTACAACAGGAATTTGAATACTTAAATGAACTTTATCTGTCGTAGGGTTTGCATAAACCCTTAAAGGTCTTTGTAAAATTGGATGCTCATTGTCATTAGTTAAAATTTCAATGTTATTTTGTGATGAGTTTGCCATTTCTTGATAATTATGAAGTTGTTTTTGCTTTTAAATTCTTCTTATAGTTTGTTCTAATTCAGAATTGTTGGGTACTAAACCTTCAGATCCTGAAATTCACATATAAAATGTAAAATTCAGTAAGTAAAATACTAAAGTAATCTAAATAATAAATATATATATATATATATATAATTTTTTTCAATTTTTTTATTTTTTTTAGTTTTTGCTAAATTTAAAATTTTTTAATTTTTTTAATTTTTTCTAGTAATCCTATAATTTAAAATAAATTTTCAAATAAAATTTCTAAAAAGATATTTCTTTGTTAAAGTTTCATTTTTATTTTGAAGTAACTCCGACAACGACGCTAAAAACTTGTTGCCCGACCGCAATTACTCAGTATATTATATTCCTTAATATGCAAAAAACTTGACCCAATTTATATTTAGCGGCTAGTGAGAACAAATGTAATATGTTAAAATTTAAAGAAAATGATTTCTCACTAAAGGTAACTACGCAAGTATAAGAATCGTTTCAAGTAATATATGATTTTCTATAAAAAAAAACCCTAATATCGATCACACAGGGAACTTCTAAACGAAATAAAATAAAACTCAAGAATTTTAATTTTAAGAGAACTTTACTTAAGACTGCACCGAATATTTAAAGTATTGATGATGAAATTAAGTTTACTAATTTCTACACATGTAAATAAAGTTAAATACCTAATGATTTAGAGAATATATATATATATATATATATATATATATATATATATATATATATATATATATATATATATAAAAAAAAGAAGGAGCAGCTTATGGCTCCATACGTGTTAAAAAGAAAACTTTTGGGTACAAAAAATAGAGGGAGAGTAGATCCCTATCTAATATGGGTTTCTTCTCTCCACAATACAACTCTACACTAAGAAAGTAAAAACAAAAAACAACAAGTGAAATCCAGTATACCAAAAAACCAAAATAACAGTATACCCACTCTAAAGAAGTACACCAAAACACAAAAACTAAAGAAGAGCATCTCAGATCACCACTGCTTAGGCTGAGAAATTCTGAGGTAGGGAAGGCCTAAGAGATCTCCTTTAAGTAAAAACAAAAGGCTGGGAGATAAAAGAGTAGTGATGATAGAAATTTCAGAGTGCATAGCATTCTTAGCAAGCCAATTGGCAGGTTTGTTGCCTTCCCTGTAATTAAACTGAAAGTTAACTGTAAGAAGAGTTGACAATTGTTCAATTTGTTGAAAACAGGTTAATAGGAACCAAGGACAAGGATTTGTTTGGGTCAAAATGTTGAAAAGTAGTTGGGAATCTGATTCCATGACGATTCTAGTAAGCTTGCCTCTATGAGCCAGTTTCAGGGCCCAAAGTACAGCCAGAGCTTGAGCTTCCAAGGCATCTCTAACAAAAACTAGAGATTGTAGGGAGAGAAAGCAGATTCCATTCCAATCTCTGAACACTACCCCAATACCAGCATTTGAGAAGATATAACTACCATCAGTATTAATTTTGGTCCAACCATGTTCAGGTTTATGCCAATAGACTAGCTTTATGCTGATAGGAGATGGAGGGTTCAGAACTTGTGATAACAAGTTGGGAAATCTTTTCCACAGAATCAGCTTCCTGATAAAAGAGAGGCAATTATTATCTAATAAAAGTGTTGGCTGGGTTTTACCATCAAATTTCATGTGGTTACTAGCCATCCAGACAAACCAAGATACAATACAGGGAATACTTTCTAAATGTTGTTGAGACTAGTCTTGCCAGCAGGTGGAAAAAGAACTCCGGGAGAGTGAGATGGACTGCAGGTTAAGATGGAATAGAATTGACTCCATACCTCCTGTACAAAGGTACAGCTGAAAAACAGATGACACAATGTCTCTTCTTCACATTTGTAGAAACTAAAGCAGGAGGGCCCCCTAAGTCCTTTTAGTTTGAGTATGTCATCAATTGGAAGGATTTGGTGGAAGAGCCGCCAACAAAAGAATGACATAGAAGGAGATAAAAAAACTGTTCCAGATCATCTTTTCCCACTGTCGTTGAGGTCCCTGATCAAAAAAAGAATAAATATATGATGTAGTAGTTTGGACAGCAACTTTCTTAATGATGAGAGTGTCTTTCCTGTTGGAAATGATAGAGATTTGCAGAGTTTGTTGGACCTGTTGATTGTCAAAGAGAGTATTGAGAAAATGTATATTCCACTTCCCCTCCTGCTAGCACTGCTGCGCCTTGAGAGGTAGATGTCTGTTAAGTTGAAGCTGAGGTAACAGTTTGCCCCTACCACTTCAGTTATCAAGCCATAGATTAAGATTACCTTCCCCTAGCTGCCAAATGAAAAGCTCTTCAGCTTTATCTTTGACTTTAAGCATATTGGACCAGACCCTAGAATCCCCAAGCTTTCTAACAGCCAGGGTGGGTGGAAATATCTACAATATTTCCCTTTAAGAAAAAGTGCCCACAAGGAAGTTTGAGCTCTGAAGTTGATCCATAGCTTACAGAAGTTGATGTGTTTGAGCTGACAAAAACTTTTAAAGCCTAGTCCACCATTATCATAAGGCTTACACACTTTGTTCCAACTGGTCCAGTAGTTGATGTCTTGAGCCTGAGCACAGGAATCTATTAAAGGTCCTTTCCAGCAAAATTTGAGTTCCTTTTTTCATAGTGACCATTTGGAGTATATATGAGGGGAAAGTTGCAAGCACACTTTTGAGCAAGGTGAGTCTTCCTCCATAATAGAGAAATGAAGTGGTCCAGTATATGAGTTTTTTATGGATTTTTGTGACCACCTCATCAAATTGGATCATTTTAGACCTGCCTGTGATTAATGGAACTCCAAGATACTTTAAAGGGCCCTTATGTAAATTGAAACCAGTATGCTGAACAATCCAATGTGCAATTGGAGGCTTAACCCATTTACTGAGTAAAATGTCACTTTTATGCAGGTTAAGACTCATCCCAGAGTAGTTCATGAAGGTGTGAAGACTATTGAGGACAAGTTTGATAGCAGGTTTGGTAGCATTGAGGAAAATAATCATATCATCTGCATAAGCTAGATGACTAATAGCAATATCTGATTTAAGTAATAAAAAATTAAGATAAAATGGTTGGGGATAGTGGATCACCTTGTTTAATACTTGATGCGGCGGACTTATATATGCAAGAATGTTTTATATATGTTTATAATGATTTTGTAAAGTCCGAACACTCAACGCAAGTATACGTATCGTATCAAGTAATACAGGGCTCTAATGGAGTCCTGGTTATCGATCCCACAGGGAAGTACAAAGTATAAGAAAGTGTTTCACAATATATATAATATAGCACTGAAATCCGATACTCAAATTGCACTTAAAGTTTACTACTTACTTCTACTATCACTATGCAGAAAACAGTAATACTATATCAAACTACAATTACTTCTAACAACTTTGAAAACATAATTAACTAGCAGACACACTAAGCTATGCATTTGAAAGGTTTTTGATATATAAGAAAAGTATATTTCCTCTTGCAATGAGAAAATGATGTGTGGATTGATATGGAACAATTATTTATGTTATTGTGTCAAATAGGAGTATAGATGATTCTTTACCCTTAAAAGAGTACCCCCCCTTCTAAGCATGAAAAGAACATTGACATATCCCAAGTTTAGTCACTAAATCTAAGGCTAGGCTGGAAGGATACCGACTCTCACTTAGGAGCTCCCACTCACCCTTCACCTGAAGAATAACCTTCGAGTTTAGTCACTAGTCTTAGAACCAATTTTGGGATTTCAGCCTGTCACCCTAAAATCTCCTCATTGAAGTCCATTAAAACACATTTCCCTATTTATTTGCACTCAATTCCCATGAACTACGCAATTCATCCATGGAAATTGAATGGATCTTTCATTATTGTTGTAGGACATTAATTCCTTTCGGAGTTAATGTTCAACAACATGTTTTAACATTTCAATTGGCCAAATCGAAAAGTAAATTAAGTTCGAAATGAAAAACCATCACAATTTCTTCAATACATTAAAAGCACATCAAATCCACATCAATCCATCATCACATCTCTATGCAAGAAGAAAGACAAGGGAGACTACTCAGAATTCATGAAGAAGATACAATAAAACATGGATTTTATATATTAAAAAAAGTCATACAAATCATAAAAGAAAATACAACTTATATCTTTCTCTTCCCTAATGCAATTCCCTTAAAGTTCCTTTGAATCCTTTTCTCTTTTCTTTACAACACTTGATTCTCTCTTTAGAATAGAAAGGAAGAAGCAATCTCTCACTTTACTCCTTCTCCTTCACTCCTTAGAGAAGAATTCCTCTCAAATCCTCACTTCTACACACTCTTCTCCTAAATCCTAACACTTAACACACTAAAACAACTCTAAAAGACACAAGACACACACAAGAGACACACCATTTTTCGTTCAAAAACAGTTACTTATAAGTTAGAAACGAAAACCCAAGAGTTTTCATAGGCATCCCTTCAAAAAGTCGCCAAAACTCTTCAAATTTGAATTCCACTGACTTCGGGCGCCACCAGTGCTCTATCATCAAAATAATGTCTTAGTCCCTGTAAAATGGAACCAGCGGCGCCCACTCTGGCGCCGACGGCGCCAGAACATGTTTTCCATCATTTTGCTCCTTTTTGCTCTAAATTTGTTCTTTTTCTCTTCTTTTCACTCCAATCACCTAACATCATCATATCTGCAACATATAATCAAAAAATATCTTTTTTAAAGTGCAATATCACAAAAAATTGGTAAAATTATATAGCAAAAATCATATATATTTTTGGTGCATCAAAATCCCCCAAACTTTAACTATTACTTGTCCTCAAGTAATCCTTTTACTACATAAAATTATAACTCTAGACAATGTACTTTTCAACTGTAAGACACTAAAATTTTTCATTCAAAAGAATATATTGGTTAGATTTTCAGAAAGAAATTTAGTAACTCAGTTCAACACTACAGATATAGAATATTCATCAATCAAGTTTAAGGGTTCTAGTCTTTTATTTATTTCAAGATGAACCATAATTTGTCACATTAAGAGTGCCTCAAAAGACTATGTGAAAAAGGAGTTCATGCAAACCTCATTAGAATGTAGGCCAATACTTTAAACAAAAATTCAGAAATGAAATCAAGTTCTACCATTAGGGTGATTCAAGTGAAGCCAATTTTTTATTAGGCATCTCCTCAAGCTTCTCCTCATAAATATTTTTCTTTCTTTTTCTTTTCTTTTCTTTTTCTCTTTTCTTTTATGGATTGTTTTTCAATGCTTCTTTTCCTTTTTTTCTTTCTCTATTTTTTAAAGAGGATTACTATATCTGGATAGCCTTTAATGATTTTGAACTTCACTCTCCTCTTTCTAAAGTTCAAACCCGAGACATCTCCTTACTTTATAGTTAAGTACAAGCTTTATTATTCATCATAAAGTTACAATCTTTTCTTAACACACAATACTTTAAGTCCCTTAACATTTCAAAAATACAATTTTATTTACTTTAAATAGTTGACTATAATCAAATCTTTTCATACCAAATATCTTACTTCTATAAAATTAACCTTTATTACTAAAAATTTTAATCCAATCCTTCCATAATATTCAACTGAAATAAAAATTTTTAGTTACTTACAGTGAGGTTCAACTACTAGAAGTTATGCTAATAATTTTTGAAAATATAATAATTGAGAACAAATAAAAGCTAATATTTCTCTACCCTCCCCTAAACTTCAATTTTTCGATAGAATTTGAAACAAGAGAGAGTAGAAGAAAACTAACCTTTTCGTGTTGGATCTTAAAATCTTCAACAGACAATCTAGTATTAATCAAAATTTATAGTAGCATGAAGTATGATATAACAATTTTAAATATTTGCATGGGTAAAGAGAAATTAACTTTTAAACATTCTAAACATCCAACAAAACACTATAATATTAAACAAACGATCACAGTACTACACAGTCCAGCTAACAAATTTTAATGTTTTAGTACAACGTAACAGTACACCAACAAGGTTACACAACATATGAAAATAAATAACTACTACATCACAACAGTACTACAACAGGGTTACACATCACATGAAAGATAAATATCTACTACATCATAACAGTACAACACAACAGAACAAGAACAACAAAAATAAAAACAAACAATCTACCAATCTCCAACACCAGGATCAGCAGGGTCTTCAGCAGGGTCATCAGCAGGGTCATCAGTAGGGTCAGGTCTATATGGTGTATAGCTAAGGCAAGTAGGAAATATCACATCAGACTCCTCCTCATAAATCTAACCTGAGCGTCATAATAAGCAATATCAAACTCAAATCTCCTCTACAGATAATCTTCATTCACATCACTCATCGCCTCAAACACATCCATCCTACCATGGAGTCTATCCACACTAGCACTTTGTAATCTCAGTTGCTCTATAATATCATATAATGTAGGCGGCTCAGATGCAGATGGAACATCTTAACTCATAGTAGGAATATCAGCACTCCTATGCTCAACTCGGACTCCCACATGAGACTCATAAGTACGGATAATAGTCTTTGTAATTGGTCTCACAGGTATCGCCACTTCTTCAGAACTACTGAACTCCACTCCAGACTGAATACATAGGGCATGAACTAAGGCAGGATGTCCTAATCCTCCAGTGGTCTCGCCTCTAGTAATAGTCTGAATGTTCTTGTAAACAATAGCTTCAAAATCAATCTTTTTCATCTTCTGAATGCAATAGTTCAAAATCGCTCTATCCCTTGGAACTTCGTTGTGGTGATAAGATGGTAATAGTCTCACAGAGATAAAATAATGCCAAACTTTTGATGCAACATTCAATGTGGAAGCGGGGAAATTCATCAACTGTTTTTTACTTACTTTCCATTCCCCTCTTCCGTCAGTCAGAAAAGCAATAACTTCTCTCATATTCTCCCCTCGAGTGTCAAAGTTTTCGTATTCACAAACAAATGGTTCCTGAGTCTGATAGAAAGCATTGATACGCTGAGGAGTAAACTCAACCATTTTTCCTTTAACTAGCACGTACTCAGTCTCAGTCCAGGGTACATTTGAATAGAATTCTCTAACAACTCCCATAACAGCAATCATAGTAAAATAACAAAATCGCTCCTAGTTCTGCTCTGCAATTAATTTTTCTACAGATCCACCAGGACTATCAAAAGCTCGATCCTGGATACACTTCTTATTGTAAAGGTAAGAGTTAAAGCAAAATTGGGCTTTAATATTAACAAGCTTCTCCTCATCAAAATCCAATTTCCTCTTCCCTTTACTCAACCTTAGAGCTATGTGAATTTATAAAATTTGCAAGAAAATTCCAATAAATCCCAAATTCACAATGTAACAAACTCTAAACACTATTCTAAACAAGTAAGAGCAAATTTCATCATGGAAATCTCAAAATCTCTTTAAAACTCCAAAATTTCCAACCTAAGCAATATGAGAGATTTCCATGGTGAAAAAAAAAAATTTAACTTAAAGTGAAACTCTTACCAAGAGAAGTGCGGATCCGACCTTGAAAAGCTTTGAAATCACCTTGAATCTGAGATCTAGCAAGCCCTAGATCTTCAAAGTCGCGAAAATGGAGGAGGAAGACGAAGGCAATGGAAAAATTTGCGGGTCCCAAGGTAAAAATTGTGAAAACGAGGGTTCTTGGCCTTTTACTAGGTTCGGGCGCTGGCGGCACTTGATAGGGCACCGGTGGTGCTCTATTTAAGAAAAAAGCCCAACTCTCTGGATTTGGGCGCCATCGGTACCAGTCCAAACTATTTTTTAGGTCCGAAAATTTTTCTGTAATTTTGATCGTTTCGACTTCCACATTGGTGTTTAACACTTCAATAGGCATTTACATCATCTCACAAGCTATTATCAACACAATTATTTACAAAAACAATACACAACAAACTTATATATATAAAATCCAAGTTTCAACATAAACACCAAAAATGTTCATTCAAACCAAACCAAATCTTAGATGTTTTAGTGTTGCAAGTACTCTACGATAGGCAAACACTAAAATCTAAGTACACAATGAAAGTAAGCATATCCAAATCAAAATTCAAAGCAAAGTAAAGTAAATACTACACACACCAAGCATACTTAAGGCAAGCAAACTAAACACACAACAAACATAAGTAGAATTCATCAATTACTCCACATCAGTTTCAGAACTATCCTCTCCTCTAATGTCTCTAATTGATTGCTGATGCACAAACAAATTATAAAATGGACGAAATGGAATTTCGTCAGACGATTCCTCAGCAATCACCGTGTTCTTCTTCATCAAGTTAATAAAGCCCATCTCAATTCGACCAGTGTGATCAAATTGTTCCTTCATTCTCCAATCTATATGATCGAATAAATCAGAAATATTATTGATTGTACTCATAACGTTCTGTACCTGTTTCTCCAACTGTTTGATCCTCTTCAATATCATTCTGGAACCTTCAGGAAAATAGGTTTGAATAGGTTGTGAAGTCTGTGTTGGTTGATTAGTAAGTAAATTCATGTCATCTTCATCTCCCACTGTCTGGTAGTCATAAGGATTAGTTGGATCAATGGGCCTCCATGGAAGAAGAACCTTTTCCCAACTTTCATAAGGAACTTACGAATTGAATACATAACAGAAATATGGTGGACGAATGTCCAAGCCCATATTTAGATCCATGAACAATTAATCCCAAAATAGATTTCACAATGATATTACCAATGTCAATCAGCCTCCCAGTTTGAATACAGAAATTCAAAATGGCGCTTTCCTAGGTTATCTTGCTAATCTTCATTGTTGGAAATAACTTTGCTGAAATAAAGTAGTGCCACTGCTTAGACACTGGATTGAGAGATGCGGATGGAAAACTAATGTATCCATTCTCTCTAATTTCCCAATCCTCATTCTCATCCGTCAAATATCGATACACATCAATCATATTATCTCGTGTGGCATTAAAATTAGAATAATGGCAAATGGGTACGTTCTTGATCATAAAGAGATCGTTAATTTGTGCATGAGTGAATTGAACAAATCTACCACACACAAATATGAACCCTTGGTTGATTCTGTGAAGATTTGTATAAAATTCTTTCACGACAGGAACAACAATGACAGCGGTAGTGTAGCAAAGCACTTCCCAACGTATCTCCTTAATAATCTCTTCAATTCTAGTAGTAGGATTATCCATACCTCGATTTATGAAGCCTCTTTCTTTGATAATCATTCTCTTCATCATCACATTATTGAACAAACGTTGCGCTTCCAAACTTATGAACTTCCTTCGATTGAAAACGTGAGATCGAGGGGTTTCAATGGAGTAGGAATCCATGGGATACAAATTGGGAATGGTAGTTTTCATTTTTCTGGAGTTAGGAAGTCAAAAATAGAGTTTAGGGAGTTATAAGGACGAAGATCCCGCCCAAAACCACCAAAACTCGCATTTTAAAACTTAAAAACCGTAAATAGGTTTTAGGCGTCGGCGACGCTCGATAGGGCGCCGGCGGCACTCAAACCTGGAAGTTCAGTGTATGGTCTGTGATAGGGCGACGACGGTGCCCATTTTGGCGCCGGCAGTGCCCATTTTGGCGCCGGCGGCACAAGTGGTAAAAAATTCTCACCAAACTTCGTTTGACCTAAAATATTTAAATTTCTCAATTCGATCCAATGTTTATCCATTTTTAAAGTATTTAGGAGTAATTAGGATTTAAAAACAACTATCTAAAAAGCACAACTACAACAAACAAGCAAACACACCACAAAGATACATATGGGTTGCCTCCCATAAATCGCTTGGTTTAACGTCGTCAGCCCGACAAAACATTCAGTTAATCGAGATGACTAAGCATTAAAACCTCTTTGAAGTCAGCTTGAAACCCGTCAAAGTATGGATTTAATCAATTCCCATTAACCTTGAAAATCTTTCCAGTCTCAGGATCTTTAATATCAACAGCTCCAAAAGAATGAACTTTTACAACTGTAAAAGGTCCTAACCATCTAGACTTGAGCTTTCCAGGAAATAACTTCAATCTTGTGTTGTATAATAAAACTTTTTGTCCAAATTCCAAGTTCTTTTTCAATATCTTCCGATCATGCCACAATTTCATTTTCTCTTTATAAATCCTATCATTGTGATAAGATGCATTTCTAATCTATTCCAATTCATTCGATTGCATAAAGCTTTTCTCTCTAGCATTTTTCAAATTAAAATTCAACTCTTTTATCGCTCAATATTCTTTATGCTCCAATTTAACCGGTAAATGGCAAGTCTTACGAAACACTAGTCTATAAGGAGATATTCCAATAAGGGCTTTAAAAGCATTCCTATAAGCCCATAAAGCAGTATCTAATCGAGCAGACCAATCTAATTTATGATTATCCATAGTTTTCTCCAAAATTCTTTTAATTTCACGATTAGACACTTCTACTAAACCACTAGTCTGGGGATGATAAGCAATAGAGATTCTATGAATAATATTATATTTCTCAATTAATCTCTTAATTCGATTATTCCTCAAATGGGATCCACCATCAGTTATGATAACTCTTCGCATTCCATATCTTGTAAATATATTTTTCTTTAAAAATTTTGAAATACTACGAGCATCACATCTAGGTAAAGCAATAGCTTAAATCTATTTTGAGACATAATCAAAGGCAACCAATATATATAAAATTCCAGATGAATGAGTAAATGTTCCAATAAAATCTAATCCCCATACATCAAAAATTTCAAGTTCCAAATTATAATTTAGAGGCATTTCATTTCTTCTAGAAATATTACCTACTTTCTGACATCGATCACATGATTTAATATATCTATAAACATCTCTAAAAAGAGTAGGCTAATAAAATCCAGATTGTAGAATCTTAAATGCAGTTTTATCAGTACCAAAATGACCTCCAAATTTAGAATCATGACATCGTTCAATAATCAAATTAGTTTCTTCTTGTGACACACATTTCCTAATAATCAGATCCTTACACTGTTTATATAGATAAGGCTGATCCCAAAAATAAAATTTTGCATCATATTTAAACTTATTTTGTTGTTGCCTTGTTAAATCAGGTGGTACAATATCGCTTACAATATAATTCACAATATCAGCATGTCAAGGCATATTACTTCCCATAATAGTATAAAGTTGCTCATCAGGGAAAATTTCTGTAATTTCCTTCTCAAATTCAGATAATTTATCATAGCTTATTCTTGACAGATGATCAGCTATTTGATTATCAGCTCCCTTCCTATCAACTATCATAAAATCAAATTCTTGCAAAAGAAGTATCCATCTAATGTGTCTAGGTTTTGGATCCTTCTTTTGCATTAAATATTTGACAGTCGAATGGTCTATATGCACAATACTTTTAGTTCCAATTAAATAAGGTCTAAATTTTTCAAAAGCAAATACTATAGCTAATAACTCTTTTTCAGTAGCGGTATAATTAATTTGAGCCTAGCATAGTAAATGACTTTGAAAACTTTAGCATGCCTTTGCCTCAATGCTACTCCGATCGCATAATCACTTGCATCACACATAAGTTCAAATGGTTTCTCCCAATCTGGTGAAACAATTATAAGTGCAATGATTAATTTCTCTTTCAATAATTCAAAAGCACTCAAGCATTCATCATTAAAATCAAATTTTCTATCATTTTATAAAAGTCGGCACAAAGGTTTAGTAATTTTAGAAAAATCTTTAATATATCGCCTGTAAAATCTAGCGTGTCCTAAGAAACTCCTTACCTCTCTCACAGTAATGAGTGACGACAATCTCTCAATCACTCTAATTTTAGCAGGATCGACCTCCATACCATGTTCAGAAATTTTATGCCCAAGCACAATTCCTCCTACAACCATAATTTGACATTTCTCCCAATTCAGAACTAGATTTATTTTCTCATAAAGCTCCTAAACTTTTGCAAAGTTTTTCAGGAAAATTTCAAATGAAGTTCTGAATACAGAGAAATCATCCATAAAAACTTCTATTCCATTATCTATCATACTACTGAAGATAGACATCATACATCTATGAAATGTTGTAGGTGCATTACACAGTCCAAAAGACATTCTTCGAAAAGCAAAGGTTCCATAAGGGCTAGTAAATGTCCTCTTTTCTTGATCCTCAAGACCAATAGGTATTTGATGGTAACCAGTATATCCATCCAGAAAATAGTAGTACTTGTGTTCAACAAGTCTATCGAGCATTTGATCAAGAAAAGGAAGAGGGAAGTGATCTTTTCTGGTGGCGGCATTTAATTTCCTATAGTCAATACAAATTCGTCTTCCATTAAATTGTCTTGTGGGTATAATTTTACTACATTCACTCACTTCAACAGTCACTCCTCCCTTTTTTGGTACACAATGTATTGGACTTACCCAAGCACTATCATAAATAGGATAAATAATTCCAGCATCCAATAATTTTAAAATCTCTATCTTAACTACTTCTTTCATAATAGGATTCAATCTCATTTGTGGATCAACTCTCAGTTTATGTTCTTCATCTAATAAGATTCTGTGCATGCAAATCGAAGGACTAACTCCTTTAATATCTGCCAATGTCCATCCAAATGCTTTCTTGTATCTTTTTAAAGTTTCCAATAACTTTTGTTCTTGATATTCATTTAATTTCGAAGATACAATAACTGGAAAGGTAGATGATTCTCCTAAAAACATATACTTTAAATGGTTAGGTAGAATTTTCATCTCAAGTTCAGGAGGTTTTATGATAGATGGAATTAAGCTTTTATTTCCACCTTACATAGTGTCTTATACTTCAAATCTCTCTTTAACATACTCCAAATCTTCATTCTTCTTACTATCTGAATTTTCTTTATCTTCAATTTCTTATTCAAATATATTTTCATATTCCACTTCCTTTTCAAATATATTCTCAAAATGATTGTTTCTCAAATATTCACAGACCTCCATCCTAAAACATTCATTATCTTTTTCCATTGAGGGATACTTCATAGATTTTAAAATATTAAAGGTCACCTCTCATTTTTGAACATCAATCACTGCTCTTCCAGTAGTAAGGAATGGTCTTCCCAAAATGATTGGAATTTCTTTATCTTCCTCCATATCAAGTACAATAAAATCCACAGGAAAGATAAATTTATCCACTTTCACTAACACATCTTCCACCACTCCTTTAGGGTAAGTAATGGAACGATCGACCAACTGAAGAGTCGCAGATGTAGGAGAAATTTCTCCTATTCCCAACCTTTTGAAAGTTAATAAGAGCATAAGATTAATACTAGCTCCTAGATCACATAAAGCCTTTCCGAAAAAATTTTCACCTATAGCACACGGAATAGTGAAACTACCAGGAACTTTAAGTTTTTCTAGAAGCTTCTTCTGAATAATTGCACTGCACTATCTGCTAAGTGTAATAGTTTCATGATCAGTAAACTTTCTTTTCTTTCTCAAAATATCCTTCATAAACTTGGCATTGTCAGGCAGCTGTTCTAATGCTTCAACAAAAGGATTATTTATCATTAATTTCTTAAGAATCTCCAAAAATTTTCCAAATATGTTATCTCTATTTTGTTTCTTCAATCTTTGAGGAAATGGTGGTGGTGGTTTTTCAACAGTTATCTTCCTTGGCTCAAGAGGAAAATCCAAGTCTAGATAAATCTTGTTTGAACCTTTTTCGATTGCTACCTTCTCCTTTTCTATTTCAACTTCTTTTTGCACTCTAGTTACCAATTCTTTTCCACTCCTTAATTGAATATCCTTAAGTTGTTCCTTGTTTTAATCTTTTGGATTGATCTCAACATTACTTGGAAGTGTTCTAGAAGGTCTATTTTTAAGTGTAGTGAAAATATGTCCCAATTGATTTTCAATATTTTTCATAGCAACACCTTGAGCTTGTAATTGATTTCTCATATTCATAATCATTTCTTCAGTAGAAAACTTTTTATCCTTAAATTGCAGGTTACTATTAAATCCAGGAGGATAAGATGGTCTAAAATTGGTATTTCCTTGATTGTTCGAATTTCAAATTGGATTCATAGAATTGTTACCCCAATGCAGGTTAACATTAGCATTGCTATTATTCCAATTGAAATTTGGCTGATTCTGCTAACCAGGATTACAATAATTTGAATAAGGATTGTTAGATCTATTAATAGCATTTAAAGTCTCATAAGGTGTTTGAGATTCTGTTATCTGTCCAAATGAATTTTCCTTCAACACTTGAGGTGGTTGAGAATAATTCATTCCATATTGATCTATTTTCTTAGAAAAGGCTGCAATTTGAGAAACTACCATAATCATCTTATCTGAATCATGAACACTAGCTACTCTCTTAGGATTTACCCGTTCAGAGGGCCATTGGAAATTATTAGTAGCCATTTCTTTAATTAATGTGTGCGCTTCATCAAAAGGTTTTGACATTAACGATCCACCAGCAGCAGCATCTATAATAGATCTCAATGATCCCACTAATCCATTATAAAATGTTTGAATTATTAACTAATCTGGTAAAGCATGATGTGGGCACTTCCTAAGAAGATCTTTAAATCTCTCTTAAGCTTCATATATTGACTCTCCTTCAAACTGACAAAAAGATGTAATATCATTTCTTATTTTAGCAGTCTTTAATGGAGGAAATATTTTAATAGAAACTTCTGAGATAATTCTCCCCAAGTTCTAATAGATCCAGGTGCTAACGAGTTTAACCACTCCTTAGCTTTATCCTTTAATGAAAAAGGAAAAAGTCTAAGTCTGATAGCTTCACTACAAACTTCGTCATATTTAAAAGTAGCACACAGTTCTAAAAAACTAGCGAGATGTAGATTTGGATCCTCATTAGGTGTTCCTCCAAATTGATTATTTTGAACCATTTGGATAATATCATATTTAAGTTCAAATGAATTAGCAACAACATCAGGATTTTGAATAGTTATGTGAATTTCATCTGTTGTTGGGTTAGCATATTCTTTTAAAGGTCTTGGCAAATTTCCAATATCATTTCTCTGATTATCTTGATTATTCGCCATTTCGCAAGGATTTTCAATTTGTTTTTGTTGTTTTCTAATTTTTCTGACAGTATGCTCTAACTGCGAATCGTAAAGCACTAAACATATAGATCCACTACGACGTATATACAAGCCCACAAATACTTTTAAGAAAAAATAAACAAACACACAATTACACACTACAAAGTAAAGGTGTTCTGTTACTATATTATTAATAAATACCCTTTATACTTCTTACTTACTTGCTTCGTTACCTTCCCCGGCAACAGCGCCAAAAACTTGATGCGGCGGACTTATATATGTAAGAATGTATGAACTCGAATTTATATATGTTTATAAAAATTTTGTAAATTCTGAACACTCAACGCAAGTATACATATTACATACAGGGCTCTATTGAAGTCCTGGTTATCGATCCCACAGGGAAGTACGAAGTATAAGAAAGTGTTTCACAATATATATAACATAACATTGAAATCCGATACTCAAATTTCACTTAAAGTTTACTACTTAATTCTACTACCACTATGCATAAAACAATAATATTAAATCAAATTACATTTACTTCTAACAACTTTGAAAACAAAATTAACTAGAAGACACACTAAACTATGTATTTGAAAGGTTTTTCATATATGAGAAAAGTATCTTTCCTTCTGCAAAAAGAATATGATGTGTGGATTGATATGGAACAATTATTTATGTTATTGTGTCAAATAGGAGCATAGAAGATTTTTTACCCTTAAAAGAGTACCCCCCCCTCTTCTAAGCATGAAAAGAACATTTATCCTACGTTTAGTCACTAAATCCAAGGTTAGGCTGGGAGGATACCAACTCTCACTTCAGAGCTCCAACTCACCCTTCACCTGAAGGCTAACTTTCGAGTTTAGTCACAAATCTTAGAACCAATTTGGGCATTTCAGCCTGTCACCCTGAAATCTCCACATTAAAGTCCATCAAAACACATTTCCTTATTTATTTGTACTCAATTCCCATGAACTACGCAACTCATCCATGGAAATTGAATGGATCTTTCATGATTGCTGTAGGACATTAAATCCTTTCAAAGTTAACGTTCAACAACATATTTTAACATTTCAATTGACTAAATCGAAAAGTAAATTAAGTTCGAAATGAAAAACCATCACAATTTCTTCAATACATTAAAAGCACATCAAATCCACATCAATCCATCATCACATCTCTATGCAAGAAGAAAGACAAGGGAGACTACTCAAAATTCATGAAGAAGATACAATAAAACATAGATTTTATATATAAAAGAAAAGTCATATAAACCATAAAAGAAAATACAACTTATCTCTTTCTCTTCCCCAATGCAATTCCCTTGAAGTTCTTTTGAATCATTTTCTTGCTTCTTTACAACACTTGATTCTCTCTTTAGAATGGAAAGGAAGAAGTAATCTCTCACTTTACTCCTTGTCCTTCACTCCTTAGAGAAGAATTCCTCTCAAATCCTCACTTCTACACACTCTTCTCCTAAACCCTAAAACTTAACACACACTAAAACTACTCTAAAAGACATAAGACACACACAAGAGACACCATTTTTGTCCAAAAACAGTTACTTATAAGTTAGAAATGAAATCCGAAGAGTTTCCAGAGGCATCCCGTCAAAAAGTCGCCAAAACTCTTCAAATATGAATTCCACCGACTTCGGACGCCGGCGGCGCCCGATAGGACGCCGGCGGTGCCCGATAGGACGCCGGCGACGCTCTATCGTCAAAATAATGCCATAGTCTCTGGAAAATGGAGCCGACGGCGCCAGAACATGTTTTCCACCATTTTTCTCCATTTTTCTCCTTTTTGCTCCGAAATCGTTCCTTCTCGCTTCTTTTCACTCCAATCACCTAAAATCATCATACCTGCAACAAATCATCAAAAATACCTTTCGTTAAAGTACAATATCACCTAAAATGGGTAAAATTATATAGAAAAACCGTATATATTTTTGGTGCATCAGTACCCCTGGTGGAATGAAAGAACCCATGAGTTTCCCCATTGACAAAAATAGAATTATTTTTATAATTAAGTCATCTCAACACAAACTGAGTGAAATTATCATTAAAGCCCCTAGCAGTTATCACTTCCTCAATGAAACCCTAGTGAATAGTTTCATAAGCTTCTTGTATATCCAGCTTGAAGATAACATTCCCCCCTCTACATTTCCTGTCAAGGTCCAAAAGTAATTCTTGAGTGAGAAGGACATTATGCAGAATACTTCTCCCTTGTATAAATATAGTTTGATTGATGCTAATGAGATGTTCCAGGTTGGGCTGAATTCTAAGAACCATGACCTTACTGATAATCTTGGACACCACTTTAGTTAGACTGATTGGTCTGAACTGATCCCAGGTTGTGCAGTTGCTATCTTTGGGAATGAGAATGACAGAAGAAGCTGTGAAATAATTGGGATGTTTTCCACCTCTGTAGAAATCTTGTGCAACACTTATAATATCAGATTTAATGATGTGTCAGGCCTTCTTGTTGAAATCAACTGAGTAACCATCTGGGCCAGCTACTTTGGTACCATCTATGGAATCTAAAGCTGCTTTGATCTCTCCTTCAGATGGGATGTCAGTAAGATGCAGGTTGTTGGTGTAGTTATTGAGATGGAGAAAGTAGTTTGGGTTGATAGAACTTCTTACAAAGGGGGGTTGGGAGAGCCTTGTTTGGAAGTGGTGGACAACACTATCAGCAATATCCTAGTAATTTCTTAGCCAAATCCCTTCCTCATTTTTAATTTGGTGAATTGTATTGCACCGCCTTCTATAATTGATACATGCATTGTAGTACTTAGTATTTTTGTCTCCCTCACAGAATTTGGTTTCCCCGGCCTTTTGAAGGAGCATTTGTTCTTGTAATTTGATAGCAGCAAGGAGTTCCTCATTAGCAGTAAACAATTCATAATCATAAATACCAACATTAGTAGCTTGTTGTTCAAGTTCAACAAGTTTATCTTCAGCATTCTTAACTCTGGTGTTAAGGTTACCAAAATCAGTCCAACTCCAAATTTTGAGATGAGAACCCAGTTTCTTCTGAAGGATCTAAAGTTTAATCCAAGGGTTATTGGAGTTATAGGAGTGCCAAATCTGTTTCACTCGATCAAGAAAATCAGGATGGGAAGCCCACACATTTAGATATCTGAAAGGAGTCTTTGGCTTAGCATGAGATCCCCTTATAGAGATCATAAGGGTTCTATGATCTAAGCCAAACATAGGAAGGTGGAAAAAAGTGGTTTGTAGAAATTCAGTTAACCACTGTCTGTTGACAAGTATTTTGTCCATTCTTTTCCATAACTTCCCCCTTTTTCAAGTAAACTTTGGCCCTGAAAAACCTAGGTCATGAAGGCCAACAAATTGTATGTTGTCATTAAAAGTTTGCATCATGTTAACATTCAAACTTCTACTTCCAGATTTCTCCCATGGGGCAGCTACACAATTAAAGTCTCCTCCAATGAGACACTTGGTATACATAGATTGACTAATTGTATTGAGTTCTTGCTAAAGTTTGTATCTATTAGTTTTAGTGTATCCAACACAAACAAAAGTGGCATGACCCAAATGGCCAGCAAAATCAAATGAAAAGTGCAGGAATTGAGGGTGATCAACCAAAATTTGCCAAGTAACCTCCCTTCTACAAAGAAGCCAAATCTTGTTATTGATGTTTGAGTAGAATTGAAAACCCCAAAGTTTCCTCAAGATTTTTTCTGGATGTTTAGAGATCATGGGTTTCAAAATAGCAATACACCAAAACTTATTCACCCTATTCAAATGTAAAAGTCTGTTAAGGGACCTAGGGTGAGCCAATCCACTAACATTCCAACACAATAGATTAATCATTATTGGTTTTTCCCCTTCTCCTAGTTCTGGAGAGGGAATCAAGCATGTTATTCACTAAGCTCCCACCTTCTGAAGACTCTTCTTGCAAATTTTTGAGTTCCATAAGCCCCTTCTTTTTCTTCTTAGATTTTTGAATATGCCATTCTTCCTCTAACTCTCTATTCATCTGGAATACAACTTCCTCTTCAACTTTTTGCACAACCTGAGGTATTGTTATTTCCAAAGAGGTGTCATTTAGATTGGTAGCTTCTGTTAGGTTGATAGTTCCATCAAGAGGGAGGGCTAAAAATGATGCTCTACCTCCAGATGTCACATAACAGTCATCCTGTAACTTGTAGAGATTCAAAGACAGCTTCTTCATCTTCAGTTGTTGTTGATGGGTCCTGACAAAGCTAACATCTGCATAGGAGCATCATAATCTATAGATGTGGCAAAAGGAGTTAATCATCAGTTATAGGGGGAGTTGTTTTCATTGGGGACTGTGTCCCAGGGACAGTAGTTACCACAAGAACCATAGGGCGAATCATATCTGCTAGATCAGGTCCAACAACAGTCTTTAATTCTACTCTCTCAGTATTGTGATCTAGGAGGGCTGGGCCAGCTAGGTGAATGTCCCTTGCAATCTGAGAGGCCACCACATTTCCACCATGAATAACTGGTGGGATAGGTGGTATATCATCAGAAACAGTAGCAGGTCTTCTAGAATTGGTGGTTATTTTTGGGGGAAGGAGCCTGAAACATCTTTCCCTGGTGTGCCCAAACATCTTACAATGTTGACAGTAATAAGGTCTCTACTCCATTATTACTTCTTGCCATTCACCATGAAAGGCTGAGCCTACCCAAACTTTTTTAACTTTTGGTAAGGTAATGTATCTTTCAATAAGGACCCTTGTAGTAGCTGGTCTAGATTTAATGGAAGTATGTGAGTCCAACTTCAAGGGGGTGCTAATAACTCTACTGATTTTTCATAAAACATTTTGATTAAAGTATCTATAAGGTAGTCTAGGGAGTTTGAACCAAATAGGAACCACAGGGGGGTCTTTGCTTGGATCAAATTCTGGAGTCCATTTCTGTAGTTTCATTTTAGTACCTGCAATGATCAGGGATTGTTTGGCAAAAAGCCATGCATAATCCTCTTCATTAGAGAGATGAATAAGCAGGTGTCTACCATCAAGCAGGCCCATCCTCCAAGCACCAAAAAAGTTGAATGAGTCAAAGAAATTTCGAACCAATTCCATCTTAGGGTGTCCTAAGGCAAATTTACCAATTAAAGTAAGCTTCACTTCCTCATTAAGTGCTTTCAGTTCTTGTTCTGAGAATATAATGACAGGGTGGCCATCTTTAACTTCAAGCGGGTGAATAAAGGGGCAAGTCCCTTTACCAGCCGCCGCATCATGTAAGGCTTGGGGAAACACCAAGGAGTTAGGGTTAATTGAATGAGCATGTCCTTTGCCAACCACCCCAGCATAGGTGGCCTTTTCCCATGCAATGTTAGTTTCCAAGTCAATAGGGGCTTCCCTAAATGCTAAGTCGCAAAACTGGTGCCCACAGTTACAATGTAACAGTAAAAATTTAAAAAGGAAACTGCCCGGGAAGGGGAACAAACCAAAAACCTCCAAGACCAAACAACAAAAACTGAAACCAAGAACCTCGAAGGGTCCAAAGCCTCAGGCAGAAACCCACCCTGCTTCCCCACCAAGCCGCCACAGTCACCGGCCATGGCAAAACCCTAGCAGAGCTCCTTCCTCCCTATCCTCCAACTCCATTTTTTATTATATATATATATATATATTTTCTCCTTCAATTAATTCATAATCAATAAAGAATTTTAAATGTTTAGAAATTTAAATGTGGTATTGTGATAAATAGGAGCATACCTATTCTTTTCCTCTTCCGAGCATAAACAACATTGACTAATCTAAAGTTGGTGTAGGCATGTATAGTAGTGCTGGGTAGGATCTAGTCTCTCACTCCTAAAATAACCACTCTGCCCTCTCTATAAGACCTATCAGTGAATCTTAGTTCCAATATTTAGACCAAATTGATAAAATAATCTAGCTTGTCACTTTAGAAATATCAATTATACGCCCATCAAATTTTATCTCCCTATCTATTTGCACTCCCCTTCAGACGATCGCCACTGCTCTTTCTAGGATGAAATGTGATACTTACAAGTCAATAATATTTATCCCTTTTGGTTCTATGAGTTTCCTAAAAATATTTTAAAATACAAGTGGCCAATTTGTAAAGTAAATGAAGTACCGGTAAAAATTACCATCACAATTTTTAGAAGTAAAAGAAACTCTAAACAAAATCAAAATCACTTGTTGATTACTTCATATTGCAAGGAGAACGAAAAGAAAACTACTCAAAATGCAAGAGGATAACAAAACAAAACATATTTATAAAACTCAAATCCAAAGTACAAGACTTAAAGACAAATATATAAATACTTATCTGGAATGTTTCCCCAAGCACGCCTTTGAAGTTCTCTCACTTCTCTGACTTTAGCAAACACTTACAAGACTTCAAACTTCAGAAATCACAAAGACTCACAAAGAAAACTACTCACACTCTTTACACACTCACACTGTATATGACTCTGTATATTCGACTCCCCTAGTCACTTGGAATTAATCCATATATATATAGCTTCGAAAATGACCAAAAGTTGCTTTGGGCATCTATTCAAAATTCAGCCTTATTGAATGGATCTTCCAGAATATAACTATGACACCTAGGTGCCAAGCTGTGGCGCCTAGGCGCCAACCACGTCTTAGTGCCAAGGCTCCAGTTTGCTGGTTTGACAATTTTATTTAGTTAAGCCCATTTTACTCTTTTTTGATGTATTTTTGCTCCTTTTTACTTTTAAATTTTTTTTTCTTACACCTGCAACAAAAAACATAAACTATAAATTTCAATAAAGCATAATATCCTAAAAAATGAAGCATAAAATATGTATAAAAATAGGTAATTTTTAAGATAGATCAACAATCAAGTGAAAACATCTTATTTTTAGCCCTTATGCCGTGACAATAGTAATGCAGCATCGCGACGTCATGTCGCTCATTTGCACGTCCATGGCAATGCATATATGCAATGTCACGATGCGGTGTTTTTCACGGGCCTAGGGTCGCAACACTATTCTTAGTGTCATGGCGCTTGGCCATTATTTGCTAAGAACCACAGTGTTTTTCCTAACACTCTTACTGATTTGTCTTAGTGGCACAAAGTTATTTCCATCACCATAAGCCCAATTGGTCAAGAGCCATGAGCTGATTTGACATAGAGCCAGAGTGTTTTCACCAGCATTGAGGTCATAGGCTATTTAGCTGAGAATCACAGGGTTGTTCCTAACACCGCAACACCGTGCCTTAAAGACCCAGAGCCATTGCACTACTTTATAGAGCTACGATGCTAAGCCCCACTCGAGCATAGAAACTTGTGTGAACATATAGTTAATGAACCACACTTATCATAGTGTAGTGAGTACTAGTTCACTCTCCCTCTAGTTAAGTTTGGCTATGTCGAACAAGATCAAGCACTAACCTTTTTAGGTTAAGGTCTTAACGATTTTTATCTATGGCCATTTACTCTGCCCTTATGGAGCATGTTGGTTTCCACTTCTAACCAATTTAGTCAAATTTATAGCTAATTTACTGTGGTCGACTAAATCACTATAAATTCACCACTTATTTCCATAAAAAGCATCTGATAAGACATTCAAAAAAACTACATGTGCTATGTAGTTAATTTAGGAAAAATAATATATATATATATATATATATATATATATATATATATATATATATATATATTAGTGTGTCGGCGGTATTTTATGTTACGTGTGGAGATGGAAGTATCCGACACCACGACTGCCCTTAGTCGCACTGCGCTTGACCTCCCCTCCTTAGATCAAAAGGGTACCATTATAATGTTGTATATGCTGCTCTGTGGTGTTTTTTCTTTAATGTATGGGTTTGCATTTTTGCGTAATGTGTCTGTAGCATTATGTAAGATCACCTAATTGGGTAGCCTTTGGTTATTCCCCATCACAACCTCATTTTCTTTAATTATCTACATTGTATTTGTCAACAATGTATGCTAATTATTTCTGTAAGGTTTATATGTATGTATTGCATGTTATACATATTGACTATTGTGTTGCATTTTAGGGTTAACCTCTAAAGCACTTGATTTGCATACCACACTTGTTTTCGTTGCATGTGACTTGCCCCCTTTAGGTATGTCCATGTCTCATTTCTTATAGGCCTAAGTTTGTGAGTCACTATAACTAATAGTGGAACTCGTGTAAAACCCTTGAATTGACCTTTGGTAATAATATAAAAATGAGCATCATCTACAAGCTTGTTTATACGAACAATAAAAATTATCGTTTTTTCACAAAATCTTGTATGATCACTCAAAGGATGTGGGCAAATTAAAATAAATCATTTATTTGATAAGTATTATTTTGTTCGAATGCTTGGGATAGGGACAGAATTGGTGACCCTATCAATATTCTAATGGTATGTCCTCTAGCCACACTACACGATTTTTACTAGTTGTTGAATAAACAACACCTTGTAGATGTTGCTTGGTCTAGGATTAGGGTCATAATTATATTTTTCAAATGCCCAACATGTTTGTACTTTCCTTATCTTTATCTGGTGGAGTGACTCCATAAGTTTTATTTTGTGTGTTTTATTTTTGTTTAGCTAGAGTCTTCCACCAACTTTTGTACCTTTTTTTTTTAATTTCTTAAGAAAAAAACAATATGTATATTCATCAATGGTAAATAAACTAACTAAAAAAAATATAAATATTTACATAAATAAGAAGTATTTTGTGTGATGCATGAAAATAAGATAAAAAAAGAAGCGAGTAAGGCAGAGCTGTAAATGTGAAAGAGGCGAATGGGTGTTGAGCGAACTATGATTTGTGAAAAGGCAAAATGATTTAAAATATATGATATTATATAATCAATATGGAATTTTATTAAAAAAAATATATATTATGTATTTATATAATGATAAATTAATTAATATTTAAAAGTTTGCTTAATTGAATTTACTGAATAATATGCTCAATTACATAGCACATTGGCAGGAAATAAAGTGGAAAATCCCATAGTACTTGATTCGAATGCTCATCTTACCCTAATATATATATATAAATATATAATGAATAATGATGTATTAATTAATATATAATGAATAATGATGTATTAATAAAATAAACATTTAAATAATAATTAATATTAACATATTATTGATATTAAATTAAAATAGAATACAATTAAATATATAATTAAATAAAATTAATTAAAATTTATTAAAATAATCTATTACATATATGATACCAACATTTATAAATTTAATATCGAATAATTAACAAATTACTTATTAAATAATAAAAGAATTTATTGGTGAACACCAATAAACGAGTTAGATTTAAGCATCATTTATTTAACCATCATTACTTAAAAATATTCAAATTTATTTATTTACTAGTTTAAAGAAACTTAGATTGAATTTTTATTGAGTTGAACTGTAAGTTATTCATCTAATGTATTGGTTTATTTACAACTTTAATTATCGAGAAAATATTTATGTATGTTATATAGACGTGCGAGCTAGGCCGTGGATCATCATTGACAGTGTGGTGCGATCCACATTATCGACCGTACATCTGATTTACTAGACATAATAAAATCGGTTGTAATATTTTCTCTTAATTATAAGTTATATATAATCATTTTCTTATTTAAATCCCCTAAAAATTATTATTTATATCCTATAATTAAATTCCTTAGATGGTTAAAACTTCCAAACGGTGCCGTCTGGCGGCTAACCATAAATAAGCATCTTCAGGATCAGAATGTGCTGTACTTCGTTTTTCTTCTCTTGACTCTTTACTGGTGACGAGAAATGACCATCATCTTCTAAGGGGACGGTAACAGGGATTGCTCGAGCCTGCTTGCTCGAGAAGATCGAAGAACTTTCTTTTCTTCTTCTCAAGCTTCTCAGCGACCCTCTTGCATCCCGACCAAGCTTCCAGAACCCTCGTTTACGGTTTCCGACGTTACTCCGGCGAACTCTTCATCACTCTGCTTGGGAGCTCTTTTGCAGTTCGTGATTCCTTGGCGTTTCTCCCAGTTAAAATTCATTCGTCTTGTTCTCTAAAAGAGCAGGTTTTTATAGTTTTTACACCAGGACGATGGCTTAGGTGATTTCTGCAATGGATGTGGGGAGGAAGCTGCTACTTGGGACGGTTTGGTGCGAAGGATCTTTCTTTTCTAGGTGCGCATTAGTTTATGATTCTGTGAGATATGAATCTATTTATATTTTTTCCCCCTTATTTCCTTAGCTGAAATCCATGTTGGTGACTCTGAATATGCTGATGCAGGGGAAGATAGTACGCATTTGCGGATGGATCATCAGTCGGCTCAAGGAGGACCGTGGGTGAAGAATGCTTATGTGGAAGGATTCATGGCTATGGATTGCGGCGCTGGAAGCCCCATATCAGAGGATCTGCTCAACTTGTCTGGACTATTGAATTTTGACGGGTTTAATGAGCCTTCAAGTCCTTTATTTTCTGACATGCTTTTCTCCTCTTTTAATTACTCGTCTTTGCATCCTATGTTTGGGAATTCTGCAACTTTGATTTCTCCACGTGGCTTGGAGCAACCTAGGGATTCAGTTTTAGATGGTGAGGGGACCTCTGGTGATGGAGATCCTAGACTCAGAGAAAAGTTGGCAGCTAAAAGTCCTGTTTTGCAGTCAGAGTTTTCACCGAATTCTGCTGAGGAGGGTGACGTTGATTCGGTAGAGAAAGACCTGAAAAGGACTTCAACCGTTATTCTCAAATCAATTGGGAATTTTACTTTCTCTGACAGGATGGTTAAGGCGCTATCCTTGCTAAAGCTTTTTTCCTCAGGCGGGGGTACCCTTGCTCAAGTATGGGTCCCTGTTAAGCAAGGTCATAATTATATTTTGAGTACATGTGAGCAGCCATTTCTGCTGGATCATGTTCTTGCAGGATATCGTGAAGTTTCTAGGTTTTTCACTTTCTCTGCAAAAGAAACTCCTGGCATGTTTCCTGGACTCCCTGGCCGTGTATTTATCTCAGGGCTGCCTGAGTGGACCTCAAATATCCACTACTACAACAAGTTTGAATACTTGAGGGTAGAGCATGCCATTAGCCATCAAGTCCGTGGATCACTTGCAGTGCCAGTTTTTTATCTCAATCAATCCAAGTGTTGTGCAGTTCTTGAACTTGTCACAATGAAAGAGAAGTCAAATTTTGATACTGAGATGGAGAATGTTTGTCGAGCGTTGCAGGTGTTTAGTGATTTTATCTATTTGATCTGAAATTGTTGGACATCTTTCATTTTCTGAAGTAACTTGTGGTACTGTGTGCCCCTTGTTCCTGAAATTTTTATCCCTTTGATTGCACACGATTTTTAACTTTTGAGCCCATTTTTGTGATATTGTTAGACAAGCATGCAATTTTTCTGATTGTTTATATATTTTCTTTTATAATTCAATTCTTGATAGAATTTTCTTATTAACATATAGCCAAGTTGAATACTTGCTAGCTACTGTGCTGCGATTGGTTATCTTCTTGCATCCATCTATTTCGATAAAACATTATCCACCCCTTAAGCATGAAATTCTATATTTTAGTTATGATATGCATTTTTGGCTATTAAGGAATGATAAGCATGTACCATGGACACATTAGTTAAATTCTAATATTTGTATTTGCCCAATTATTTGTAGGCTGTGGATTTAGTGACGACCAAAGCATGTGCTCATCCCCAGGTAATGAATGGATGCATTTTTATTTGGGGCTGTTTGGTAACAGCTTTAGTAAATCTTATGAATCTGGAGTTTCTAATCCTGCCAACACCAGGATTTAGTAAATCCGAGATTTAAGACAAAACTGTGAGGAGAAAAGGAACTAGATTTACTAAATTCAGGATTTAAGTTCTGCCTTGCACTTTTTTATGTCCGGCAGATTTTAGTTAAATCCCAAATAAATCTTTTACCAGACTGCCCCATAGTGTTTGGTTTCATGAATTGGTAAGATGATTCAGTTACAAGTGCATTTCTCTTTCTAATATACAGAATCTTACAAAGGGGCAGAAATCTGCACTTTCAGAGATTTTAGATGTTCTAAGAACAGTTTGCCATACACATATGCTACCTTTGGCTCTCACATGGATGCCCATGGCATGTGATAATGGAACGATTGATGATTCCGTTGCTGGTAGGCAATATATAAAGGAAAGCATGCTTTGCATTCAGGAGTCAGCCTGTTATGTGAATGATTCACAAATGCTTGGTTTTGTGCAAGCCTGTGCTGAGCATTACCTTGCTAAAGGGCAAGGAATTGTGGGAAAAGCGCTTTTATCATCTCATCCAATTTTTTCACCGGATGTTAAAGGATACGACATTGGGGACTATCCGCTTGCCCATCACACACGCAAGTTTGGTTTGCAGGCTGCTGTTGCAATCAGGTTAAGGAGCAACTACACTGGAGATGATGATTTTGTGTTAGAGTTCTTTCTTCCTGTAAATTGTAAAGGAAGTATGGAGCAGCAGGACTTGTTGAAAGAGCTTTCAGTCACTATGCGGGGAATTTGCAAGAGTTTGAGGGTGGTTTTAGATACTGAAGTAAATAGGCCTGATTTCTGTGAAGTTGACACTGAAAATTTTAAAGTGAGAAGCTCTCTGTCTTCTGAATTTTCTGGCAGATATCCTCATCCTATGACTGAGAGAAACATAGAGGTAGATGATGAACATTCCCAAGATCAAAATATGGAGTATGATGAGCAGGTTCTATTCTTATACTTAGTTCTGTATTCTATGATAATTTTATATAATCTAGATGCCTGAGCAAGTTTTATTCATTTTTTTCACTATATGTAATGCTTCCTGAAAGCATTTAGAAAGAAGGCTTCAATCAATAAAAAAATAAAGAAGCATCACGCTCTTGTGTTTTGTTTTGTCAATAGTCTTCAATATATCTAAAAAGCTTGCGCCTGCTCCCAGCTGGCTACCCTGTCTCCATCAACCTTGTTTCTTGACGGGGGCATCCCAGATGGCTCGAAGCAAGAATGCCTGAGACCGGGAGAACTGGCTCAATTGGCCAACAGTTCAGGCATTTCCAGCACCATTGGGGTTCAATTTACTTTATTTAGGCTATTATTTGAGTTGTTTTGCATGAGAACATATAAACATGTGGTTAGAACCCAGTTTGAGTTTTCAGTTTTTTTTTTTTTATGATGAATTTTTTTTTTTTTGCTGGAGTGCTGTAATGGTTTTAAACTATGGTATTCTGGTAAGAGTCGTACTAGAAATGGTGTAGGTATAATTATAGATAAAAGTTTGAAAGATAATGTTGTTAAAATTAATAGAGTTGGAGATAGAATTATAAAGACTTAAGATTATTATTGATACTAAGATTTTTAATATTATAAGTGTTTATGCTTTCCTCGAGTTGGTTTAGATATAGACTACAAAGATAAATTCTGGAATGATTTAGAAGACTTAATACACTCGATACATCATGAAGAAAAAATTTTTATTGGAGGAGATTTAAATGGACGTATCGGTAGAGTGGTAGAAGATTTCGAAATATTCATAGGTGGCTACGGTTATGGAGCGATTAATGAAGAAGGTAAAGCCATTTTAGATTTTGCTTTAACGTATGATATGATTATTACTTAATATTTTATTCAAGAAAGAGATGAGCGATCTTATTACTTATAAGAATGGATGCTAATAAAACACAAATTGATTATTTTCTTATGAGAAGAAGAGATCGTCGAGATTGTAAGGATTGTGAAGGTCATTCAAGTGAGCGAATTAAGTACTGACATCGATTATTAGTTCAGATTTTAAGATAAAGAGTTGTAAAATAAAGAATACTGAGATTCAACATCGTAGAATAAGATGGAGGCACCTAAAAGACACAAATAAAATTATTTTTATGAGTAAAATTCGAGATTTAAATATTTGGGATGCTTCGTGAAGACGCGAATGTTATGTGGGAAAAATTAACTAATACTTATTAAACAGTGGCTAAAGATGTCTTGGAGAATCGAAAGAAAAGTTTTATAAATAAAAATAGTTGGTGGTGGAATAATAATGTGCGAAAAGATAAAATATAAGAAGTTATGTTATAAAAATTGGTTTAAATGTAAAAGCGTAGAGAATCGGGAAAAATATAAAATGGCCGCAGTGAAGTGTAAAAGAATAATGCATGACGCTAAAATTCTGCTTTTAGTGATCTTTATAACATGTTGAGATCTTAAGGAAGGTGAAAAATATATGTATAAACTAGCAAACAAAGAGAAAAGAAAAGTAAAGATTTAACTCAAGTAAAGTGTATTAAAGATGAAAATCGAAAAGTGCTTTTCTAGAAAGATATTCAACATAGAGTGGGTGAGTTATTTTGATAAACTTTTTAATGATGCTGAAAGTACGATCGACCTTAGTGATCTTAATATCGTTAATAATAATAAAACTTTTCACTTTTACGCGTCGCATTAGTAAGAAAAGAAGTTGATGAGGCTTTAAAGAAAACCAAGGGGGAAAGTACGTAGGACCGATGATATCCCAATTGAAGTGTGGAAATCTTTAGGTGATTTGGGGGTTTCTGGCTTACTAAACTTTTTAATATTATTTTAAAAACAAAAAAGATGCCTGAGGAGTGGAGAAAGAGTATTTTGGTCCCCATTTTTAAGAATAAAGGAGATGCACAAGAGTGTGCAAATTATAGAGGAATTAAATTGATGTGTCATACTTTAAAGTTATGGGAGAGGGTAATTGAACATAGGTTAAGACGTATTACGAAGATTTCTCATAATCAATTTGGATTTATGCCGAGCGGGTCTACCATGGAAGCTATACATTTATTAAGAGGTTTGATGGAGAGGTACGAGAGATAATAAGGAGGATCTACATTTGATTTTTATTGATTTAGAAAAAGCTTACGATAAGGTTCCTAGAGATGTTCTTTGGAGAGTCCTCGAGAAGAAAGGTGTTGATTTGACTTATATTCAAGTCATTAAAGATATGTATGCTAGAGCATGTTACATGTGTTCGAACCGAAGGAGGATTGACCAAGTATTTTACTATTTACGTTGGTTTACATCAAGGATCGGCTTTAAGCCCATATCTTTTTGCTTTATTTATGGATGGTCTTACTGGCCATTTACAAGAGGATGTACCTTGGTGTATGCTTTTTGCTGATGATATCTTCCTGGTGGATAAGACAAGAGAAAAAGTCCAGGAAAAACTTGAATTATGGAGGTCTACATTGGAGTCTAAAGGTCTTCGTTTGAGTATAACTAAAACTGAATACATGGAATGTAATTTTAGTAATAGTAGGTCTAGTGACAGAAGTGTAACTTTGGGTGATCAAATTATTAAAAGGTGTGAACGATTTAGATATCTTGGGTCCATTGTTCAAAGCGATGGTGATATAGATGGGGATGTTAATAGTAGAATTCAGGTTGGTTGGTTGAAGTGGAGGAATGCGTCCGGCCTATTGTGTGATAGAAAAGTACCGCTTAGATCGAAAGGAAAATTTTATAAGATGGTGGTGAGACCTTCAATGCTCTATGGTGCTGAATGTTGGCCTTTAAAAGAGAAGCATAATGTTAAGTTAAGTGTTGCCGAGATGAGAATGATTAGATGGATGAGTGGCTTTACACTTAGAGACAAAATGCGAAATGAATATATCCGTAATAGGGTTGGAGTTGCACCGGTGTCGGATAAAATTAGAGAGAGTCGCCTTAGATGGTTTGGTCACATTAAACGTCGACCACCTGATGATCCGATTAGGAGAGTAGATGTTTTAAATATAACTTATGTTAAGAAAGGCAGAGGCAGACCTAGGAAAACTTGGGCTTATTGCATAAAAAATGATCTTAATCTATTAGAATTAAACGAAAATTTGACACTAAATAGGACGCAATGGAGAAAAAGGATTCATGTAGCCGACCCCACTTAGTGGGATTAAGGCTTTGTTGTTGTTGTTGTTGTTGTTGTTGGAGTGCTGTAATCATTGTTTCTCTCAGGTTGCGGGTGGCGTGTATGTTACTTGATTAAGTCAAGGTGATGAACTCTCCATGACGTCAAAAGACCTCTTACACCTTCAATCACCCCTATTGGCTTTCTTTATATGGATAGCTGCTGGCTGAGCTGGATTCTCAGTAGCTGATGCTAATTCCCCTTTGTTTCTCACTCACCCTATAATCTCCTTACTCCTTTATTCGAATACTATACTCTGTGTGGGAAGTCTCGATCAGTGTTATTTGATATCTTAGCCATAAAAACTCTAAATATTTAGAGATTCATTTTTCTCTTTTCCAACACCTGAATTCAGATAACCTAATTCATCTACCCAAGCAATACACTTTCTTAACCCTAACTATCTCCATTTTTAACCCTAATGGAATGTTAGTGACATTGATGATGTAACTTGTTTTGTTATGTGAAACATATATTTTATTTTAGTCAATAGTTTGTAGTGGGGATATTGCGAGCATAAACTTTATTAAGTTTGCCTCATTTTAAAATTAAAATTTTTTTGTTCTTCTTTGAATCAAAATTGTTTCTAGTTGAGTTGACTCAAATTAAAATTATTTGAATCCGATTTGACTTTGGATTGATTTTAGGTTATCACAATTATTTCTTGTTTAAATTTGCAAGAGACTATAATTAATGCTCTAATTTCCTTTTATAGCCTGGTCTGAATTCGTTCTTTGCTTTGTGGAGAGACCATTTATGTGACTTGAACTTCTAACCTCTAGATTATTATAGTGAAAATCACTGTAGATATTTAATATTTTATATTTACTTTGTTTTATAAATTACATAAAATTATAATCGACAATGACTTGAAAATAGATTGTTATGTGTTTCATTCCATCTTTTGTGCTAAATTTAGATAAGTCTAGGGGATTCTCTAATAGGAAATTTACGACGATTCTTGAATAAGATTCAAATTTAGATAAATTAAAATTAGGATAGTCCATAAATTGTTGAATTGGCAATGATAATCCCATATATTAGTGAGGTGGCATGAAGCAAATAAGGAAGGCGACAGACATGACTACACTAGTCCAGGTAGATATGTAGGAGGTGCCATTATTGGAATTTTGATTTTTTCACTCTCAAACTAATTGTGGATGTTATCCATCTAAGTTGCATGTCAATTTTTGAATTGTTACTTATTTTAACTCTTTGGTGAGAATTCTGCTTAGTCTCTCATCCATTGTGACAAAAGACAAAAGAGTATATATCGACCACTACTTAGCTTCGCTTTTATAATGCCTATTAGCTTCAATTTATTTAGTTTCTTCATATTGTACGGAATTATATTTAATATTAAAGGCTAACTTGCTTTTAACAATATAGCATCGCATGAGATTTTCATTCAACCATTAAATTTTTCAAGCTAATTTTTACTCATAGCATTTCTAGTTCAGCTTGTACTATCACAACAACGACAACAACAAATCCTTAATCCACTATGTGAGGTCGGCTACATGAATCATATTTCTAAATTGCGTCCGATTTTATGTCATATTTTCATTTAATTCTAATAGATTAAGATCTTTTTATTTAGTAAGCCAAAGAGTGCTTTCTAATAATCATGTAATGACTTTTTTTTCATATATATATATATATATATATATATATATATATAACACTGCCATTGTCGGTCTCACGTTAGGTAGTCGATAGCCAGCATAAAATTTGTCGAAAAAATCATGTCTAAAAAAGTATGCTTGTACAATCACACCTTAATTTTTTTTTATTTTTACTTAGACAAATCACAAGAGTGCTTTCTAAGAATATGCAATATGATGAAGTCTACCCTTTATCTATCATAGACTATGCGTAATTGACATTTATAGAAGCTTTAAAATTGGATCCTTCCTTTTCTTGAATAAAATTTCTTTATTCGTGGTTTTGTTCAAAGTTGAAGTTTGATATACATCTTGATGGTTTGATTCATTATGAGTGTGCATCAAAATACATATCATACTAACATAAGCATAAGTTAGATTTAATATATGACAAGTAGATAAATTTCCCCTTAAATTTTTGATTGGAGGTTTTCTCTATTTTTGTGTTTTTAGGAGCAACTCCAATCTGATGATTAAATTTTGTGGGTCTCTCGATGAGCTTGCATCCCTATTTGCTTGTTTCTCTTCATAGAGTTGTTATGTATTTTTGTTGTGATATAAAGTTTCCATATCGGGTGTGTGCAATCTCAATGCTAATAAAGTACTTCATCCTATCTAATTCTTTGATTTCAATTTCTTGGAGCTGCCTTTTTTTTTTCTTATAGTTTCCACACCTTCCTAATCACAACCAATCACGATAATGTCTGACATAAGCTATTAGTGTAGTTGAAGGTATGCATCATGAATGTTTTATGTTCTTCTTGACTATGTTTGTATCCCATATTGAACATTAGCTTGACGAACTTCTTGTATTATGCCCATTGGGAATTTGCTATAATGATGCAATGTGTTTTTGTTTTTATGCAAACATTGGTTGGGTCATCATATATTCTTTCATCTCTAGATCACCGTATAAGAAGTCATTCTTTATATAAAATTTTTGACCAGTTCTAACATTTAAAGACAAGGGAACTCAATCAACATTCAATTTAGTAACTGAAATAAAAATTTAAAGATAATCAATCACATATATTTGAATATAAATTTTCCCATTAGTATGATTTTATATTTATATAGTGAGCCGTAGGATTTAAATTTTGTTGTAAAGACTCATTTGCATTTTGTTTCTTTCTTTCTTGTATATAGAATCACCAACTTTAATGTTTTATACTTTTAAAGGATTTTCATTTCTTATAGAAGACAAGACAATGAAAAATTTCTCAAGAGTTTTTGCTTTTTTTACGTATAAGAGAAGAGATATATATACATCTCCCATAGATATTATAAAATGTAAATAATGCAAAAAATACAAAAAAAAATAATTAGTCGTTGACGATTCTTGAGGAAAGCACACATATTACAATAGGAGGGTCATGGAGAGGTTGATTTAATGGCATAGATCATTGATTCACGTGCCTTATGCTCTTTTCTATAATTTGAGTAAAAGTTCAACACACTCTCTTAAACTCGTTGTTGGAGATCCACCTTTCTTAGTTTGTTTGTGATATTTTTAAATGTTGGGCTACAAAATCCTTTGGTGAATTTGTTGACCAATTAGTTTTCCTTAATATTGTCTAGTATCTACACCATTTCTTTTATTAAAGTCTAATTTTTTTTCTTGGTTCAGTTGGAGTTTCACACGGCTTGTATCCTGCCATATTGGTTTCTTTCAATAGATTCATAACATATTTTTGTTGGGAGAAACATAAAAGGCTCACTGTTTCTTGGTAGCATGATATTTCACAACCTCGACATGATCATGAAATCAATTTCATTCCAAAATAACAACTTTGGGTCTTTGAGCTTCGGAGCTAGATCTATGAGGTGTTGGATTTTTTTCTTTTCTTTTTGAAAATGTCTTTATAAGTTGGGACCATTTAAGGTATTTTTTTCCCATTCAAGTGATAAAATGTTTGAATTATGTGGACTTCTCATTTGATATGATTTGCTCGATTTAACGTAAATCCAACAAAACATGAAAAAACAAGAAGCTAAATCCAGCGCTTTGTTAAATCCATTTTCTTCTCCATTCTGTCAATTTTTGGACTTAAATCCGTATTTATTAAATCTTAATATTTGGTGGATTTATCATATTTAACTTGGGAAGAAAAAAATAACACTCAACTGGAATAAAATGCCAAACACATCTTATTGAATTTAATTGGATATAACCTCAACTGAACCAAACACTATTTTGGATTTAATAGTATATGGATTTGATAAATTCGGATTTACCGGATTTACTAAATTCTAAATCCAAATTGCAGCCAAACACCACCTAAAGATCTCAACATAATGAATAAAAAAAGAATTTAACATGAGGGTTATGGTTGAAAGTGAAAATCCTAACTTTAGAGAATAATAACAAATATTAGAAGTGAAAACCTAAACTTTAAAGAATTAAAATAAATGTTGAAAGTGGAAACCATAATCTTAGATAATTAGAACAAATGTTGGAATTAAAAATCCTAATCTTTGAGAATAGGGATAAAGGTTGAAAGTGAAAATCCTAACCTTAAAGAATAGGAACAAATATTCGAAAGAACATCCTAACAGAGCTTTAATACCATCTAGAAAGAAAAACAATGGAAATACTCTCAAGAGTATTTGCTTTTCTTTGTACAAGTGGGGATGTATATATATATATATATTATATATATATATATATATATATATATATATATATATATATATATATATATATATATATATATATATATTCATTCCTATAGGCATTATAAAATTGGAATAAAATAAAAAAGGATAGAAAAATAAATAGGGGCGGTTGAACCTTTAGGAGAGCAAATGGATTACAGTCCGAGGGTCACGGAGAGATATCTAACAATATAATGCCTCGATCTATATGCTTTAAGTTCTTTGCTATGATTGGCATAAATTCAACATTTTTTTCCTCTCATAACATGATCATATTCTCATTATTTAAAGCCTCAAATATGATTTTAGTGTCGAAATAGTATATAGGCTTATATGAAAGTATTGGTAATTATGCGAGAGATTTTTGTATTATAGGAACAAGTCTAAAGAGATGTTTAATTGGCATTTTTTTCTTATCTTATGTAGTTCATTTTTATGGATTAATTTTGTTGTTTAGATTTCCTTGTATTTTTCTCCTTGAATAACTTGCAGTGGTAAGTAAAAGGTGGTTATGGTATCAGTTTGATTTGTAAGGAGTCATTGTTTTTTGAGTATAGCTATTTTTTAGGGAGGTTGGGAGCCCGAGGGGGGCCGGGGTACATATAAACCTTCCTTGTGAGAGATTTTTAGCATTTGTTTCTTTCTAAGTAGCAAATTAGCAAGTATAGTCATAATTGATTATGAGAAAATTTTTCTTTATTTTGGGGATGATGTGTATGACAAAAATAACAATTCCAAATATCTGGGGGAAAAGGTTGTTTGATGAAATGAGAGATTTTGTAGGAATTGTACAGGACTGTTGAGCCCAAGGACTTTTAGAAGTACATTCAATTGGAGATATAATGCTAATGCATTTTTAGGCTTAATCTATGATTTGAAATAATTCTATGAGGATTACTACTTTAATTCTAAATGGCAGATATGTTAAATTAAAACTAGTCGGCCTTGTGCAATCATTTCAGGGAAGTATTACTAGTGAAACGAAAACTATGTGGGTTGATCTAAGGCAGGAAGTTAAGCCATAATGTTTATCATTTAGTGAGCATAGGGATCAATTGCAACAACTAAAGAATTACATGTAAGTTAAATATGTTGCATACAAATGTTGTGTTGGCTTTATTAGTCTTATAACAAATATCATTTACCTAAAGACTCTTTTATTATTGTTACTTGTTTCATTAAAAGTGTAGGCTAGAGATTTAAAGCATAGTAAGCGAGAATTTACCGAAAATCTTATATTAGTTTTTAAAAAGATCTTTAGATGTAATGGCGTATTATAATTATTATGGTAGGTCCATTACACTTAATTAAATTTATGAAAGATAAATCATTACTTTCGTAGGCATGATGTCAAAATGTCTAGAAGCAGGGCTTAACAATGGATAAATTAATAGATTATTAGAGTGAGGAGGGGAGGTAGTGTTGGGTGGCGGGTGTAATAAAAGATATACTAAGCAAAAGAATTTATTTGCAAATGCTATTTTTTCATTGGGGTAAGTAGTAGGAAAATATAAATTGTTTGCATCTAGAGTGACATTAACATGCATATAAACTTTCCTTGTGTGAGGATGTTAGCATTTGTTTTCTTTCTAAGTAGAGACACGAGCCAATAAAGACATATTTGAGTACTTAGAATTTTTTTCCTTATTTTGAGGACGTGTATGTACAAAAATAACGACACCAGATATCTTGGGAAAAAAGGTTGTTTGATGAAATGAGAAAGACATTTTATAGGAACTGTATCTATAATTTGAAGTAATTCTTTGAGGATTACTACTTCAATTCTAAATGGCAGATATGTTACATTAAAACCGGTTGGTTGGCCTTGTGCAATCATTTCAGGAATGTATTACTTGTTAAACTAAAACTATGTGGGTTGATCTAAAGCAGAAATTTAAGCCATAAGATTTATCATTTAGTGAGCATAGGGATCAATTACAACTGCTAAAAAATTAGGTGCAAGTTAAATATGTTGCATATAAATGTTGTGATGGCTTTATTAGTCTTATAGCAAATATCATTTACCTAGAGAATATTTTATTATTGTTATTTGTTAAAAGTGTAAGGCTAGTGATTTGAAACATGGTAAGCTAGAATTTACCGAACATCTTATATTAGTCTTTAAATAGATCTTTAGATGTTATGGCATATTATAAGTATTATGGTGGGGCCATTACGCTTAATTAAATTTATTAAAGATAAATCATTACTTTCTTAGGCTTGTTGTTAACATGTCTAGAAGTCGGGCTCAACAATGGATCAATTAACAGATTATTAGAGTGAGGAAATTTTAGCTTGCAAAGCCAAGTTAAAAAATTTTGAGTGAAATAAAACCAAATGATCAATAATATAATAAGCTAGCCTATGGTAGATCATTTTACTCTCCTCTCAGGTATGTTAAAAATACAATGACAAAGAATCATGTGTAGTTAAATCCAATTCTATTGATGAATATGTAGTTCATCAATGCTCTAAAAGGGGTTTATTAAATTGTGAAAAGTAGTTACAATGAAAACGTGAATACACATCTAGTCTCAATGAATCTACATAAGTGTATATCATGAACTTGAGCTTATCTTTGCACGAGAGATGGAAATTTCGTTTGAAATCATTGATATAAGAATATGAACTTCCAAGTGAAATTAAATCTATTCTTAGAAGTGAACCTACTCGTAGAATTGAGCAAGAACTATAATCCAAATTTAAAATTAAAATTGAGTTTGAAATTAATTTAAATGTAGATTTGAAGGTGAAATATAATCGTATTGCAATTACGCCATGAATCTAATTGTACTTGTTGAATATGAGTTTCCATTTGAAGTTATTATTAAATATATACTTGAATGTTAATTTGAGCTTTTAATAGAACTTGAAATCATTTTATTGAGAACCTAAAGAGACCATTCCGGTTCAGATTGGTAAACCAATTGATAAATATACTGATTTGACTTATGATAAATTTTTAATGAGTAGTGTCCACAAATTAAATTGAAATTGATCTTAGTTTAGGTTCCTGATTTATTTACATACAAATAAATTCATGAAGCAATTCTTGTAGAGAAATTGAAATTATGTATATTTAAACAAGTTTGCTAATGATGATGCTTCAACAAAAACTTGAACTTCAGAATGTTACTTATCAAGGCAACTTTAAAAGTGCGTAAGTCATCACAACTAATATTTAAATCATTTGGGTTAGCTTTCAGCTTCCTTTAAGATGCTTGTTTGTCAAAAATAAATATTTCATATTTGTTTGGTTTGCATGTTTTAAGGTTTTCATTATCTTGTCATGTATGACTAGGTTATACATTATCATGAGTCTTTTCGGATGCATATTTATGCCTTAGTTTTCATTACATATTTTATTTCGTTTGCATGATTAGCATAATTTGTCTTATTTGTATGTGATTAAAAATACTAGCTATTGATTATGACAGTTAGAAGTTCTCTGGCAATTTTAACAACATACATATGGAATCCAAACCAACAACTTAACGTGATAGTACATATAAAGCTTGAAACTTTTTATGGGGACCTTTGAGAAATTACTTGCGAGAAAGATAGAATTATATTATAAATTTAAAATTTTGAGAAACTCAGATCTTAGTTCAGATTTTAATGATCTAATTTGATTTTATTTCATGCACTTGCAACCAATGTCATGGACTTATCTCTCATTTTATCTCCACCTTGCAAATTCACATCCAACACTTAATAAATGTGTCTATTGTTTTTTTCCGAGAAGTTAGCTTAAAAGTAGGAAGTGTGATTGTTTTGCCCAGACTTCTAGCATGGAATTATGCCATCTTGGTAAAAGAGACGATAACTATTATGTGACATAAAATCTAAAGCATTCTCGTGTGCTATGTATATGACATTCTGGGTAGTTTTTTATATTAGCTGTTTTTTCATGTTGTAGAATTTTTGATAAATTATTCATAACTTTTTTTTCAATGTTTTGTGCTATATTTAAAATAGCGTATGTTATGTGGTGTTTTGCACCACAGCTTCAAGGGATTTCGTGCTAGGTGCATTACTCATCATCGACAAGTATGGCTGAAATTTAATATTTGTGCACAGTTTTTCATTTCGGTTTTATATTTTGACGACTATTACAGTATTGATTGGAATAAAATAAGTATTTTTGCTGTTCCATTAAAAGTGATTAATATTTGTTAAAGTTCAAAGCTAATAGTCTTGGGATTGTGAATTTTTCTTTGTTTCTGTTGTGTTTTTAATATGCACCTCACCCTAGATTACATTAATGAATCCTAGACCCTTATGCATCCTGTATCAATCTTTTTTTTTGGCTCTGAAGCCTATCTATATGCAATTACTTCAAATATAATGGAGAAATGGATTTGAATATGTGAAGTTAATTAGAAACTTGACAAGTTTTCTGTTATACTAAACGTTTTCTGTACCATATGCAGGCAAAGTATGGGTCGCAAAAGCAAATTGATAAAAAAAGAAGCACGTCAGAGAAACATATAAGCCTGAATGTTCTGCAGAAATATTTTGCAGGGAGCCTCAAGGACGCTGCAAAGAGCCTAGGGGGTAAGCTGCTTTTTGTCATGCATTTAATTCTGTTGATATTTCATAAGAAACTTTTTTTGTTTTAGTTGATAGCATATTCTGATAATTTTTGTAAGTTAAATTGCTTCTAAGGGGATAATTTCACCTCACACTCGAAATAAGAATCGCTGGAACTATATTTCTGCTAACTCTCACTTTTTTTTAGGCTGTGTTGATCTATGAACTGTAGAACGTATTACTGTTATGAAGCTAAGGTTCTAAAGAAAATTTTAAGAGGACGTGTGATATTTCAATAAGAGAAACTTTTATCAGGGAAGCTCTGTTTGATTTTATAGTAATCTATATCTCAATATCAAATATATATTTGGCCATTTGCATACATTTTACAAAACTCTTATTGGTTTACATATCTAACACTTAAGCATCCATATTTATCTGCATACATCTCATTAATATTACATAAAAAACACCACGATTACTAACTTTTTACCGGTGAAATGCACCTTCTCATGTAGTTTAGGACACCAAAGTGTCATAAATGAAAATATGAAATTTTAGGTGTTAGATATGTAGATAAATAGGAATTGTGTGGTATGTATGTAAACTTTCCATATATATTTTTTTAAATAAGAATATACCTCAAGTACTTTCATAAATGAAGCTCGCAAATCATAAATATTTATCTTTTTTATTTAGAAGAAAGAAGTTTTTTTATTTTTAATATTTGGTTAAAAAGATGTTAAGATGAAGCTAGAAGTAGAATTATTAATTTATATCTTTGGTGTAGAACAAAAGAAATTAAAAGAAATATATGCCCTAAGATAAGATGGTGAAATTTAAATGATAAGAAATTATTAATCATTTAAAATAATAGCTTTATATCTTCTTTAGTTGAGTCCAATATGATGTTGAATAATATTGTTTATATCATTAAGGAATATTTTCCAAGTAGTTTTAAGAGTCTCTAGAAACTAGCTGTGCATTAATAAAGAGATTTGTGGTAGAGTAAGGAGATATAAAATATAAATTAAAGAAAAAAAAAATCTTTAGAAGGGTAGCAAAAGATCCATACTATTGATGCTTATAATGATTAGACACTTAAAAGTACAACAAAAAGGGTACTATGCAAAGGGAAGCTATATATATATATATATCTCATACATATATATTTATATATACAAGTATATATGTATGCATACACATACACATGCACACATATGTACGTATATACGTACATATGGATGTATATATAGATACATGCATATATTCATATATATACATAGATATACATATATATACATATACATAGATATACGAGATATATATATATCTCTGTATATAAGGTGATGGCGGCGAAGTCGAGCTCTGCTAGGGTTTCGCTCGATGGCGAAACCTGGTAACCTCCGGCTTCACTTCTTCGGTTCGGTGGTGTCGCCCTCGTCGGTCGTCGTTTGCGGCACAGTCGTCAGCGCCTTCTGCGACGAGGACCTCCGGTTCTTCGGTTCGGTGGCATCGTCCTCATCGTTCTTCGTCTGCGGCACAGTCCTCGTCGTCTTCTACAACGACGCCTCATCGAGTGTGGTGCGCTTCGCTCCTGCTTGACGCCTCCTCGTTGAGTGCGGTGCGCAGGCCAGTTTGCTCGTCGCCTGTGCAGGACGCGACTTGGACCCGCCTTTCCTGCTCGCTGGATGCGTCTTCTTCCTGCCCAAAGGTTTGTTCCATTGCCACGCGTGGTGGCGTCTTCCTGCTTCAGGTGTTTAATTGTGGGGTTCCTCCACTCTTTCTCCACTGTTCTTTCTTCCCTGTGTTGTTTGGTGGTGTGCTGCCTTAATGGCTGCACCTACTCCCATTGGTTTGGTGACGGATGCTGCTTGGGCTAAGGCGACTTATGCCGGGGCAATAGGAAAAGGACAAGTTATTCCCACCAACTTTGACCAGTTAATCTTCCCTCAAAGCTTCCATGACGCGGCGGCTGGTCGATCATCATGCCCTTTTATCCATCCTGTTGGATTAAAGGATGGAGAGCCGACAGTACACTTCACTGAACAGGAGGTTAATTCATTGAATGAAGCAGTCAAATTCTCTTTGGTTGGAAAGTTCCTACTTGGCCATCCAAAATTAGAACTGGTAAGGAATTTTTTTGAATCTCTGAATTTGTTGGGCTCATGGAAACTTGGGCTCTTAGATGGGAGACATCTGCTTATACAACTATCTGTGGAGGAAGATTATGCCAAACTTTAGCCAAGCAGTCCATTGCCATTGCTGGCACCTCCATGAAAATCATCAACTGGACTCCCGACTTCGACCCTAGCAAGGAATCCCCTGTGGTACCTCTATGGTTCAAGTTACCGGCCCTTCCCCACCAATACTTTACTCACAATGCTCTATTCAACATAGCACAAGCTTTGGGCACCCCTCTGATGGTGGAACCCGCCGCCCCACTCTCAACAAAGCTAGGCCAGGGGTTGCTAGAATCCTTGTGGAAAGATACATTACTCTTCCTAAACTCAAAAGGATTTGGGTTACTGCTGGAAATGAGGGTTTTTGGCAAGAAGTTGTCTTACAGTCTAAACCTTATTACTGCCAACACTGTAGAATGTTTGGCCATACCATGGATCGGTGCTTCAAACTTCACCCTCCATCCAAGAAACATCCTCCCAATTCTACTGAATTGACGGTCACCGACAAAGCTCCTAATGTCGTCAATGCTGCGCAAACACCTCTTATTATGCCTGCTATAACCACCCCTGTAGTGGACAAGACCACTGCTCCTTCCTCAATCCCAGATGATTTACAACAAATCCAGCAAACCCACTGCACTAACCCCTCTAGCAATGCTAACTCACTCAGAGAAGTTACTCAAGTGGTTGCTGCCTCCAGTGACAGCATAATCCTTTCAGAAGCTTTATTGATAGATTTTCAACAAACCATGGAAGACACTTGGCAAGTACAAACAGCAAAGAAAAAACAGAAGCAATTGGTGGAACTCCATAAGACCTCAGAGGACATACTGGTATATGGGAAATCTAAATCTAAATCGGACTCCTCCTCTAGACCTCCTAGGGGTCGATCCCGATCTAAATCCCATCTCTCCAACCACCCTCCTCAATGATCAATTTTATAATTTGGAACATAAGGGGTATTGCCCACCCCCTTTCTTTTAAAAAACTCAATTACCTTATAAAAAACACAATCTTTAGTGTTTTGCCATTCTTGAACCTATGGTTCATATCCATTCCCAACCTCTTATAAAAAAATTCATGGGCTTCTCTCACTACACCAATATAAATAACAAAATTTGGATCTTTTGCAGAAAAGAGGTTAGGTGGACTGTTCTTGCGGACAATTACCAGTTTGTTCACATTTCTTTCACTCTCAATGGCTATTCGGGGGTTGCTTCATTTATGCAGGCTATAAACAGGAAGACAAAAGATCCCTTATGGAATTGCTTAAACACCATTAGTACCACTATGAACTCTCCATGGGTGGTGGGGGGAGACTTCAACTGTATTGGGTCTTATGTGGAAAAGTTTGGTGGGAGAGCTCCAAATCTGCAAAAAATGACTCTTTTCAGTGATAATATTGTCGGAACTGGGCTGTTTGATTTGGGATTTAAAGGCCCCCATTTCACTTGGAAAATGGGAAAGATTTGGGAGAGGCTTGATCGGATCTTAGCTAACACTCATTGGTACAATCAGTTCTTACTCACTTTCATCACACATCTCAGTTTGGCAGGCTCTGACCATCGACCCCTACTCATCATAATCACTGCTCCCCTGAATCTTTCACATACCCCACCTTTTAGATATTTTAATATGTGGTCTCATCATCAAGATTTCAACAACACTGTGATGAAGGCTTGGACTGGAGTGATACATCAAGACCCTATTATCAAACTCCAGATGTTACACAGCAAAGTGGGGAGAGCTCTCAAATCTTGGAGTTGGTCTTCTTTTGGTGATGTCTTCCAAACGGTAAGAGATGCTGAAAAGGAGGTGGATAAGCTAGAGAAAGAGGCCCCGCAGGGTTCTAATGTTGAGAAGGAACTGTTAACTGCCCAAGAGTACCTTCTTACTGCTATTGAGAGACAAGAACTTCTACTGAAACAGAAGGCTGCTATTAATATTTTGAAGGAGGGTGACATAAATACTTAGTACTATCATAATTATATCAATTACAAGCGGAAATGTAATACTATTCATACTATTCAGACCTCTGAGGGACACTGGCTTACCAACTCCACTGATATTGCTATGAATGCAGTGGCTCATTTTCAGAAGCTCTTAACTCAGTCTGATACTCCCAGAAGCTCTATTGACAGCAGCCTCTTTGCTGATGATATCCACACCGCACAAGCAATTCTTATGACTTCCATCCCCACTGATGAGGAAATATGGCAAGCTATTCAGTCCATTGACAGCTCCAAAGTTGCTGGCCTTGATGGCTTCATAGCTAATTTTTATAAAAAGTCATGAAAGATTATCAAAGGGGATGTTACTGATGCCATCCATAGCTTCTTCAATGGTAATAGTCTCTCCACTTTTTTCAGTGCTTCCAACATTGTTTTAATCCCCAAAACTTCTGTGTATAACAAATGGGATCACTTCAGACCCATCAATCTAACTTTTGTTGTCAGTAAAATCATCAGCAAAATACTGGCTCACAGACTTCAACCGCATTTGGGGCAGTTAGTTAGCCTCCACCAATCTGCCTTCATTAAAGGTAAATCCATAACTGATAATGTTTTGTTAGCACAAGAGCTTCTTCTGGATTTAGATAGGCATTACAGAGGGGGGAACCTTATCTATAACCTTGATATCCAGAAGGCTTATGACACTATCTCATGGGATTTTATTTTAGAGGTTTTGGCTGCTAAAGGCTTTAATCCCACTTTCTGCCAATTGATTTCCAGATGGTTGCAGAATAATGCTCAATCCATTCTCCTCAATGGACAATCTTTCCAGATGGCTGTAGAATAATGCTACCAGAGGGTTAAAACAAGGGGACCCATTATCTCCTATTCTTTTCATACTAGTTATGGACTATCTTTCCAAAATTTTACATACTAATTTACATCAATGTCAGTATCATCACAGGGCCAGAATTTCTGTCACTCATCTCATTTATGCTGATGATATCCTACTCTTCTCCAATGCCACTGAACATGCTGTCAAACAAGTGTTTCAATGTTTACAACATTTTCAGGACACTTCGGGAATGCAATTCAACGCTGCCAAATGCCAACTACTGTTTCCTAAGAATCTTGACCCCCACAGAAAACAGTGGATCCTACAATTTATAGGCTTTACTGCTACACAACTTCCACTTAAAATACTTGTGAGCTACTCTACTTACTGGAAGAACCAAGCAGTCGCAATTTGATGATATATTGCACAAAATCCAAAGCAAAGTGGATTGTTGGACCAACACTTTTCTGTCTAATGGTGGCAGAATCACCTTGCTTAAAAGCATTCTAACTACCTTCTCTAATTACATTCTACAGATGACTTCAATGAAGAAAAGTATACAACTGCAGTTAGAAAGAATGTTTAACAGGTTTCTTTGGGCAGGGCAAAGACAACAACTTCATTGGGCCTCTTGGCAGAAGCTGGCCAAACCTACCTTCGCTGGGGGTATGGGCTTAAAAGGTTTACAACATCTACTTCAAGTGAATCTATGTAAACTTTGGATTCAATTCGGAACCCAGAATTCCTTATGGGCACATTTCATAAGAAGCAATTACTGTCAAGATCAGCACCATACCCTTGTCTCTAGGAAGATGGTGGATTCTAAATTATGGGTTAAAATGATTGCCATCAGAGAGCTTGTAGAAGAGCAGTTCCTATGGGGACTGGGACAAGAACAACTAAACTTTTGGTTGGATTGTTGGTGTCTCTCAGATTGGCTGATGGTTGCTACCGATAGAACCACTAATTTCACTGTGGCTGATTTCTGGGAAGGTGAACATTGGTCCCTATCCAAATTGTCTGCTATACTCTCACAACATTCAGTGATTAATATCTCCACTATTCCTTTCAATAGAAACAAGCCTGATAGCATCTTGTGGCACTCTCCCAAAGCTAGTAGCCTAACCAAGGCTCTCTACAACAAATTATTTGTTTAGCCTACTATTTCTTGGGGTCGAGTCATTTGGCACTTCTTTTTAACCCCCTCAATGTCCTTTTTCTGCTGGAGGGTTTTTCAAAATCTTTTACCTACTGATGACATTCTTAAACTCAAAGGATTGAGGAGTACTAAGTGCTACCTATGTCAAGCTGCGGAAGAGTCTGTTGTGCATCTTTTCTTTCAGTGTTCTTACTCTCAAGCTGTTTGAAGAACTCTTTGGCAACATTTTCACATCAAGGATGATCATCTTTAATGGGACAACCTTTTTTCTGCTGGGAGAGTTGGCACCTCTAAAGATATGGTAGCATATCCTTCATTGTCTCTTGGTTTCTCTGGATGGCCAGGAACCAAGCTAAACATCATCGCCACGGTCCCACTTCCCAAAATGTTAGCAGCAATTGCATCACTTTTATTTTAAAATTGATTCATCACAAGAAGTTCCCCAACATCCTCCATTGCTCACTTATGGACAGACAACCTCTTGTTTACATGGTACATTAGAAACCACCTACCCCTAATGTTATTAAAATAAATACTGATGGGAGTTTTTTTGAGCATGGGGTAGGTATTGGTGGATTGTTCCGAAGCTCTTCTGGACATTGTCTGCTACATTTTGCTGCCCCCATCATTGCTAGCGATCCTTTGGAGGCTGAATTAATTGTTGTTCACTGGGCTTTACAAATTGCAATTAAATGCTCTTGGCACAACATTTGGGTGGAAGTTGTCTCCACTGCCCTTCTCATATTGTTAAACTCCACTGATTCACTGCCCTGACATCATACCTTCTGGAGACAGCACATTATTTCTCTCAATTCCCATTTGCAGACCAAGTACTCTTTTATTTATAGGGAGGGGAACAAGCCTGCTAATTGGTTGGCTAGAGTTGCTACGAACTCACCCACTGTGAACATTTCATCCACTGCCCCTGCAACACTCACTTTCTTGCTCAATGGAGATCTTCTGGACATCCCCCACCTTAGAGTTGTCACCTGATTACCTGGAAATTTTTGAAGGCTTAATGAGATGAACGTACTCCGGTTATGGAGGCTTACCTACTTTGATGCTGTCAGCTAGTATACTTTACAGTTTCATTTTGGATGTTACGGGTTTCATATGTATTTATACATTTTTTGCGTGCGTTGTAATGCGGAGCGAGGAACCCTTAAGGCCATATATGTCTTTCTTTTCTTTTTAGTGGGGATCCTCTATCCCTCCCAAATTGTAACTCCCCTTTTTTATATTAACGCATAAGGAGCCATGTGCAGCTCTTTTTTCCCAATATATATATATATATATATACACACACCGTGTGGGATATTAACGCATAAGAAGCCATGTGCAGCTCTTTTTACCCAATATATATATATATATATATACACACCGTGTGGGTAGGATGACTTTTGGGCTCCTTCATACAACCTTTATGTACCTTTTCTATTTCAATAAAATTAGCCCTTGGGCTTTTCAAAAAAAATAAAAATAAATTACACACACAAACACAGACTCACGTACATATATATATATACACACAAATACACATATACATAGATATGCGATATTTTTGTTTATGCATATAGATAGATATACAATACACACGATATATATATATATATATATATATATATATATATATATATATATATATATATATATATATATATAGAATTGACTACGATGGATATTTAGGAATGGCGCCTTCCCTGCTTGCTCTGCTAGGGTTTGAGGTCTGATGGCTCCTCACTGGCGGCGCACGGAGGTTCTTGGTGGAGGACCTTTGGAGGTAGTGATTCAAGGTGGTCAGGCGAGGTCTTGGTGGTGGAGTGGTATTTTGTTGTTGGTGTCTTCCCGGGTCTTTTCGTTTTTAAATTTTGGATTCTGGTCTGCTGTTCTCTTCACTGCTTGAGGGAGTTCTGACTGTTGTTTGGATCACTTTTGAATGTTGTCCGGTCTTTGGAGCTATGGTGGAGACTTTGGTTTTTTGTTCGTTTCATTTTGGGTTCTTCCCCGGCTTCTCTGGTTTGAACTGATACCGTTACATTGGTGTTTTGGGTGCTAGCTGTGGTTTCCCATGGCCACTCCCATTGATTTTGAGACCAATGCCCAATGGGCAAAGGCTACTTATGCTGGAGTTGTGGGTAAAGGCCAGACACTTCACAAAAGCTTTGATCATTTGGTGTTTCCCCAAGCTCTCCATGACACAACAGCTGGCAAGGGGGATTGTTCTTATATCATGCCTCTAGGTTTTAAAGATGGAATGCCAGCAATTCGTTTTACTGCCCAGGAGATGCAGACTTTAAATGATGCTTTCAGATTTACTTTAATAGGGAATTTCAATTTGGTCACCAGGAAGTTTTTTTATGAACTCAATATACTTGGAACATGGAAATTAGGATTGCTAGATGGAGACATCTGCTTATCAGATTATCTAATGAAGAAGATTATCTTTAGAATCTTTGCTAAACAATCCCTCCTGATTGTTGGCACCCCTATGAAGCTATTGAAGTGGATCCTAGATTTTGATCCTTCAAAGGAACCCCCTATTTTTCCAATGTGGTTCAAGTTTCTAGAACTTCCAATACAGTTGTATCATCCTAATGCCTTATTTAACATTAGTCAAGCTCTTGGCACACCCTTAAAGGTGGACTCTCCTACCTATGACATGGCCAGGCCTACTGGAGCAAGGGTCTTGGTGGAGAGAGACATCACCCTCTCTGAGTTGGAGAGGGTGTTGATTGAAACAGGAGGTTTTTGGCAGAATATTGTTGTGGAGAGCAGGCCACTATACCGTCAACATTGTAAAATGTTTGGGCATACCAGGGAGAGATGTTACACACTCCACCCTCTAGCTAAAAAATCCTCTCCTAAGGGAGCTGTGGTTTCTGTTGGGGTGCACTCTGCCCTTCCTGCATTGTTCCAAACACCTTTACTTCCCCAGAATGCAGCAGAGGTAGACATTGGAAGTGACAAACCAGTTTAGCTAGCCAATGCAGAGGTTCCCCCTCCAACCTCTCCAAGCAGGGCAGTCAGGAGGGAGGAAGTTCCTACTACTCCTGTTGAGAATGTTGAAAAAAATGTCACACCCACTAGACAGACCTCCCCAGGGGTCAGTTCTGCCACACCCATCCAAGTAACTACTGAAGAAATGACTCAGCAGATTGAGTCTGAATGACAAATTTAGAAGGCTAGAAAGAAGAAGAAACACACAACAGAAATTCAAAAACTGATGGCTGATCAGGTTGTTCCTGAAGCCAATACTTCACTCCTTTCTGATAGAGAAGGTCCTTCCAAAATCAACAGGGGAAGTATGAGGTCCAAATCACAACCTGGTAGGCTCTCCCCCCCTCCAAGTAACTACCGAAGAAATGACTCAGCAGATTGAGTATGAATGACAAATTTAGAAGGCTAGAAAGAAGAAGAAACACACAACAGAAATTCAGAAACTAATGACAGATCAGGTTGTTCCTGAAGCCAATACTTCACTCCCTTCTGATAGAGGAGGTCCTTCCAAAATCAACAGGGGAAGTATGAGGTCTAAATCACAACCTGGTGGCCCTCCCCCACCATCAACCCCCCATCTCCCCATCCACAACCCAACATGATCAATTTTCTCTATTGGAATATTAGGGGGATAGCCCACCCCTTTTCAATTAAAAGACTACTCCATCTTAACAAAAAAACATCAACTTTGGTGCTTTGCAATTTTGGAACCTATGGTTCACAATCACCCTCACTAACTGATAAGCAGGTTTGGGGGTTTCTCTCACTTTGCTAGCAACAACAATAAGATTTGATTCTTTTGTAGAAGGAGATTGACTGGTCAGTGATGATCAATAACAATCAATTTGTGCACATAGCCTACAAGCTGAATGGAATGGAGGGATTTGCTACTCTTGTCTATGGTGGGTGCAGAAAATCTGGCAGGGCTGGTCTTTAGTCTTACCTGCATCAGATAAGTGCTAATATGACCTCCTGTTGGATGGTGGCAGGAGATTTCAATTGTATTTCCACATCTGCTGAGAAGAGGGGTGGAAGGGCCCCCAACCTATCCAAAACAACACTGTTCAGTGACAACATTCTGAAAGCTGGCCTATTTGATTTAGGCTTCCAGGGACCTAGTTTCACCTGGAAAAGGGGTCCCATTTGGGAGAGACTGGATAGAGTGCTGGTTAATGATCTATGGCATCAAACCTATCTGCACACTTTTGTGACTCATCTGAACTTAGCTGGATCAGACCACAAACCTCTACTTATCACCATAACTGCTCCTACCCTCACAAATATCAATTCACCTCTCAGATACTTGAATTTCTGGTCCACCCAAACCTCTTTTCTTGACATTGTATCCAAAAACTGGTGCAACATCAATCACCCTAACCCCCTGATCAAGATATGGCATTTGCATGAAAAAATGGGAAAGGCACTCAGGTCTTGGAGCTGGAACCATATCGGGGATGTATTTAAAGCTGGGGAACTTGCTGAGCTACAAGTGGAGAAGCTGGAAAGAGCTACTTTGCTGGATAACTCTAAGGAGGGAGATTTAATTGCTGCACAAGAGAAGCTGCTGACCATTATTGATTGGCAGGACACTATCCTGAGTCAAAAGGCTGCTACTATCAAGTTCATGGAGGGTGATAAAAACACAAAATTCTATCATGCTTGCATCAAATATAGAAGAAAGTGTAATACCATCCACAGTATAACTAACTCCCAGGGGTGACTCTTCAAGATTACACAACCATTGCTTTGGATGTTGTGAACTACTTCCAGAATCTATTAACTCAACTGCCAACTGAAACCACACATATAGATCCTTTCTTTTTCATTCAACATGTAAACTACATTAGAAACCTTGCCCTCAGTGAACCTCCAGATAAAAGTGAAATTTGGGAAGCCATACAATCCATAGACAATAACAAAACTACTGGCCCAGACGGCTTTACTGCAGACTTTTACAAGCATTCCTGGGACATTATCAAAGCTGATTTGCTAGCTGCTGTGCAAAGTTTCTTTCTTGTAAATGACCTCCCTCACTATTTCAGTGCATCAACTATGGTTCTCATCCATAAAACACCTGAAGCAAAAAATTGGAATCACTACAGGCCTATCAGCCTCACCACTGTTTTCAGCAAGATCATAAGCAAAATAATTGTGAGAAGACTCCAACCCCACTTGTTCAACCTTATCAGCTCAAGCCAACCTGCATTTGTGAAGGGCAGATCCATTGCTGACGAATGTGTTGCTAGCCCAAGAACTTCTGCTTGATCTGGAAAAGGTCTGCAGGGGGGGGGGGAGGAATCTGATGTATAAGTTAGATCTCAAAAAAGCTTATGATACAATTTCTTGGGAGTTCATTTTGGGGGTGTTGTCTGCTAGAGGCTTCAACATAACCTTCAGCAATCCCATCCACAGATGGCTCATGGGAAACTCATACTCTATACTAATCAGTGGACAAAGTTGGGGTAATTTCACTGCATCAAGAGGCCTTCAGCAAGGAGATCCATTGTCATCTACAATTTTCATCCTTTCTATGGATTATCTATCTAAGATGTTGGAAAAACAGATTCTGCCTCACCATTATGCCAGGTACCACAACAAAGATAAATTTCCCTCTCACCTGATTTATGCAGATGACATCCTTGTATTTTCTAGAGCCAACAAACCAGCAGTAAAGAAAGTAAGCCTTTGCATGGATACATTTCAACTCCACTCAGGTATGTGTCTGAATACTGAGAAGTGTGACATACTGTTCAGCAAAAAGACCCCCACTGAAAGCAAGCACTGGACCCTACAGTTTACAAGATTTAAAGAAACACATCTACCCATCACCTATTTGGGAGATCCACTACTCAAAGGGAGAGTCAAATTAATACATTTCGATGGGGTGGTGAGCAAGATCTCATCACAACTCACCAGCTGGACACACTCCTTTCTCTCCAATGGAGGCAGAATCACATTGCTCAAGAGCATTTTAACCACCTTCCCTTCCTATATCCTACAAATGTCTTGCATGAAGAAAAGCACAAGAATTCAACTGGAGAGAGCTTTCAACAGATTCCTATGGTCTGGCTAAAGACAACAACTTCATTGGGCTAGCTGGCAGAAGATTGCCAAGCCCACTATGGTTGGGGGCATTGGTCTCAGAGGGCTCCATCACTTGCAACAGATAAACCTTTGCAAACTATGGAGAAAATTTAGGCAACAGGTCCTCCCTATGGGCTATGTTTTTATTTAAAAAATAATGCAAAGAGGCTCACCCAATGTTGGTGGAAAGGATATTGGGGGACTCCAAAATCTGGGTGAACCTATTAAAAGTGAGGCAACAAGCTGAGAACCTTTTCCTTTGGGAGTTGTGGGAGGGTAAGCTCAACTTCTGGCTAGATAACTGGTGTCCCCCTGAGGTGCTTCAACCCATCACTTGTGAGGCCAACCTTGATGTCCAAGTAAAAGATTGTTGGCAAGGAGAACAGTGGGACCTAGAAAAACTGCATAATCTGATCCGGGGAGAATCTGTGGAGCAAATCAGTAACATCCAGTTTGATAGAACCAGACCTGACAGGATCACCTGGAAATGCAACAACTCTCAGAGCATCTCCAAACACATCTTCTCCAGACTTTATCAGTGGGACCACACTTCTTGGGGAGACACTATATGGAATAAATACCTGACTCCCTCCATGTCATTTCTCTGTTGGAGAATTTTCCATAAAATGCTGCCCACGGATGACATTCTGAAACTCAAAGGATTAAGGGGCCCCTCTAGATGCTGGCCTTGCTCACAGGAGGAGGAATTTATTGCACATTTGTTCTTTGAATGCGACTTCACTCAGGCTGTTTGGAAGGAAGTCTCCCAACACTTCTCACTTGATACTACTAATCTGGATTGGTCCTCTTTCTACTCCTCCTGGCAGAGCTGGAATCATGCATATTTTGAATCCATCCCCCTTCTGGTGGCCTGGTTCATCTGGATGGCTAGGAATAGAGCCAAATTTGAATATTTGTCGCTAACTGTGAAGGAGATGGGTAGATTCTGCCTCTCTTTCCTGACCAAGCTGATCAAACACAAAAGCTTCCCTAATATTTGCAATGTTCCCACAACTCACATCACTAGTCAGAAGCACATCATTACTGTTTGTTGGTAGCCTCCTATGGAGCATCACATCAAAGTAAACACTGATGGCAGCTTCTCAGCTGGGGGGGTTGGTATTGGGGATATCTTCAGAGACCATCTTGGCATGTCTACTTTATTTCCAAGCTCCTTTAGAGGCCATGGATGCCTTGGAAGCTGAACCAGCAGCTGTCTACTGGGCAATTAAACTGGCTAGCCTAAACAAGTGGAAACACCTTGCGGTGGAGGTGGACTCCACCACCCTAATACAAGTGATTGATGGTGGGGCTAACTCTGATTGGCATCATTTATACTGGAGCAACAGAATCAGGGGCTGAGGAAATGTTTTGGTGTACAATTTTTTTTTTTTTAGAGAAGGGTTTGTTAGCTAGGAGTGGTCTAGCCTCCTCTGAGGTGGTGGGTATCCTCTTCCCTGCCTCCTCCCTTTTTGTTTCTCTTGGGGGGAGACATTTTGAAGGTGCCACACCTTAGAATTGTAAATTCTTCTTAAAGGAATACAATTATGTTTTGTTATATATATATATATATATATATATATCAGTGTGTGTGCGCGCGCACGCATTTATGTCGGAATTTTAGAAATTTCTCCCTTTGGTACCTTCTATTTTTAATACTTCATACTTTTAGAATTATCTATTGTTGATAATTTTTATTTTCTTTTCTAGCTTGTGAATTTTGTGGCTTTTCTAATATAGTGGCCTTTACCAACTATTTATCTTGTAATCGAGTTTTGGGAAATAAAAGAGGAATATCTGTTTTTTTCCTTCTAAAGCTTACATGGTATTAGAGCTAGTTTCCTAACATAAAGGCTTCGAAGCTTTTGCTTTCCCCCACTCACGATTAAAGCCTCAAAGCAGCCCATGATCTTCGCAGCTTCGCTTTTTCTCCCATTAATGACATGGAACTCACTTCGAGGAACAAATGGTCGTGGGATGCTTGCGAAGCGGTAGCTTGCTGAAGACAACGCTCGTGACCTATCGCCATTGCTCGAAGACGCTTCGAAGGCGTGTTCGAAGTAGGAGCTCCTTGAGGTTGTCTTTTTCACCACAACTGAACGAGCCATTAAAATTCCATCGCGACCCGACTCGCAATCAAAGCCCTTACCCACGATTAAAACCTTTACTAGTGATCGAATCCCTAACCTATATCCATGATTGAGTTTAAGTTCTTTTCCCTAGGAGTCCTGATCGTGTTTTTGGACTCTTGGTAGTCACTGCTCGCATGTTTTCTCATTTCGATTCTGATGATATCGTACAAGTTGGTGATGACCGTCTCTCAAAGAACTACCATTTTTATTGTTTCCAGTAAATCATGGGCCACTTTGCTCTACTCGTGATAGTTCAAGTATTGTAAAAAATCATGGAATACGAAGGAGACATATTGAAAACTTCGTGGTAAACTTGTACATTGGAAATCAAAAGCCAAATGAGAAGGTCGAGCCGATTCAACCACTATCGAAAAAACTTAAAGAGCTTTATGCAAACGTTGATGCAGTCCCACAAAAGAACGATAAAACACTAGCACAAATTGTTTCAAGCTTCAAAATTATCACTAACTCTGTCATGCTCTTCAATAAATACGGGTAATTCTTTAGCCACTATTTTTTAGATGTTAAATCTTAATTTTAGTTTATTCTTGAATGATTGATTCTGATACAATTGATCATATGAGTGGTTATTTTAAAATTTTCCTATCCTATAAATATTATACAGGTAATTAAAATGTCAAAATTGTCTTTGATTTCTTTTCAATAATTGTCAGGATAGAAATTATCAAACTCATTTCGCTGTTAAGTCTTCATGATGTGCTCCTTGTTTCCAATCTGTATTGTAATCTATTATCCATTTGTAAAATTACTTTTTACGTTTCTTGTTGTGAGTATCATGAATTGATCGCTAGGAGGATGATTAATATTGCTAAGGAAAAGATGGACTTTATTAGTCTGATGATGGACTTGATGAAAATAAACAATGTCGAAGTCTTTTTTAAATTTTGATTTTATTTCTAAAGACAATGATATTATGCTATGACATTTTAGCTTAGGTCATCTTATTTTTTAATATTTAAAGTTCTTGTTTTTTAGTTTATTTAAAATAAAAATTTATCATCTTTTCAATGTGAAACTTATCACTTTACTGAACATCATCGTGCATCTTTTCCTCCTCAAATTTACAGGCCAACTACATTTTTTATTTTGATTCACAGTGATATATGAGGTCTTTCTATACCTCCTATATTCTTAGAAAAGAATAATTTGTGACCTTCATTGATGATTACACAAGGTTAAGTTTGGTGTATTTTTGAAAGAAAAATTTAAAGTGAAAATAAATTTTAAACATTTTTGCACTATTGTACAAATACAATTTCAAAAAATTATACAAATATTATAGAGCAATAATGGCCTAGAATATTTCAAAAATATTTTAGGTCAATTTTTTTTCAAAAAAAAAAAATCATTAAAGCCTCTGTGTTGACACCCCACAATAAAATTGTGTAGTTGAAAGAAAAAATAAATACTTATTAGGAGTAGCTTGGGCATTATTATTTACAAATTAAGTGCCAAAATATCTTTCTTTGTGAAGCCATTGATATTGATGCATTCTTCGTAAATAGAACACTCATTAAAGTTTTAAATTTTTAAACACCTTTTAATATTTTTCATAAATTTTTTCCAATAAATCGGCTCTTGTCTTCTTTACTTCTGCATATATTATGGCTATACTACATTTGTTCACATTCATAGTTATAATCAAGTAAAATTGTTATGCCGGTTCATGAGGGATTGGTCAGCCAAGCATACCGGTTGCTTGGGAAGATTTCAGCCCTCGGGTATGGCCATCAAGCCAAGAATCACGTATGTGAGGAGGAATTTAAGAGGATTTGGGGCAAAAGTTTGAATGATTTGGAAGGAAGTTTAAATGTTTTTTGGGGGTGCTTTATTAGGGCTAGTCAACTAGGGTTTGGTTTATGTTTGTTTTCTCATAATTTTCTCTTTTGTTTGTTTGCTCATAGCGGCATCTAGGGTTTGTGGAGAGTCGATCCGCCTCTGGAATTATAGATCATCATTGTATCTTTGTTTGTTTGCTTGGGTATTAGTAAAGTTAGACCGAATCTAGTTTGTCTCGCTTATTTGTTGCAATTTGTTCGCCGTTTTCGGCTCTGGGACGTATCAAATTAGCATCAGAGCACGATCGTGGAGATGGCAGCAAGGCAATTTGAAGCTTTAGAGCTGAGCTTGAAAGACATAGGGCAACTTCATTCTTGGATAGAGAAAATGTTCTCAACCATAGATGAAAGGCTTTCCTCCATAGAAAACCGATTTGAGGGCGTGGAGGGGATGCAAAGGAGGCTTATCAAGATGCAATCCAAAGCCCACTGTCGACTCAACTTGCAAACTCTAAGTAAGGGTTGACCCGAACATGAGGAGGTAAGCAACTACCATCAAGAGCTTCTCCCAAGAACTCCGAACGAGATTTATGAGGGTGGAAAATGGTCCAAAACGGGGAGGTGAGATTATGCAAGGGGTTTGGAAGAGCATAAAGATAAGAGGGAAATCGGATGGGTGTATTCTCGAAAAATAACACCCTAACATGAGGAGGTAAGCAACCACCATCAAGAGCTTCTCCCAAGAACTCCGATCGAGATTTATGAGGGTGGAAATTGGTCCAAAACGTGGAGGTGGGTTTATGCAAGGGTTTTGGAAGAGCATAAAGACAAGAGGGAAATCGGATGGGTGTATTCTCGAAGAATAACACCCTAAATTCATTGGGTGAAACACTGGAGGGAGAGGAAATTGGGAAGATGATACTGCGGTGAGGAAATTGAAGATGCTCATTTTTTAAGGGAAATCACACATAGATGGGTGTATCAGGTAGAGCGATATTTTATGATAAATGGGCTAAATGAAGAGGAGAAGCTTATGGAGGCAGGGTTATCTTCGGAAGGGAATGTCCTAGCATTGTTTTAGTGAAGAGAGGCGAGATACTCGACCAGTTTGTGGGTTGAATTTAAGGATTACTTGTTGGAACATTTCTGAATCATTAGAGGAGACTTTTATGAGCAGCTCTATGTCTTGACTCAGGAGAGGACTGTTATGGAATATAGTGAGAGATTCAAGGTATTATCAGGATGACAGATGGGTGGTTTTTGAAACTAGATTGGAGGGAATTCCGTGAAGGGTTTGAATCCCGCATGCGTGCAACACTCCGACTGTTGAGACCACGGATTGAGGGAGGTGATTGAGCTCGCCTATATCGCTCCACTTGATCCTGTAGCAACTTTACCATGATCTTCCTTAGTCTTTCTTCTTGTGAGAGATTCAAGCTATTGTCAGGATGATTGAGGAGTTTTTGAAACAAGATTGGAGGTGAATTTCATGAAGGGATTAAAGCCCGAAATACATGCAATACTCTGGCTGTTGAGACCACAGGGATTGAGGGAGGTGATGAAGCTTGCTTAAATGATGGAAGAAGAGTATCAGTTGAAGATGACCACAAAATGAGGCTTCCCAGGATGGTGATTGAAGATCATCAGAGGTGGCTATCCAAGTTATTTGAATATAATTTTGGGATCTAATATCGCCAAAGTCTAGAGAATAAAGCCACGAATGCACTATCGATGAAGGTGGATGAGCCTTAGCTAACCACTTTATCAGTATCTTGGTCTTAGATTAAGAAGCTCTGAGGCGGGAGAGTGAAGAAGATGAAAAGCTGAGGAAGATTATAGTAGAGTTGCTGCAGGATCCGAACAGTCATCCAGGATATGCGTTGAGGAGATAGCAATTACTCTACTATGGACTATTCGTGTTAACGAGGGCATCAGAGTACATCCCCAAATTATTGCATGAGTTTGATGTGTATCATATGCATGTTATTTTTATGCTATTTTTATCTTTATTTATGTATTTTTATGATTTCCATGATATTTGTGGTTCTATATGCAATTTACAATTGATTACAGGTGATTAGGCAACTTGGGGAGCAAAGATGATTGAAACAGATTCAAAATAGGTTGAACTGGGTTGAAATAGGCTGAACCGACGCCCCATGCACTAGTCTTGGGTGCTTAGGCCCTAGTCCTGGGTGGCTAGGCTCTTAGAACCAACGTCACAGGCACTAGTTTTGGGCTCCTAGGCTCCCAAAAACAGAGAAATAGGGGCCTGAGCGCCAGTTTTGGGAGCCCAGGCACCCATAGACTCAAGATTACAGTTGAAACCTTCAATTTACATCATCTAGAGTCGGAAATAATAATAAGGCAACTCAATGTAGAATTATGGGCTTTTGTTCGACTCTGGGGAGTCCTCTCGAGAGGGGAGTCTTCTCCTCTTGTGTCATGAAGTCAAGAGTCTCACTCCATTGTTTTTGAGTAGTGAAGAGTATGTAAAAGAGAGAGAAATTGATAAGGGCATGTGAAAAGTGTCATGTGGTGCAGGTAATATTTGATTGTACATGATCTGCTCGAGTAAAGAACAAAGAAAGATCGATCAGAGTAGCGTACTCAATCAGTTATATCTTTCTAACTTTTGTATTACTATGTTTTGTTAACTAATATGTTGCTTTTATTGTTTCAAAACATGCATAGCGAGTAGATACCCTTTTTCTCCTTTGAATTAGTAGTCTAGAAATTTTGTGTTTAACGTGTATGTTGTGATTCATTTGAAATTATATAGAGTTGTAAACATTTTTCTCTTCATTGACTTTCAATTTGACTAATTGTTATGATAAAATGCTTTGTGATCTAGTTATGTGGGAGCAGCTAGTGGAAAAAATTAGATTAACTCACACTGTCTTGGAGAATGATAATATGGTTGCTAGGATAGTTCAATCGTATAGGAAAGTACGCGATCCCGCGATAATCAGTTGATTTAAGAGACTAAACTTGTTTGATTCCTGAACTTCTTAGATGCTTGAGAGGAGTTAAGGAGTGTTATTCTTGATTGTCATTGACATATTTATAACCTAGTTAAACCAATTTTTTTTTGATCCAATTCAAGGGAGAATCTTTTCTTGGATAGAAAACCTCACAATTCTAAATTGTTACTTGGGTTTTTGGGTTTTGTAAACATTAGTAGTAATTTTAAAAATATCTAAACATTCGAAAAATATCAAGCTAGACTTAAACCAATAGACTGGAGCTTTTTCTGATCTGGCAAGTTAATTCGTTCTCAATTGAATCGATACACTCACTCATAATTAATATACTGTTTGATCAGTACGTATACTTGCGTGATTGCTGACGCTTCACTACATTGCAGATGTATTATGTTTTTTGGTGTCATTGCTAAAGAAAAACATTGAATTTCCAAATTTAGTAAGCTTTTAGTTGAAGCGTTAGTGTTTAAACTTGAAAATTATTGTGTTGTATTGTTTGTATTTTATGTGCTATTTTTTGTTTTAGAAAATCCAGAAAAGAAATAAGTTTTGTGCATCCTATTTATGTTAGTTAACATATATTCCTATTTACCTTATTTCTGCATATTTGTGTATATTAGTATTCTGTTATATTTAGGGTCACTCGCTTGATAGTCATAGTTGTCTTTACATAGGACTTGAACTTCAGAATTAGTATTGTACGACTTTGAACTTGAAAAAGAAATTGTGACAAAAAATAAAAATAAAATCTGTAGATCTTAAAAATATATTAGAAGAGATGTCAAATCACCAATGTTATCGATCTTAGTTGCATAGGTAGTTGTTACATCTAAGAAAGACAATTTAGATTGAATTTTGCACTAGAATCATTAAAGAATAATAAAAATTCTTATGGGCAATATGGTGATTCGAGTGTTGTGCCTATGGAGTCCTATAATGTAATGAATAACACACCCAATAACCTTTATTATATCACCTATAATCATGGTTGAAAAAAATCACCTTAATTTTAATTGGGATAACAACTGAAATATTGGAAACACTCAATGTGTTAGTAACCAACATAATATCTTATAAAATTGAAACAATCAGGGTAGTAATTTCTCCTACTCCCAAACCTAGCTATTCTTTTGGATTCATCTTAAATACTTAATTTGAAGAAGAGAAAAATTCGAAAGACTTATGTTGCAATTGGTAAATCAACTACAAAGTTATGCTGCAGCCATAAGGAACATAGAAACACAATTCGGCTAGTTAGCTAAGTAATTGAGTCAATAGACACCAAGGGGCATTACCTAGCAAAATTGAGATAAATACAAAGGAACAGGGCGAAGAGCAGTGCAAATTCATTAAACTTAGGAGTGAGAAGTTAGAATGGGTGACCATTAAGAACTAGATTGGAATAACCTGAGTATGAGAAACCTACTTAAAAACCTCCAAAAAAACTAAGGAAAAAAACTCTCACATTCTAGGAATGAACTTGAGAGATCTCTACCATCTTTTCCTCGGAAAATAATCGAGCATAAACAAGATAAAAATTCTCTAATTCTTAAAAGAGTTCCATAAGATCACTATTAGTATTCTATTTTTAAAAGCTCTTGAACAAATGCTCAGTTATATGAAATTTATAAATAAATTTTAAATAAAAATGTAGATTTTCAGATTTTAAAAATGTGACATTAATTGAGGATTGTAGTATTATAATTCAAAGAAAACTCTTACAAAAATTGAAAGATTCCGGTAGTTTTATCATTTCATGCATTATAAGAAACTAATTTATGGGAAATACATTGTGTGATTTAAGATTTTACATAAATTTTATGCCTTCTTTAGTGTTTAAGAGGCTGGGATTAGGAAAGCTTCAACCTACCACTATTACCCTTCAATTAGTTGATCGTTTTTTGATTTTTCTTAGGTGCTTATAAAGGATGTTTCAATGAAGATTGACAAGTTTATATTCTCAGCTGATTTTATTATTTTGAATATGAAAAAAGATGCTGACTTTTCAATTATTTTTCGCAGACATGTTTTTGTAGCTGGCATGATAAATATTGATTTACAAAATGGAGAGCTTAATATTAGAGCTCAAGATGATGAATTGACTTTTCAAGTTTATAATCCAATTCTACCCCCAACTTATATCCTTGACGAGTGTTTTAGAATGAAATTAGAAAAATTGCAAGAGACTTTAAAGGATAATTTAGAAAGTAAGAGTTTAATATTTAAAATAGGTGAGAATTCGGGATCACAATTGAATGATATAAGAGTCTCCAATGCATCTAAAACATAGAGTGATTGATTGAGGACACTTAAATTATAACTTTGATTATGGAGAAATACCTTTTGTATAATTTGAGCGTGTCAGGTTGAATACAAAATAAAATGCTATTTGGGAGGCAACTCAAACGTTATCTCATAATTTGATTGAATTTTTGCTTTGCTTAATGTTGAATGTGCTATATGAGTGATTTGGTCAAACTGAGGATGTTAAACTAAATCTTATTTGAAGGCAATCCAATGTATCTTCCCTTGTTTTATTCTCTTCATTCTTAGGTTTTATAACTTATATCTCTAGTGCCACCTAACTTTCACTTATGGTTAGGAGCACAATGATGATGTATCCCTTTCTTATGATTCTGAAATTGATATTGTTCATGCATATTTATGTTAGTGATTGTTTATCTCTATGTTCATGTGACTTCATGTTTTATTTTCTTGCATTGATTATGTTATGTAACTTTATTGTTTAATGTGATGAGTATGCGAGTTAGATATATTATTACTCATTGTGTTTTATTTCTCTTTTTTGTATATCCATATTCTATTCTATTATGTTTCTTTCAATCAATTTCTTGTTGTTATTCGCATGTGTAGTGTAAGAGTAAGTTTGGGAGAGAGATATTTATAAAAATTATACACTAAAGTAAAAGCATACATCTGAATCTTAGAATTCTAATTAAAAAGATTGATTTAATTAGGGTTCAAGGTGATTTAATAAAAGGCGAAGAAAATTAGTATGAATAACATTAACTCTTCATTAAGTATTGCAAACTATTAGCGACTCCTTAACTACTGTCTTCTAACTAAATTATCTTCTATATAGAGATTCCTAAATATTTATATTAGAGTTGACTACAAATAAAATTAGCCCATCAAATATTTAGAATTTAATAACTAATCAGCTTAATAATTTACTTCTTAGTTAATAATCATTGAACTTCAATATTTTGAATTACGTTAGGAGATAATTTATAATTTAGCCTAAAAAATGCTGGTATTCAAAATTATTAAAGAAAAGCTTAACCATATATAATAATTATCTATAAAAATTCTATATAAAAAAGAAAAATTAAAAGAAAAAGAAAATTTTAGAAAGCTCAGGTGATATATATACATATATAAGGAGCTTTAGAGGAGAAACTTGAGATTAAACTTGAATTCTAAAATTGTTACCAACCCTCTTTTTAAAAGGTTGAAATACATAACTCTAAATTCAAAATATTAATTTTCAGTAGATATTTGAATTAAAATTATTTGAATGATTATTCAAATTTAAATTACATATGTTTGAAAAAAAATTATTTTAATTGACTAAATATAAGTGATTTAGTGGTAATTGTATAGAAAGTGTTAATACATGTTATTTGGGAATATTAGGGCTTTCTAAGAAAATTCAATCTTAAGAAGAGATTTATGCATCATGAATAACTTATTTACCTATTTATTAAAGAACTCTGAGATCCTAAACTTAAATATAACATTAATTTTTAATGATTTTATCTTTAGGTATTGAATTATCTGAGAGTAATTAATATGTAAGTTTGAGGGTATTTGATGTGCATCAAATATGCATATTATTTTTATGATATTTTTACATTATCTACATATTTGTATGCTTTTCATGATATTTGTGATTTTTATATACAGTGTACAGGTATTTAGACAACTTATGAAGCAAAGGTGATGAAATAGACCAAAAATAGGCTGAACCGGTGCTTAAAACTAGAGTCACAGGTGCCTAGGCACTAGTTCTAGGTGTCTAGACTCTTGGAATAGAGAAGCAGGCGTCAGTTCTATGCGTCCATGCGTCACTAGATGTGGAATTACAGTTTGATGTCTCAAATTTCATTATTTCGTAAAGTGAATGATAAATATGCATTAGCCGAACCATTTAGGGAGATCCAATCATTATAGAGTGTTCTAAAATTTGGTAGAGAGAGACCAGAGACAAGAGTTTGAGGAGCACACTTGCAGCATTAACACACTTCACCGGAGGGATTCTAGAAGAGTGTGAGTGTGTGTGAGAGTTCTCCTGGGGGAGAACAAGTGTGTGCTTATAATTAACCGTACTTAAAGTGGGTGGAAACTCAAAGATTCTTTTTGTAATTTCATGTAACTTCAGTGAAAAACATTGGTGAGATTGTTTTAACTCTTTTAATATTGAATTATAATGAAATGTTTGTCGTTTTTATCTGTAATGAGTAGAACTTGAATTTCTCTCATTTGAATTGAATTTTTTTGTAATTTAATATCACTTTTTGTCATGTGATTGTGTGTAATTTAGATTTTAGGTTCATAGTTTAACTTTCTGCATTTAAGTTATTCTTAAATTGATCATTTATGGTGTTAAAATGGGTTGTGATCTAGTATTATGGGAGTAGGCAAGTGGAACAATTATGTCGACCTACACTGCTCTAAGAGAATATGAATATTACTGTTAAGATGGTGTAATTGTAGAGAAATTTACAAACATGGGGTTTTTGAGTGGTTGGGATTAAAACTCCAATTTTCATTTGACCACCGGGAAGGATGTTGTTTTAGATTATCATCTTTATTAGAATCACTGCGATAGATCTGGTTTGCATATGACCAATTTAAGAAAGATTTTCTATCACTTGTTCAAACTCAAAAGTAGATATATATTATACTTTTTAACGAAAAAATAGTATTAAAAATTTTAAAATCACCAAATTTTGAACGTTCGGGTTAGACTCAAAACTAATAAACTAGAGCATTTATAGAATTTAGGAGCACTAGTTCCTTGTGAGATCAATATACAGACTCAGTTCCTTATATTACTTGGTCAACGCGCGTATATTTGCGTGTATCATTTGTGCTTGATAGGTCATATCAGATTTTCACGACCGCTCAACTTGGGGGGCACTCAGGGGTATATAAGACATACAACTAACTAGCGACAAATCTGTATTGGGTAGGGACTTGCAGAGATGTAGAAGACATGTTAGTGAGATGCAATATGCGACGATGGCACAAGCATTTAAATATGGCACCAAGATGATTAATGTAACCCCTAGTTTTACCTGAGAATGTCTGGGAGGAATTCATAATGAATTAAAACTACGCAAGCCAAATTGAGGGTATAAATTGGAGACTCTAGGGTGACAAACTAGAATCGTTAAGGTTTAAGGAATTAAACTAGGTTAACCAAAATTCTCTATGCATTCGACAGAGGGTAAAGAAGAGGAATGTTTATATTTGTCCCTAGCCACAACAAAAATTCAAAGTATTAGATCCTACAATCCATTTAAGTAATCACAAGAAAAAGGTAGTTTTTACCTCTTGATATTTACCAAACTAATTTGTCTATTTAGGTTTTACATTTGACTTAGGATTGTATTTAAGAGTAGTTGTTAGAAAATCATCTTAATTGACATTCCAAACTAAGATCTGACGTAGTAGACTAGAACTTAGCTTAAGGAATTTCTTACCTCACTTTTCTTTGGAATCGATAATCCAGACTCAATAGAGCCATATATTACTGAAGCGATACATATACTTGCATGAGAAACCCCAAGGAATAATAATACCTAATTTTAAGAACTCAATTAATTGACTAGGGAGCAAATCAAGTTTGTGTGCCTTTAGCAGGACTGAATAAAATTGTGATACACCTTGGGGTGGATCACTCGCCACGCCCGATCACTATCGACGATGGATTTCTCCAACCTATCTGCCCACCTAAAGAAATCATATTTATCTAGTCCTCTCTTTGGACACCTGCAAAACTATCCCCCATTGCTATGCGACTGTTGCGAGGTAAACAGGAAACATTGTAGACCACAATAGCAATACAATGCTCTGGAGGTATCGGAAGCACTCGAGCTCATATTTTCTAAAGGTTAAAATAACAAAATACAAATCTTAGATTCAACTTTAGAGAAAAAAATTTTAGAAGTAATCAATGTAAGTTTTATTGAACTGTGCTTCTTAGAGAATAGAATATAAATCAATGAATCTATCGCTACAAGAAGACAATAGACATTTTTAAAAAAAGAAAAAGATCCTTGGTTGCCTTTAAACCATATAATACTGAGCTCTTATGCGTCCCTTATGCATATCACCAAAAAAAGACCATTCAGAAGAACCAACAATGGCATCTATAATCCACTCTTTCAACTCTATCATCTCCGCCAAATCTTTCCCATCTTGGGGTAAGTCTCAGGTAATTTATCTTCTGCCTATGATCAAGATTGTTCTAGGTGATATTCATATGTTTCAGTAGGGACATATGACTGATCTTCATCAGCTTTGTTGAAATCAATGTCGCTGCACGAAGGATGCATCGAATATAGTTGTGGAGAGTCATTGTGGCCACCAAAATTTGCATTTGGAAATAAATATGTCGACATGTCCTGCAGCATGATCCATTTTTTCTCCCACACTTCAAATGTTCTTTCAACGACACTGCGTAACGACAAGTGTTACTTGTTAAACATTTCTTTTTTGTCCCGAGCAATATTGTTGGATCATTCAAAATCTGGAATGTGATATTTAGTATCCAAAAATGGCTTCAGAAATCCTATTTGTATGGGGTATCCAATATCAACCAAATAATTTCATCTGCGACAAATACAATAATTAGTATTACACTGAAAATAATATCTAATTAGGGTTTATGATCGAGCAAATCTTAGGGTGAGTGCGAAAAGTTGTATTTCTGAGTTCTTATGGCAAATTTGAATATATGAGTGTTGTGTGCACCGTATTCACATCTAGTCATAACAAAAGTAAAACACATGTTGATGTCACAACCATTATATTTTCTGTTGGTGATCCACATCGCCCAATGAATTCAATCTTTTTATTATTCTATACACGTGCATCTACGAATATTCCATTAATCAATCCAAAATAATTTTAAAAAATTTTACAAGGGTATATAAATTACTGTCCTGTATTCATTTGACTTTTAGAACTAATGAATAATAAGAATTATCTTAAAACATGATATATACTGTGGGTCGTGTGCGATCTCTATGAGAGTTTTTTTTAATGTTGGGTCATCTGGCTTGATAATTTTTGATGAGAAATAGATCAGAGCATTTAACCCAACTGAAAGGTATTTAGTGATTGTTTCTGATGAGTGCTGAAATTGCTCAATTGCTTCTCTCATAAATTTATTATGTTGTCAAATGTAGATTGTTATTGCTAATATATCACTGGAAGTCAACTTGGAGGAGTCACGAGTCCATGATTTATGTGCAATTTCCCAAGAGATCGATGAATAAGAGCTATCATACGAATATATTGCTTAATCTTGTTGGTTGCCCTACAAGCAACTCACCAACTTATTTATCACCAATGTATGATGATTTCATGCAAGAAGATCGAACAATGTAAGAGTTAAAGTACTCATACATTAAATACATTGCAGTTGCAATTCTTTTTTTTGCGTCTTTGTCTATATGCATCCATTAAGTAGGACGCAATGGAGAAAAAGGATTCATGTAGCCGACCCCACTTAGTGGGATTAAGGCTTTGTTGTTGTTGTTTATCTATATGCATCCATGTTAGGGTAATCGCTCTATTCAGCTAACACATATAAGAATCACCGAATTAGCTACTATAAGAACATTCTTTAAACAAGCAACAATCATAAATAAACTTAGAAAAACAAATAACAAATTGTACGATGAAAAACAAACATACAAAACAGCTTTAAAAGTGTCCCGAAGGAAAATAACTATCTAGCAAAATCCAAATTTTCCTAATGGAAAACAAATACAAATAGTCTAACTAAAAATAATGAAATTCAAGCGTTCTTGTTGTTATAAAAGTGACCTAAATTATTGACCCTACGGTTAGAGTTCATCGTCGTAAAGAAGTCTCTACAGGTCGAGTCTTCCAGCAACTTCATGAAGAACAAATATAATGACATGTCAAAATTTCTAGAGTTGTCACCAAAATTCGCAAAACTTGATGGATGGATGTTGCTTGTGATGTCTAAGGGTTATTGGTGCATGAAACAACTAGTTGTGAAATTGGGCTTCTAATGAAAATAATGCATTCTTTTTTCTTTTTCTCAGCTCTCGGACGCTTTGATCGACTAGTGGATTCAACTTCATTGAGGTTCGGGCTTGGGCCTTTGTTGGAGTCAGCTGTTCGTTCGGCATCTAAGTTCTTACCTATGCCTGCAAAGCCTCACTCACTAGGGGCCCATGCATGATCGTCTGTTGCCACGACTCCACCAAATGTATGACTCTACTTCTCTTCCAGCTCAGGATCAATGCCATTGAAGTTGAATTTTTTTATAGTTTACACCGCCTACAGTATAATACATGGATATGTTGATGTATTTGAGAAAAAAAAAAAATATATTTTGTATATTTGATCAATTTTCACCTTCAAACTCTCAGCCCACCATTCTTCTAAAACATCAATTGTTCGCATAATCGGATCCAACTCAAGCCCGTGGATCCTCGTTTTAGTTCTTTCCGAATTTCTAATAATTTTTTGGTTGCACCATATCATATTCTCTTCCAGTAGTGTTCTTAAACTTTTTGATAATATTTTGATAGCTCTTCTTGTTAACATAGGTTGTGAGCTTATTTTCCAATTTCACCTCTTTAAGGTAGGGGTCGCAAAATATTAGTTTGGTTCCTTTATCCTACATAGTAGATGAAGCGAGCCATTTTGTCTGAACTATTTAGTTACTGACATGTAATGAGTTAAACAACATAAATATTTGCCACAAAAGCTAATTACCACAACTCGAAGAAAAATAACATTGCCATAATATCATTACTACTGTTCCTAACCAAACACCACCACCACCTCCACACCATACCACGTCACCACCCCCACACCAGAACCTTCACACCACCCACCACCACCCCCACACCACATCTACATAACACACCACCAAGTCACACCACACACTACCAACTTCACACCACACGTAACTTCTCCACAACGCACACCACTACCTCCGAATCACAAACCACCACCTCCACATAACACACCACCACTCTACATCCACACAACAACACATTACACACCACCACTTCCACACACAACACATTACACACCACCACGTCCACACCACACCACGCTCCACCACGTCCACACTACACTCCACCAACTCATCGCCAAATAAGTAGTGGCATCCGATTTTGAAAGCACAAGAGAAACACTACAAACAAAATGAAAGTTGAACTATGGAAAACTCACCATGTCACATTAGCTTCTTAACTATGGAGTTCAATAACCATGAAATATATACAATAAAATATACCAATTTTCATCCATGAAACTAAAGGGCATAACATTGTTATTACACAACACCATCTTTCATCCACATCACTCGAAACATTACTATTCTTTTAGCAAAATATTCCACCTTTCATCTATTCTTCATGAAAAAAATATACACAACACCCGAAACATTGTTGTTAACAAATCTACCAGCATCTTTCTTCCATTTTTCAAATTCTCACTCAAATATCAAAATTAATGCTAAAATTCCAATCCATGTTCATAACACATACACAACACCCGAAACATTGTTGTTAACAAATCCGCCACCATCTTTCACCTATTTTTCAAATTTTCACTCAAATATCAAATTTTTTGATAAAATCTTAATCCATATTCATAAAATACAGAGCACTCGAAACATTGCTTTTCACAAATCTGACACCATCTTGTATCCATTTATCAAATTCTCGCTCAATTATCAAAACGATACCAGGTATAGCAAGACCAAACCACAAACCATCATTTGGGGTGATGGATATGTAATTATACTAAAAAAACCAACACGGACATAACAAATCCACAAATCAAACAGACTAAAAAGAAACTAAAATCACAAAGCACAAAGCAAACAAAGTTCTAGCCACCGAAAAATAGAGAAAAGTGCATGTCTCCAGTGCTATGTATGTGAAAATCCCAAAAAGAAAATCTCTGTGCAAACCATACGTGCAAAGCCACCAAGAATAGATGAGGGGTAGAAGATATTAGAGGAAGAAGGAACCAAACGTCGAGAAACCCTCATCAGAGGTGTTGTCAAACAATGAAAAAGAAGAGAAATAACCTTAGGCACAACGAATGCAGGACGAGGCCGAGTGGGGTTGGGTGGCTTGAGAGTAATAGCGAACCAAAGACCACGGAAATGCGCCTCTACAGTCGCGGTGGAGCTTATCGGGTGTGTTTAATAAAACGCGCCCTTGCCTCACTAACCAAATGACGGAAATCACGGCGGGGTGCCGCATCGTAGCCAAATTGCTTGGCCAAACAGAACCTTAGTAGTAGTAGATCTAATGACAGGGTTGTAGCAATGGGTGATCAAGTCATTAAAATGAGTGAATGTTTTAGATATCTCGGGTCTATTGTTCAAAGTGATGCTGATGTAGATACAGATGTTATTAATAGAATTAAAGTTGGTTGGTTGAAGTAGAGGAATACATAAGGTCTATTGTGTGATAACAAATATTGCTTAAACTTAAATGAAGATTTTATGAGATGGTGGTGAGACATGCAATGCTTTATGACGTAGAATTTTGAACTGTAAAAGAAAGCATAAAATTAAGTGTTGCTGGGATGAAAATGCTTAGTTGGATAAGTGGCTTTACACTTGGAGACAAAACACAATACTAATGTCTATGAAAGGGCTGGGTCTAGTGGGAGACAAGATCTAGAGACAATCGCCTTAGATGGTTTGGCCATACTAAACATCGACCATTGGATGAGCCGGTTAGGAAAGTAGATGTTTTAGATTTGACATATTTTAAGAAAGGTAGAGGTAGACCTAAAAAGACTTTCATATTGTATAAAACTTATCTTAAATTATTAGAAATTATATGAAATACACTCAATAGGACATAATAGAGAACAAAGCTTCTCCTAACCCATTTAGCGGGATAAAGACTTGTTATTGGTTAGGTGTATTCCACTTATTAGTTAGCTTTAGAAAGTGATGATAAAATTTTTCTGTTGGTGATGGGTTGAGGAAGCGATTTATATATTTGTTTTGCAGTTTGTTCCACCACACTGAAAAGAATTTGTCGACAGCATGGGATTTCAAGATGGCCATCGCGCAAGATAAAGAAGGTCAATCATTCATTAAAGAAGATCCAGAGTGTCATAAACTCTGTACAAGGAGTTGAGGGAACGCTACAGTACGACCCCAAAACTGGATGGCTTACAGCAGCTGTAACACGTGAAAAATTAACACCTGCAACTCAAACATCAATATCAATGCATGGCAATGTGCCATTTTCTTCTTCGCCTCGGTGTAGAGATGGGCATTCATATGAGAGGCTGGAAGTTCAGAGTGTGAATGTTCCAAATGCTTGCTGTACAAAATCCAAGGTGACTTCTTCTGTACCAATGAGCTCGGATTCAGTTGCAGAGGAGGATGAGATGGATGTTAAAATAGATCTTAATGTTGGGAGAGAACATAGCCTTTCTTCTTTTTCAAGTATGAACGATTCTTCGAGTGAGAGCACTTCTTGCCGCCCAACCTTCATAAAAAGCTCAAAAAGTGAATCTTTAGTTTCTCATAAAGGTCCAGTCTATACTGTAAAGGCAACCTACAAATCTGACACAGTAAGGTTCAAACTTTTACCATCAATGGGTTTGATTCACTTGTATGAGGAGGTTGGAATGAGATTCAAATTGTTCATGGGAACATTCCAGCTCAACTATATGGATGATGAGGAAGAGTGGGTAATGTTGACGGGTGAATCTGATTTGCAGGAATGTATTGAAGTCATGAAATCTATTTCTTCTCAATGTATGAGACTTCAAGTTCGGGATGCGCCGTGTACAGTGTCAGCTCCGCCAGCAGCAGCTGCTTGTTAATGGAGGCTCCAGAAGGTGAGGCCAGGAACTTAGTTATATTTTGTACAATTTGCTCTTTCTGCTTTAGAAATGCATATACTGTAAATTAGGAAAATGTATCGAGGTACCCTGAGCATGGCGATGGAAGCTGGTAAATGAGGCCGCCTGCCTCGTTCTTTACATAAATACGTGCTTCTTGCGTTTTTTTTTTGTCATAGATATATACATTGTACTGTGTAAAGTAATTTTATCTTAAAATTTTCTGCTAAAATGACTGCAACTATGGTTGTAAAGTGAATATTCCTTTTTTTTTTTAAGTTTTAATGCTGTCTTGCCTTTTTTTTCTTTCTTGGTGGTTTGTGCTGAGAAGCAAACTGGCTATATTTTCAATTCTTATTTCAGCAAGTTTGTAATACAAAGTAGTGAAGGTTCATTTTGTATCGGCTATACTACAAAGCTACTTCCCAGTCTTATTTCCTTATAGGGTTAATGCTTCTTGTTTTTTGAGCTGCTTTTGAAATATAATCACGTATTTTGAATGATCTCTCTACTTTTTTTTTTCTTTCCTTTAAGCAGTGAGGACAGATGGTGTGTTGTTGACCTTCATGTTACAAGCTGTTTTAATCAAATAATGATGAAAATGATAGAAAATGGATGTAATTTCAGAAGTTTTAACTTGAAATGTCCCGTTTGTTATATGATTCCGTGCTGATGCATCTCACAACCTCATAAATGTGCCATGGACGTCACGCTGTAATTACCTTGATTCGATAGCACACCATACTGCATCTATGATGTATGATTGAATGTTCCCCAATGAGTAAAGGTATTTGCCGTGAATTAGAAAGCATGCATGAGAGGTCATAAATCCCTGTACTTGTTGAGATTGGCTTAAAATTAGCCCAGTAGAAAACTTATACCGTTGGTCTCTCTGGGCCCTGATGTAAAAAGAGTTTGATGTGATATTTCTTATATATA
>CM040427.1:18337935-18523230 GCA_022702705.1 Papilionanthe hookeriana x Papilionanthe teres
AGTTCCCCTCGCTTAATATAAATGAATTAAGCAGGGTTTATATTACTCGGGTTCTTAAAATTCCCTATAAGGGCCAGCCCCTATAGTTAATTACATCTTAAGTGACGGGAATCACCTAAGAAAACTCTCGATAATAATCGATAGTTCCGCTCTCAAGAATTTCAAAGTTTAAGTTTTCAAGGGATTGAATTTTGGAATTTCGATAAGGAATGGATCAAATTTGGAACATTTTGTTTTGGGAATTCAAAGGAAGAAAGGTAGGAGAAATCATAGATTCGAAGTGAACTTCGGTAATTTCCCGACTATCCTATTGTTTGGCTTGAATTTAGGAAAGTCCTAATGTTTATTTAATGTTTTGATCTTGCCAATTTTAATTAATTATGACTTATATTCGTATGACATGATCATACAAATAGCCTCGAAGATGTGAGGGTTTATGTCGTATCGGACGACTACCTCGGAATCCTAAGACCGGTTAGGGCTTAATTTGCAATGCAAATGCCTAACGAAGAGTTGACGATTTATGTTGCACTAGTGCAAACTACCTCGAAGTCCTATGGCTTGGTTATTTAATTCTAAGAAAGTTTTGCTGAAGTAGACTCGAGTTTTCGTTGATGACGATGGTCGTGCTGCCCACCATGCTCCGAGCTCCTTGTTGTTGCAGGGGTTTAATTATAGAAGTCATAAATCAGGAGATGAGAAAAGTGTTTTGGTTTAGAGAGATTCTTAAAGTCCAAGTGTTTTCAATATTTTAATTAAAACAAATCTTAAAGTTGATTATAACAACACCGGTTAAGATCCCACGGTTCCATCCTTCCGGCATCATTATTTTTATCGGATTCACTTAGTCCAGATGAATTTGTTAAACTCAACCGAATGAGTTCCACACTTTCATTTAGACCGTGGGAAATCCCGTTAGCAACACGTAGGTTACATCATCCGAGGTATTCCCGATCATCCAACGAGACGTTTTAATTTAGTTGTAATTGCAGTTTTGTGTTCTGTTTGTGATTAAATTTTGAGTTGTTTTATATTTTGAGATGTTGTGGCGGTGGATTTTATCTTGTAATGACTTTTAATTTAGTTTTGGTTTCGGTTTTAGGGACTATCCTAAAGGTGTGGGTTTTCATGCAACGATTGTTTATCATGCAAGAAAAAGTAAGTGCGATGCGATTAAAGAAATTGCAATAATGTAAATTGTGATAAAATAAAAGCGTACCTGGAGGGTCTTCCCATCATCCCAAGATGCATCTTAAAACACAATTAGAATATTTAAGCAAGTTCCTAGGTAAAGCTAAGGGAAGGGTTATGGTTTTCTACCAAATTCCTAATCCTATAGCTAGTCATTTCCTATGACGTCTAGGTTCTTGTGTTTTGGTTTGAGGATGATTTTCTTCATCGAAGAATAATTAAGTTCAATTGTTCTTATAAGTATCATATCATATTGAGAAAGTGCTTAAGAAGAATCTTAAACATCTTTTCAATACTGCTAGGATTATTTTAAGTCCAAATGAATTTAATTAATCAGGTGAAGTAATCTTCCGAGAATTCAAGTTTTGTTATCTTGCTCAGTGAACTAGGACATTTGAATATCCTATAAGTGGAGTAACATTTCATTTAATGTTCTATTTAGGAGTTATGACAACAAAAGCTTTCGAGGGCAAATTGATGTTCAAATGGTTTGTGATTTAATTTAATTTCAATTAACGGGTTTAAATTTGGAATAGTGTTCAAGTTGCTTTATATTTAATTTCTTTATGTCTTAGGTGATGTTATTTAATTCAATTTAACTTTAATTTAATTTAATTTAATTTTAATTTTAATTTAATTTAATTTAATTCAATTTAGTTTGATTTGATGTTAAATTAATTTAGTTTAATTTAATTTCCTTTAATTTAATTTAATTTGATTTAATTTTTTAATTTAATTTAATTTTAATTTAATTTAATTTAATTTAATTTAATTTAATTTAATTTAATTTATTTAATTTATTTAATTTATTTAATTTATTTAATTTGTTTGATTTAATTTAATTTAATCTTTAATTTTATTTTATTTTTAATTTTAATTTAATTGAAAATTTAAAAAGAGTTTAATAATTTAATTTTAATTTAATTTAATGATTAAGTCTTTTTAACATTTTAAAACTTAAATTTGAATTATCATTTTAATTAGGAATTAAATATTATTGAGATGATTAATTTAGGGATCTTTAAATTAAAGAACAAATCTCTTCTTAATAATATCCCTATTTAATAATTTCAATTTTATTATTCTTCCAAATTTAATCGATTATTTAATTAAGGTTTATTTCAATTATTTTCAAATTGTTTAGTGGGTTTCTACCCTTTAATTATTTAAATTTCAATCATCCAAATCAGATTAAAATCAAATATTTTATTTGTCATTTCATTAAACCTAAAGTTTTAATTTAAGGGTTAAAATTTTAATTACCATTTTGCCCTTCAAGCTTAATAATTTCATAATTCACTAAATTGAGCTCAAATGAATTTGAAATTTTTATGTGACTTCACTCATATGTCGATAAAGACATGAGAGGAGAAAATGTGATTTTTCTGTATTTAATTTATTTATATAATTATTTTTGGTAGAAAATAGGGATTTCACAGGAAAATTTAATAATATGACCAAGGGAAAGTTTCTGTCCTTAAGAAAATTATGGGACATTCCTAATGACTAGAGGACCACTTGGACCAATTTTGGTGATTTTTTGAATTATATTCTTTTTATTATAATTATTTTAAGTTTTGGAGTATTAATTAATTTAAAAATAAAATAAAGGTTGAAAAATGAAATTTATATTTTTCAAAAATCTCTCTGATATCAAGGAAATCAGAGAATCAATTTTTGCAATTTTCTGATTTTTCTTTGATTTATCATAATTATTTTAGTGAAAATGCTAGAAAATACATTTCTTTTTAATTTTAAAATTACCCTAGGGCTTTAAAATTTAATATCTCATTAAATAGACCTAAGAAAAATATGGGATTTGTTTCTAAGTGATTAAAATTCAAAATGTGACATTTTGGTGAATTTTATTATTTTTATGATTTTTATAATTTTTTAATTATTAAAATATTAAAATAATGCAAAAAATTAAATTTTTTAGAAAATTTAAATTTTAATTTTCTTAAATTCCTCTGATATCAGAGAGGCTCCAAAACCAATTTGGTGAATTTTTGAAAGGTATTTTGAAAGTTATGAATTTTTAAAGTTTAAAATGGCTAAATGGCTTAATCAACCCATTTAGTAGGGCTAACCAAGTCCAATTGACTTCAAATTTTTATGGTGGGTTCCTCTGATCCTAAAGGTTGGTGGAGAATTTATTTCAAGTCAATTTGATGTATGGTTAGCTCTAATTAATTAAGGAGCTATTTTGGGTGTTTAAGCCAATTAGGGTCATTTTAAATGAACTAATTCAAAACCTATTTTTTCTAGGGTCCTCTAGTCATAAGAGACATCACCAAATTTTCCTAGAATTTATTTCACAACATGATAATTATCAGATTTAAAATACTCAAAACGAGTAACATGAATTTGAAAAATCAATAACTTCTCATAGGGATGGCCTCGACTTTGGAAAATTCGGGGAATGTTCCCAAATTCAGGAGGCTTCAAAAGCCACTATGGTCTCATGCCATGGTGAATTTCCTATATGCATGGAGAATTAAAACAATGCAGAAGGGAAATAAATCATTAAAAATAAAATACTTGATGAAATTAAATAATTTCTTTTCCACATTATTCTCCTCCGTTCATCTGAGCAAGAGGGTATTTTTATTTTATTTTTCGATTTTCCTACACAAAGTTATGGATTTTTGAAGTTTAGGGAATTAAATAAATAGAAAAATACCCTAATTTTCTATTTATCCACGCGGCGCCGCGTCGACCTCGGCGGCTCCGAAACGCCGCGTGGCGCTCTCCGATTCGACGCCGCCATCCGACTCGGCGCTCCGGGGCCCCGCTGTGTCGTTCCATCTCTCGATCCGGCGCGATCCCGGCCGTCCGTCCGCGCGTGTATTAAATGAACGGCATCCGTTCATCGTCCCCAGGCGTCCTTACCCGAGAGCCGTCCGTCTTCTAAGCCTAAGATCTCACTCGATACTTGACCAAATTCAACGTTCTTATGCTCTATGGATTCGTCTCGAGAAGACGAACACATCCATACGATTTATGTGGCATGAAATTGACTCAATAAAAATGGAGAATGTTCAGAAGCTCGGGAAGAAGAGTGAGGCCATACCTTTGCTCAGAGAAGTGTGGCTTCGATCTGAGGGTTGTGTCACCTTCGATTGGATCCCAGCAAGCTCCAGATGAAGTCTCCTGGTCTGGTGAATTGCCTAGGTAGGATTTCGACCACGGCCCGATCACAAAGCTTGGAGGGTCGGAGCAACCGGGTGGCTTTGGAGATGGGGCTTTCGGTGGGAAACTTCTCCTCTTGGTCCGAGTGAAGGTGTAGGACCGGTCGATTTGAGGATTGGCTCACTGTGACAAAGTGTCCTGGTTTTGGGTGAAATTTCGGTTGAGAAATTGGATTACGTTGGTGGGGATTAGAGGCAAATTGACACTGGGGATCAAGCTGCTCTAAGTATGGAGAAGGGTTTGGAACAATTTTGGCGGAGTTTCGGCAAGGTTTGTGCAACTCTCCTCTCATGGCCGTGAGGGGGTCAGGTTTAAATAGAGGTGGATGGAGGGCCTCCCAGGGAGAGTTAGGGCTTGGGATCAGCTGCTATTGGCAAGAGAAGAACAGCTACAATGGCCATTGGGGATGGGGCAACTCAGCAGGTGAGAATTTCAATTTTGGGCTCACATGTGAGCTCTCGGGTGTGGTGTTTTCCGGCGACCTGGTGGCTGGCCGGCCAGGCATTGGTCACCATCAAGCTCAGGGAGGTCGGGGCGGGGCTTAGTGTATTCGATTGGCGGTTGCCAAGTGTAAAATGGTTGGATCAAAATGGAATGGGGATATGGCTAATCTTGGCTAGGTTTGGTCAACCCATTTGTTTGGGCTGGGTTCACCTCCCCATGGCTAGCCTTGGTGAGAAGATCGAGTTAGGTTAGCCGATCGAAAGGTGGTGATGTCCTTATCCAAGAATATTTGGATTAAATCTTGGTTAAGGGGTATCATGGGTGAGGTTAAAGACTTTTAGGAATTAAGGAAAGCTCCCTCTCCTCTTACCCAATGTGGTATGGTCACATGTCAAACAATTCACATGGCTTGCATGTGACTTAAGAGTGGCTTCATGGCTCACCTTTGGCTTGGGAAAAGTTGGGTCAATTTCATGGGAATGGATTTAAGAAAAATTTTGGTATTTTGATGGGAATTTGTATAGGGATTAATTTAGAATGGCTTCATGATGAATTTTCAAACTTAGGGATTGATTTTAATTAAGGGTGTGATGTAGAGCAATTGTCATATGGGCTTTAGCATGAAATTTGGGCTTTTAGGAAGGTTTCCATGTAAGTGGGCTTTTGGTTTAAAAATAGATTTATGGATGGGAATTTTGTAGAAGTTTGGGCAAAATAATTGTTGGGTTTAGCTCATAGATGTGTCATGAGTGACTTGGAGCAAATTGGGAGTGATTTGGGTTTGAATTGGGTTGAATTTGGGCTTCTTTGGTGAATGGGCCAATATAGGTCAAATTGGGCTAACTTGGGCCAATGTTGGGCTAGGGTTGAAATTGATGTAAAATAAATGTTGGTAAATGTTTATGGGAGTGTTTCAAAGAGGTTTTGGCTTTGGTTGGGCTTTGATTTTGGGATTTGGGTTCATTTGGGTTAGGTTTGGGTTTAGGTCAAAATTGGGCTTTTTGGCTTTGGATTGAATTTAAGTGGGGTTTGGGTCTAAATGTTGGGCAAATCATGTTAGTGTTTTGTTTGTAGGGATGTTAAGGAAGGTTTAGAAAAGATTTGGGGTTAATTGGAGTTGAATTGGGTGAGTTTGGGTTAGGTTTGGGTCATGGGTCCAAATTGGGCCTTAAGGCCAAAAGTGGAATTAGATCCAAATGTCAATCAAATTGAACTTGGATTTGGTCTAGATTGGTGTTGGGAATGTTGAATTGAAGTTTAGAATTGAATTGGACCAGAATTTGGGTCAATTGGGTAGGTTTGGTTTGATATTGGGTTCACTTAGGGTTAAAATGGGTCGAATTGGGGGTTTTGACAAAAGTAGGGTAAATTGACAAAATTGGCCCATGGTGTAGTTGAACAAAATGAAATTGGGAATATTTGAGATTTTCTGGAATTTTCTGGGAATTTTCTGAATTTTTGGATTTTTGGGTCAAGAGGGGTATTTTGGGTATTTGGAGGGTATTGGGAGGTATTTTTGGAATTTTTGGTATTTTTGGGTATGGATGATCAATTTGAGTAATGTGGGAATGCTTGGGGTTAATTTTGAGGAATTTTGGGTAATTTAGGTGATTTTGGAGGATTTCGAGGGTTTTGGGTAAGTTAGGCGGGTGTAGGGTCCCGGGATCAAAAATTGAAAATTTGGGAAATTGAAGATTGGGTGAATGTAAGTGGAATAAAATCATTTTGGTTGAGCCATGAAGCCATATCAAGCCCACATGAGCCATGAAGGGACTCATTTGAGGCATCCACTATGTTGTTCCTAACCCTCTTAGTCAAGGGCTTAGGGGTTAAGGACCATCCATGTGAATCACCTACATGAGTCAGGAGGTCAAGTTGGGTATGGGTGTGGTTTTAGGAGGTGTGTGAAAGTGTAGTGTATAAATGTAGTGTGTGTGTAAGTCAGCCCCTTCACCAGACCAGGCCACCCAGGGCAGTCCTAAGGCCAAAGAGTCCTATAGGAACTCATCCTTTAAACTTCCACATTTGATTTCAACCCTCTAGGTGATTAGGGGTCTACAATCAAGTTTGTGGAGTTTGCAGGGAGTTAAGAAGTGGTTTGAATTTCTAAGTAGTGGGTCCCAATTCTAGTCCTCTAAGATAGTCAAAGGAAAAGCCTAAGGCTAGATCCTAAGTACTAAAGAGAAGAAGAGAAGACCTCATCAAAAATGAGGTCAACATGATTGAACCTAACGGTGAGTTAACTTAAGTTCAATTTAAGTCGAGCCTAACTTAGAAATGTTGATTGTAGGTTGATCCTAAGTTTTAAGTTAACTTGGGCTCAATTTAGGTCGCACCTAATTTAGATATGTTGAGTTAGGTTCAATAATGGTTAAACCTAAGGTTTGAGTTAACTCTGGGTTCAATTTAAGTTGAACCTGAGTTAGATATGTTGAGTTAGGTTCAATATGGGTTGAACCTAAGGTCTAAGTTAAGTTAAATATGTTGAGTTAGGTTCAATATGGGTTGAGCCTAAGGTTTAAGCTAAGTCTAGTTAAAATAGACTAATTAAGGTTTAAGTTCCATTTAAATAATAATTAAAAGTTAATTAAGTCTAATTAGATTAGACTTAATTAGAATTTGAAGACCATTCAAGTTCTTATTTAAGTAAAACTTAAGGTTTAACTAAGTCTGATTAAAATTAAACTTAACTGGAATTTATTTAAGCCTATATTAAGTAAGGCTTAAATGTTAATTAAGTCTAATAAGTTAGACTTAATTAGAGTATAAGTTTGATTAAACCTTAGTTAATTAAGATCTAATAATTTTATTAAGTCTAATGAGTTAGACATAATAAAGGTTTAGGATTTATTAAACCTTAGTTGGTTAAGATTTAATTATTTAATTAAAAGTCTAATGTTATAGACTTAGTTATGGTTTAGGATTGATTAAACCTTAGTTGGTTAAGGTTTAATGGTTTAATTAAGTCTAATGTGATATACTTAATTATGGTTTATGATTGACTAAACCTCAGTTGGTTAAGGTTTAATAATTTAATTAAATCTAATGTGATAGACTTAATTATGGTTTAGGATTTAATTAAACCTTAGTTATTTAAGGTTTAATAGTTTAATTAAGTCTAATGTGATAAACTTAATTATAGTTTAGTCTAATAGGTTTAAGGCTAATTAAACCTGATTTGGGTAAGAATTAATTGATTAATTAGACTTAATTTGGATTAAGTCTAATTGGTTTAAAGGTTACTTAAACCAATTTTAGGTAGTTTAAAGGTTAATTAAACCTAATTTAGGTAAAGTTTAATTGATTAATTAGACTTAATTGGGGTTAAGTCTAATTAGTTTAAGGGTTAATTAAACCTAATTTAGGTAAGGTTTAATTGATTAATTAGACTTAATTAGGGTTAAGTCTAATTAGTTTTAATTAATTAAGCCTAATTTATGTAAGGTTTAATTGATTAATTATACTTAATTGGGGTTAAGTTTAATTAGTTTAAAGGTTAATTAAACTAATTTAGGTAAGGTTTAATTGAATAATTAGACTTAATTAGGGTTAAGTCTAATTAGTTAAGGGTTAATTAAACCTAATTTAGGTAGTTTAAAGGTTAATTAAACCTAATTTAGGAAATGTTTAATTGATTAATTAGACTTAATTAGGGTTAATTCTAATCAATTTAGGGTTAATTAAACAAAATTTAGGTAAGGTTTAATTGATTAATTAGACTTAATTAGGGTCAACTCCAATTGGTTTAGGGTTAATTAAACCTAATTTTAGTAAGGTTTAATTAATTAATTAGACTTAATTAGGGTTAAGTCTAATTAGTTTAAAGGTTAATTAAACCTAATTTGGGTAAGGTTTAATTGATTAATTGGACTTAGTTAGGGTTAAGTCTAATTGGTTTAAAGGTTAATTAAACCTAATTTGAGTAAGGTTTAATTGATTAATTAGACTTAATCGAAGTTAAGTCTAATTAGTTTAGGGTTAATTAAACCTAATTTGGGTAAGGTTTAATTGATTAATTAGACTTAATTAGGGTTAAGTCTAATTGGTTTAGAGTTAATTAAACATAATTTGGGTAAGGTTTATTTGATTAATTAGACTTAATTAGGGTTAAGTCTAATTGGTTTAAAGGTTAATTAAACCTAATTTGGGTAAGGTTTAATTGATTAATTAGGCTTAATTTGGGTTAAGCCTAATTGGTTTAAACGTTAATTAAACCTAATTTAGGTAGTTTAAAGGTTAATTAAATATAATTTAGGTAAGGTTTAATTAATTAATTAAACTTAATTGAGGTAAAGTTTAAATAGTTTAAGGGTTAATTAAACCTAATTTAGGTAAGGTTTAATTGATTAATTAGACTTAATTAGGGTTAAGTCTAATTAGTTTAAAGGTTAATTAAACCTAATTTAGATAGTTTAAAGGTTAATTAAACCTAATTTAGGTATGGTTTAATTGATTAATTAGACTTAATTGGGGGTTAAGTTTAATTAGTTTAAGGGTTAATTAAAATTAGTTTAGGTAAGGTTTAATTGATTAATTAGACTTAATTAGGGTTAAGTCTAATTAGTTTAAGGGTTAATTAAACCTAATTTAGGTAAGGTTTAATTGATTAATTAGACTTAATTAGGGTTAAGTCTAATTAGTTTAAAGGTTAATTAAACCATATTTAGAAAATGTTTAATTGATTAATTAGACTTAATTAGGCTTAAGTCTAATTAGTTTAATGGTTAAATAAACCTAATTTAGGTAAGGTTTAATTGATTAATTAGACTTAATTAGTGTTAAGTTTAATTGGTTTTTAAAGGTTACTTAAACCTAATGTAAGGTTTAGGTTGATTAGTTAGGTTTAATATAGGTTAAACCTAATTAGGGTTTAAAGGTTACTTAAATCTAAGGTAAGTAAGGTGTTGATTAATTAGGTTTAATATAGGTTAAACCTAATTAGGCTTTAAAGGTTGCTTGAACCTAATGTAAATAAGGTTTAAGTTGATTATTTAAATTTAATATAGGTTAAACCTAATTAGGGTTTGTTTTTATATTAAATCTAATGTAATTAAGGTTTAATAGGTTGACTAAGTTTAATATGTCTTTAAACTTAATTAAAGTTTGATTTTGTGTTAAAACTAATGTAATTAAGGTTTAATGGGTTAATTAAATTTAGTATGTCTTTAAACTTAATCAAAGTTTGATTTTATATTAAACCTAATATAACAAAGGTTTAATGGGTTAATTAAGTTTAATATGTCTTTAAACTTAATTAAGGTTTAATGGGTTGATTAAATTTAATATGTTTTTAAACTTAGTTAAATTAGTATTATTTAATATTTGTTCATTTCTTTTTAAGTTTGATTTAATTATGCTTAATTTGTCTTTAACCTTGATTAAGGGTTTGATTTGGATGATGATTAAGCCTAAATTGTCATCTTAGACTTAACTAGATTTTCTCATGAGTCTATTGTTAGTTAGACTCATTTTGAACTTAGTCTATTATGAAAAAATAGGCTAAGTAATAAAAAGGTGATTTATAGGATTTAAATTTATTACTTAATAATGAATTTTGAATTCTAAATTTTGAAATATCATTTAAAATTATTTAATCACTAAAAAATCATTGTCTTAGGGTTATTGTCCGTTACCCTAAAATTTATAGATTTTTCTAATTTTATTTTTCTTAATTTCTAATTTTTATAATTATTTTTAGAAATAATTATAAAGTGGCTTAGAAATTATTAAATATCACCTAGAGAATTTTTTTGACCTTAGAAAAATCAAAGAATATGTGTCATGATGAGAGGATGATTTTCTGAAAATCTCATAATTTTTGAAATTATAATTAATTTTTAATAATTTAATTACTCCGAGAGATAAATTAATTAATTAAAATTAAAATATAAATAAAAAATTAAAATTATTGATTCCACATTATTCTCCTCTTTCTAGGGGTATTTTATTTTATTTTTATCATTTTTATGGGGAAATATATGGATTTTTGAAGTTTTTAAGGTTAATGTAATTTAACTTAAATCTTATCAATCAACAAATTCTTAAGAGCACCGCGTGTCCTCGGATCCGTGGAAAAGCGGCCGATCCGTCGTGCCGCTCCAAACAGCGGATCAGATAGGGATTAATCTCAGCAGTCCATTTTTAAAACATAAAAATGGACGACATCCGATCGTCTCCCTCCGTCTGTTCTCTCCCACAGGTCGTCCATGGTCTAGGAACAAATTCTCACTCGATCCTTGATTATTTGTGTGATTTATGTTCCTATAGCTTCATCTTGAGGAGACGAAGACATCCATACGGCTTTGTTAGGGTTTTGAATAGGTTTGTTTCATAATTTTCCAAACCCAAACGCCATTAAAATGAAAAGTTCATACCTTAGCTTTAATCAATTTGAGTTTGATTTGAGTGGTTCCGGAGCTTCGTCTTAACCTCAAAAAGCATCTCTGCAAGTCAATTTGAGTTCAAATTGAGGCTGTGTATAAGTTTGATTTTTAGGTGGCTCGGCTAGGAGGGGTTTGGTCAAACAGTGGTCTAAAGGCTTCGGGAAGATCTAATTTCGATTGAGCTTACCTTTGTTCAGTCCCTAGATGGATTTGGGATAACTAATTTGAAGGTTTATGGAAGATGGTTTCAATTTCTAATTTGCCCTGGCTTTGGTGTTTTCAGGTTGGTTAAATTAGAGATATTGAGTGGGCAAGAGGGGCTGATTTCAGTGGAGCTTCATTGCTTAGGTCCTAAGGGACATTTTTGGTGTTGAGGGTCTGAGGATTTGAGCAGTCTTTGGGGGTTTCTTATTTTTGGTCTCCTTCCTCATGTGCTTGGGTTTAAACCTATTTATAGCCATGGGGATGCCATGGCTAAGCTTGGGTTAGCTTGGAATTATCTGGGGAGGGTGTTAACTTCACCATGATGATTGGGGATGAGATTATGGGTTGTGGATAAGAGCATTTGTGTTTCCCAAGCTCAGCCTATGTGAATTTCCAAGTGTGGAAAAGGTTTAATCCATGGCTTGGCTTGCTTCCATTAGTCCTTGTATGAGGCGGATAAAATCAATGAAAACTCACTCAATTTACCTCCCTCACATGAATTTATTAACCCAATTAACGGGCCTGAATATGGAATGCCACTTTAGCTTCTTACTCATCCCCTTACATGGTTTAGTAATCATGTGTTTTAACCATGATGAAGTGGGAGTTTAAGCTTTGTTCTCTTCCTATTGGGTGGCCTAGGAGGTGTGTGATAAGCCATTACGATGACGAGCCACCTCACCTTAAGGAGGAGGGTGAGTCATGCTTTAAGTTTAAGGGAGAATGACACATAATTTTCTCTCCTTTTTATCTTCAAAATTTGGTATATATGATGTCACCTCATGATGTGCGGATGAATTAAGCTAAGGTTTTTCTCATTGGATAGCTTGTGAGGTGAGTGATGACTCACCCATGTCATCCTTTAAGAATTGATATGGGCATGATTCCTTCATCCTTCATGATGGTGTCATGATGATATTTTTAACCATGGTTAAATGGTGTGTCATGGGTCATTTAATGTGTTAATTCATTTGTAATGGGTCTCATGGGTTATGTGTAACCCATATGAGGTCACTCATGATGTCATTAATGGGTTTGAAAATTCAAAACCATTTATTATGTCATGGGTGATGTCATGTGTCCAAATTTTATTTTATGGCTTTTTTAATTATAATTACGTTTTTAATTAATTATGTAATTAATCAAAAAAGTTGGAAATTATATTATTAGTCAATAAATTAATCAAAAATAATTTTGGGATTAATTATTTGATTAATTTTATCATTTTTTTGTCCAAAATTAGGTATTTTGACCAAATTAGATGCATGTTGACTAAGGTTGACCTCTGTTGACCCAAGTTGACCCATATTGACCAATTCTAATCTGAGGGTATCCAATATAACTTATTCAACCTTGCCATGCTTGATTTGGTTATAAATTTTATGTGTTTTGCTATTGAAGGTTTAATTTGGTCATATTGACCAATTTTGGGGTTTAGGTCAATCTAAAGGTCAATGTGGTCACACTTGGATTAATTTTTGGTGGTTTTGAGTATTGTCAACTTGCTTCTGTTAATGTCTGTCTTTAAAGTCAATTTTGTGGTTAGGGGGCATGGATTAGTTATTTTGACCAATTTTGACATATCTAGGTTAAGGGTTGACTAAAGTTGTCTTAATGGTCATGGTGATGTCTTTAAGTGTTTAAATGAGTCATATTTGATCATTTTAGTGTTTTGATTGGCTTAATAGTCAATGGTTGGTCACTGGATTAAAAATTGATCAATTTGACCAAAGTTATCTTTTTAGGTCAAAAGTTGACTTATTGGTTCAATAGTTGATCATCGGGCCAAGAATTGATTATTTTGACCAAAATTGACTTTTTAAGTTAAAAGTTGGCTTTTTAGGTCAATGGTTGGTCATTGGTTCAGGAATTGATCATTTTGACCAAAATTGACTATTTTGGTCAAATGTTGACTTGTTGGGTCAGTAGGGTTGGTCACGGGGTCAGGAATTGACCAGTTTGACCAAAATTGACCATTTGGGTCAAATGTTGACCTGTTGGATCAGTAGGGTTGGTCACTAGGTTAGGAATTGACCAGTTTGACCAAAGTTGATCATTTAGGTCAAAAGTTGACTTATTGGGTCAGTAATTCATCAAATCAAGGTTTGTCATTGCTGATTGGATCATTTTAGAATGTCATTAAAATTTAGATTAAAAAAGTCTTATTAAGTTTTAATCCTGGTCATTAGGTTCGTTAACTATCATTGGGACCTTTCATAAAAGTGAGGTAAACAAAGGGGCCCCCAATATATGTGGAATACTACATAAGTATGTCGCACATATTGGCGTTGACCAAAATCCTCTTAATATCCCTCGCTAGTCTATCGGGAAGTGTCTCATAATAAATGAGAAAGAGAGTGGATGTCATATCGTCTCTAAAGAATGTCAGATGTATGCAAGTCGGTCTTCGAGAATGAATGTTATGCGACTTATATCCTTTCTTAAAGAGATAGCCATTAGAATGCCATAATTTTCGTTTCGGAAAAGGACTTATATCCAATTACTAAAGAGAGAGAATATGTCATATCATCTCTCGTAAATGTTAAATATTAAGTTATTGGAATATCATAATTTCCGTGTCAGGAAAGGATTTGTATCCAATAACTAAAGAGAGAGAAAATGTCATATCATCCTTCAGAAATGTCAGATGTTGAGTTATAGGAATGCCATAATTTTTGTGTCAGGAAAGAACTTATATCCAATAACTATAAAGACAGAAGATGTCATATTGTCTCTTAGAAATGTCAAATTTCGAGTTATAGGAATGCCATAATTTCCATGTCAGGAAAGGACTTATATCCAATAACTTAAAGAGAGAGAAGATGTCACATCGTCTCTCATAAATGTCAGATGCTGAGTTATAGGAATGCCATAATTTCTATGTCAGGAAAGGACTTATATTTAATAACTATAGAGAGAGAAGATGACATATCATCTCTCAGAAATGTCAATTGTTGAGTTATAGGAATGCCATAATTTTCATGTCAGGAAAAGACTTCTATCCAATAACTTAAAGAGAGAGAAGATGTCATGTCGTTTCTCAGAAATATCAGATGTCAAGTTATATTAATGCCATAATTTTCATATCAGGAAAGGACTTATATCAAATAACTAAAGAAAGAGTGGATGAATCTCAAGGAAGAGTATATCCATTGGGGACTCCTGCTGGGGATTTAACCTATATAGGTCGAATGATAATTCTCATATTAGTTATCACAAGTTATTCATATTGTCATCTCTATTTAAAGAATTCATTTTTACACTTTTAGGACCTGCCGACACATCACAGATAACAGGGAATGTTTTTCAACATTTATTTTATTTCCATATATAATGTACAAAAGTCACTGGTACATATCATTGCAAACAAAAGTTAACTGTACATATATGTAAAAATATCATATAGTACGAATGTTACAAACTACTGATATATCACATGTCAAAAGATTTCATATCCCCCCTTTTGTCATAACGTAGCTTTGGATACTACTAGATCAACCATAAATATCTAACACTCCAAGACATTGTTTGTCAAACATTTCTCAGGTGTTTGGACATTCATAGGGTCATGGTAGCTCCAAAGGCTTCAACCCTTCAAGCTCCGGGATAGCTTGATATCCAATAGGTTGTTTTTAAGGACGCATCTTTCTTAATGTTATCGAAATGCGTTATCAGCTTACACTTGGTATACAATGTTTAGAAAAATTATCTCCCTTGCCTTGCAGGATTAAAACTAATCCTCGTGGTAGAAGAATCTGGCAAGATCCTCAAAATTCTCCAGGTCCCACAATTTGTATTTCTATCCCAAACAGAATAGAACATCTGTTCATGAGTGACAGAGTGCAAAAAGGTCTTTCAAAATCATGACTATCAATATGTGGTGGTATACAGTCTCCTTTCTCAAGTATATTTATGATGCAGCTGTCTGGAACACAATCGGTAGGCATTATGTTCCATGTCATCAGTCGTCTAATAATCTGAATAATCATTGTTGGTAATGGGTCTACTTGTTCATGTCGTGAGATTCCTGGGGGATTGTCATCTTTGTCCACAACATAATTGTAACAACACCCATATTGGATTGTCATCCGACCCTTGCCACGTATCCATCTATTAGGTTCAGAGTATGTTCTCTTGCTTAGGCGTCCAGCTCACCCGCGATCACGTGCTTCCATTACATGTTTAATAATGGCACCTTGTTCAATTTCGCCAAAAACTCCAGTAAAAAACTGAATGTCTTCCAATATATTAACAGTTCAACTGTTAATATATTTAAATTACTCAAATGATTTTCGTTTAATAGCCCGAATACATCTTACTTCTTCTTGAGAAGCGACTCGTTTATCAGTTGAAGTCTTTGTTGTTGTAAGATCTAATACTGGTTCGTAAGGAGTGGGAGTGAGTGTTGTTCTCTCAATTTTCTCCTCTTCTTGATCCACTTTTTCTTCTCCTAAGACATAATATGTCTCTTTAGGAAAATCTTGAAGTACTGGAAACTCGAACTGATTGTATTCCTCCATCATTTTTATATTTTTTCTTTCTTTTTCTTCAAGTCTTTTGAGTCGTTTATTTCTATTTCTTCTCTGGGCTTTAGTCAATCCAGAGGCAAATTTCATCACTCCGCTAACAGATGCCATTTTAGTTTCATGGGATGAAGCTACCACTATTGATTTTAATTTTTCATTCTCAATGACTTTTGTGTTTTAATGTCTTGTTGATGAAGCTTGAACTCCAACACAGATGGTTTTCCTTTTGCTTCTTCTTGATTGGCTCAATGGATAACAAAGGTCCATCATAAAGTAATTCAACTTGAGAAAGATCAAAGTCAAAGTGGATTTTAGATCCTCTTTCAATACATCTTCAGTCCAAAGCTAGACAAACACCGCTTCCAAATGTAAAAAAAAAGTCTGTTATCAGACATTTTCCCTGAAAGCAACAGGATAATGTGATATATTAGGCCCCTTTTTTTATTATTATGTTGAGGAATCATGGTTATAAGCGCTTGTTTAATAGGCGAAAAAGATATCATAAGACACAAATGTCAAAATCTGTATCACAAAGATAAAAAAAATTTATTATTTTCCCAGTATATAAACAAGTCATCATCTTTCATGTTGCAAAATATTTTTTAAGAAATGCCCATTGATTGGAGGAAATATTCTTTCTCCATGACATTTTACCAATTGGTAAGATCCTCTGAAATATGTATTTTTGATTACATATGGGCCCTCCCATATTGGTTCAAACTTTCCACCTATTTTTTGTTGAGTTAGTATAGGTCTTCGGAGAACTAAAACTAATTCACCGATTCGAAAGTTCCTAAGTCACACCAATTTGTCATGGGCCCGTATCATTTTTGCTTGATACAGTTCAAGATTTTGTTGATTTTGTAGACGTTTTACTTCTAAACTCTCAAGTTCTCCAAGTTGTAATTTGACATTTTCATCTTCAGTTATTTTGTTTGCTATCACAACTCTGAGAGAAGGGATTTGCACTTTGAGTGGTAAAATAGCCTCAGAACCATATACCAGAGCGAACAGTGTTGACCGTGTTGGTGTTTGATATGTAGTTTTATAGGCCCATAGAGCTTCTATTAATCGTTCTTGCCATTTCCTTGAACTGTTGATTAATGTCTTTTTTAAAATTTAAATTAATGTTTTATTGAAGGCTTCAGCTAAACCATTGTCTTTAGGATAATAGATTGTGGAATACCTCCATTCTATACCATGTCTTTGAATAAAATTATTCATTTTTATATTTTAAAGGCCAGTTCATTGTCTGGTATCACCCTTCGAGTTCCAAATTTATAGACAATGTGTGTCTTGAAGAAATAAAGAACTTGTTCTGCTTTAACTTCTCTAAGTTTTATTGCTTCTGTCCATTTTAAGAAGTAATCAGTGGCTGCTAAAATAAATTTATGACCTTTAGACGATGGAGGATCTATAGGGCCCACTATGTCAGTACCCCAACATTCAAATGGCCACGATGCTATGGTTGGATGTAATACATTTGGTGTTGGTATAAGACCACTCCATGTATTTGAAATTGATGACATTTCTTCGCAACCTCAAGACAATCAGTCATCATTGTAAGTCAATAATATCCCATCTTTTTTTATTTTTATTTTCATTTTAGGTCCAGATTAGTGTGCACCACATAGACCTGAATGAACCTCTTTAACAATCTCCTAAGCTTCAATTTGATTTAGGCACCTTAACCACATTTGGTCAAAAGATCGTTTGTAAAGGACATCATTTATTAGAGCATATGATAATGCTCTTTGTTTAATTTGAGTGGCAATAAAAGTGTTTTCAGGTAATGTTCTGGTTTGTAAATATTGAATAATTGGTTGTCACCAATCATCTTCTTCTTCATTAATTATTGTCACTGTCATGTTTTCACCAATTTTGTGTAAATTGTCTATGTCAATTTGAGAAAGAACTTGTCGCCCTTTTATGGAAATTAATATGTCGTCTTCTTCTGGACAAGCAAATTCTTTTGCTAGTTTTGCTAAAGCATCTACTAAAGAATTGTCTCATCTTGGGATTAAGAAAAATGTCACATTAAGAATTTGTTGAAGCAGTTTTAGAGTATAACGAGAATATTTTTCAAGTCAAGGTTTCAGAGTTTTATATTTGCCAGCAATTTGATTGATAATCAACTGAGAATCTCCATAGATGTCAATATTTTTAATTTCCATCAGTATTGTCAAATCTAGAATGGTTATGAGCGCTTCATATTCAGCTTCATTATTTGTGCATGGTTAAGTCAAATGATAGGAAAAATGCATCATTGCATTGTCTGGAGTGATGAAAATTAATCCTACTCCAGCTTTGCCTGGTATAATTATCTTTTTGTCTTTATCTTTTTGTGCAGATGACGCTTCATCAAAATACAGTTCCCATCGTTGCATGCTTGAATTTTTTATTTCTAATATTTGTTCATCGAGTAATTCATCATTGAGAGGTGATCCAGTTGGAATTCGGTGTACTGCTAAGAAATCTGCCAAGATTTGTCCTTTGACAGCACGTAACGGTACAAATGTTATGTCGAATTGGAGCAGTATCATTGTCCATCTTGCTAATCTTCCATAAAGTGTCGGTCATGTCATTAAATATTGTAATGGGTTGACTCTTGAAATAAGAGTCACTTTATGAGAAAGCATATAATGCCTCAGTTTCTGAACTGCAAAAATCAAGGCTAAGCAATGTTTCTCAATTGCTGGGTATTTTATTTCTGTTGGAACCAAGCAACGACTTAAATAATATATTGCATTTTCTTCCCTCATCGTTTACTTATGCTAGTAATGCTCCAAGGGAATTATCTAATGTCTCGGTGTAAAGGATTAAAGGTCTTCCTAACACAGGGGTTGCTAAGACAGGAGGTGTTGTCAGATATTGTTTAATGTTTTCAAAGGCGAGTTGGCATTTTTCTTCCCATACAAATTTGGTATCTCGTCTGGTTAGGACAGTGAGAGGTTGACACCTACCTGATAGATTAGAAATAAAAAGTCTTATATACGGTAATTTTCCTAGAAATGATCTCAATTGGTTTAAATTTTTAGGAGGAGGCATACTTAGGATAGCTTCAATTTTGAGAGGATCAATTTCTATCCCACGATTTCGAACTATGAATAATAAAAATTTCTCTGAAGTAACACCAAAAGAGCACTTTAAGGGATTCATTTTAAGATTATATTTTCATAATCGTTCGGAGACAATTCTCAAATCATATATATGATCATCTTTTTGTTAACTATTGACAACCAAAACGTCCACATAACATTCGACTTGATTGTATATTAATTCATCAAAAATTCGTGTCATGGCTCTTTGATAGGTTGCACCAGCATTCTTCAATCCGAATGGCATAACCTTAATATATTCCTATAGGCATCCTGAAAGTTGTGTTTGCTTCATCTTCTGAAAACATTTTAACTTGATTATATCCTGACGACCCATCTATAATGGAAAATATTGCATTTGTTGATCCTATGTCGACCATTAATTCTAGGATTTGGTAAAGGGAATTCATTTTTTGAACATACTTTATTCAAATCCCTGAAGTCTATACAGACCCTTATTTGACCATTTTTCTTTTTAACTAGCACCACATTGGCTAACCATGTCGGGTAATTTTCTTCTCGTATGAAACCAGCTTCTATCAATTTATTAACTTCAGCAATGACTTGTTTTTTCTGTTTCAACATGCATGCTTCTTGGAGCTTGTTTAACAGGGATTGCAATTTGATTTATCCCAACTTTATGGACTGCAACTTCTGGAGATAAACCAGACATTTCATCATAAGTCCAAGCAAAGTAATCTTTGTATTCTGCCAACAGTTGAATTATATCTTTTGCTTATATATCATTAAAGAATTAACTAATGAAAGTTGGTTTCGGATTTTCATCAATTCCTAAATTTATTTCTTTAATTCATTAACTATTGATTTAATTTCTTCTTCCAATTATGGAGGAGCATCTTCGATTGGAAGATCAGATGTTGGTTCAGAGTTATGTTCTTCAGTGATGACTAGGCAAAATTTCGTATCATCTAAATATTCAAGAGTACCAAACCCAATACCTTCTTTAGAGTTAGGATTTCATTTATTATTATTCCACATTTTTTCAATAAAATGTGGTTGTTTTAGAGGTCATTGTTTGAGCGTTAAGCTAGTTTAAATAAATTTTTGTGCCCAAGGAGAGTATAGCTCAAAAGGAATTTTCATTGATTTTGGAAGATTCTTATCTTCTAAATTTACATTGGTTTCAGTACTAGAAGAAGTAAAGCCAAGTCTAAACTTAATTGGCTTTTTGTCACCACTATATACTTCTTTGATTACTAAATTTTCAACCTTAGGAGTAGAGAATGGAGTTAGAGTCATAGAGTGTGTATAATGATTAATTTTATCATACATAGACTCAAATTGTTTTTCTTTGTCTTCTTCTTCAAGGGATATCTTGAATTGAGGCTCTTTTAGAACCACTGATGTTGTTTCTTATTTTGCATCTTCTTCCAAGTCAAGGTTAACTTTGAACTTCAATGGTTTCTTCATTGTGACAATTGGGTTTTCTTTCACTCATCCTCGTCCCCGACCTCGACTTTGAGCATGAGTTTGATAAACATACTTTATCTTCATCAAAGAAGAATGATCTTTTTCATTTATTTTCTTTTCTTTTTCTTTTTCTTTTTCTTTTATATTAACTATTGTCTCTCTGGAGAATATTGTTTCATTTATAGGAGCATAATATGCTGCATCTTCATGTATACTGATTTCATGGATCGAGAACGATATCAAATCTCCTATAATACAACATTCTTGTCCTTTTTGTAAATATTTTATACATTGATGCAGCAAAGAAGGAACCATTTTATGCTCATGCAGCCACGGTCTGCCAAGTAAAGCATTAAAAGAGGTATCAGAGTCAATGATATGGAATTTTGTCGTTATCATTAAGTCTTCTATCTTTGGGAGCAACGTTATTGATCCAAGAGCTCGTTCTCCTTGTTGACTACATCCTCGTAACATCATTGTATCTCTTGATAGTTAGGATGCATCAATATTCAAGTATGTAAGAGTCTTTAAATTCATTATGTTAATCAAGGCACCTGGGTCAATAAGCACCCTTGAAAGTGTTGTGTCATTTATGTTCATTTATGTAACAAGTCATTATCAGAGAATGTAATCTTTGTTGATTCTTCTAATGGACAGACTTCACTCTGAGTAATACTAGCAAGTTGAGCTAAGCAAATGTCTGGATCTAAAAGAGCTTTTATCAATGACTCTCTCATTTCTTTGGAGAGCATAAGAGTGTCATAGATGCTCAATTTTGCCAGTAACTTTCTAAAATGAGCTAATACATTATAGTCCACTTTATTATGAAGATCATCCTCATTTCTTTCAAGGAGTTGAGGATATATTGGGGGAATGATCTTTTCTGATGTAACTATTTGTTTTTCCTTCTCTTGCGGGGCCATTCTGGGAGGTAGAACCTTTCCACTTCTCGAATTAATTTCAACTATTTCTTCAAGTTTACTATCTGACTCTTTTGTCTCTGAGTCTAAATATTCTAATTCTATTGAAATTAGGGTTTCTTGTAGTTGGAGTGTGGCAGTATCGCTTTCATCTTTTTCATTGCCAGAATTATTATCAATGTTATTGTCATTTTGGTTGTCTTTAGATTGATTGAGATTATGTACGATTTGAGTATTATCTACAGGATTAGAATTTGAATGATCATTTTCAAGAGCATCACCCAAAATAGTTAAAATGTAAGAAGAACTGGAAGTGTTATTATTCACAGTAGTGGTAAATAAAAAGTCATGCAAAGTTAACGACCTAAGGGATTTTCTCCCTTTGTCATAGACAACTATCCTCTTAGGAGATGGAGAAACATAAGAACTAGGAGATACAAAAGGAACTGCAGCCCCTATATCTAGAAGACTTCTAATCCTTTTCGATTCATTATTTTTCTTTTTATTTTCTTTTTTGGAAGATTTTGTAACTTGATATTTAGTAAGGATCTCCTTAGAAGATTTACCCCAAACAGTGTTGTCTTTGTTCTTGTTGTTGAAATTAAGCTTATTTATCGAAATCATATTGACTGAACCTTTTTCAGGGTCCTTCAAATATTCTTTCAAGATTACTATATTTCCTTCTTTAAATTATGCTGTAACCAGTCTTTGAAGACAAAAAATTCTTCAATCTCGTGTCCAAGCATTCTATGATATGGACAATAATTGAGTTTGTCCTTCATTTCAACTTCTGCTGGCCTTTTAGCTTCTGACAGCTTAAATTCTGGTATTTTAAGCAAGCTACGGAATATTTTGCAGACGACCTCTATTTTAAATGGATATTCTTTATTCATTCTTTCACTCATCATTCTTTTATCTGCCGGTACTGGGATTGGTTGTTGAAGTTGTAATTGAGAAGAGGTTTGTGATAATGATCGATTCTGTCATCGTTTCTTTTGTTTAGGTTGAACCTGCATCACTTGTTTACCTTTCTCTACAACATTTCCAAGCTTCTTTTCAAATGAATTGATAGTCTTTGTCTTTTCAGTCTTTTCTGTTACACTCATTTGCTTAGATTCTTCTTGAAGATTGGCAGCTTTACTGAGCAATTTTTCAAATGTCTTTATTGTGAATCCTTTAAGCATGAATGCTATAGGACCATGAATATTTTTAAGCAAGATTTCAATAGTGTGTTGTTCTTGAAGTTGTGGTTCACATTTCATGCTGAGATTTCTCCAGCGCAAAATGTAATCCACTAAACTTTCTCCTGGTTTCTATTTTTCTACTACTAAGTCACTAACTATAGTAAGATGTTGTGCTCCAGCGAATCATTGAATGAAGATACTTTCAAGCTCTACAAAAGTTTTAACAGATCCATTAGGAAGTTCTGCATACCAGTCAAAGGCAACTCCCGTAAGACTGTTAAAAATTTGACGAAATAAAAGAGCGTCACTTCCTCCCGCATTGCAGCAACTTGCTCTAAAGTGTGCTAAATGTTGTCGGGGATTACCAGTTCCCTCAAACATTTTGAAGATAGGAGGAACAAAAGCTTTACGGTATTGGACATAATCAAATTCCTTTGGATATGGTCTACCCTTTGGAATTAATGATCCAACCTTTACCTGAGCCATTGATTCTTTTATATTTTGTTCAACAAGTTGTAAATATCTTTTTCTGAAATTCCACTGTAAGGGGAATCCTTTTCTTTTGAGTGCTTTCTTCTACTTATATTGGCTCTCTTCTGTCTTCTAGAATGTGTATTGCCTCTAGCCTAACGATTTCAATGGCCGATGATAGATTTGTTGGTGGATTTTGTAAAGCTGCTACCAACTCTTCCATTTTTTATTCAAGATGACTGGTTTGTTTGTCTCATTGTTGTATAATTGCTCGTAATTTTTTTGTTGCATCTTCTTAATTTAATTATAGTGCTGAAGAAGTAGATCGTGTTTCTACCATGTTAATGTTAGCAATATTTTCATTTGAACTGTCAGAAGAGTCTTTCATTTCTCGCATCGAGAATTTTTTGATGTCATTCTTTAATTTCTTTAGTCTTCCTTCAAATGATTTTGCAGAACATTCTTTACAAGTTCCTTCCTGTGAGCTATTTGTAGGAGTACTCATAGTATCTGTGTTTCCTTCAGATGATCTTCGTTTTCATACATTATTTCTTAGTATGGGACGAGACTTTCTAGATGGTGTATCATTGTATTGTGAGTATGAACAATCTGCATTTTGTAACATATGGACCAAATCTGTCATTTTGGTAGATGTGTGTTCAGCTTCCAATATCAGTTTTTCATATCTGGCCTTATCTTTTGTAATTGTCACATCTTTTACTCTTGGCCCTAGTCGGAATTTTACTTGCACTTGAGTACATTGATAATCTGTTGAGGTTTGATAACCTGTTTCTTGATAGACAGAGTCTTCTATTGCGAGGATTCTCCTTTTCATTGTTTTGCAGACTGCACATCCGATTTTGTCCAATAATTAGGAAATTGAACATTTATCCTTTCATGAAAGTCTTTTAAATGCTGAATGTATAACATGCATTGATGGAGAACTTTTAGGTTGAAAGAAATTATCTGTATATTCAACAGGAATTGGAATATACCAATTTGTCTTTTGAAAAGGAAGGGTTCCTGAAAACACTTTGCTCAAATTCAGGTGTTTCAAAATCATCATTCCCATTCCACTTCTTCTTTCTTTTAAGAGAACAAGTTGTTTCTATGAATGTTCTTAAAACAAGATCCAACTTTATATATGGATAATTTGTCGATTTGTCTTTTCTTCGTAGATTTTCTTTCCTTTTTTTTCAATTTATCTTTTCATTTCCTTGAAAGTATATGGTTGTTCGAGTGTATATTCGAGGTAGGTTTTCTATAAAATTGAAAAATCTTCATGAGGTTGCGGATCAAATTCTTCGAAAGAGTGTATATCGAGTTTGGTATGGATTATCTAATACAAATTCAGTTTCACCAAATAATCCAAAATCATTCGATAAAGGGGAAAGAATCTCCCTCAGTTGGTGTGATGAAGTCTTGATAATAAGAAAAGAGTGAATGGATATTTAATTGCAACTTTTTAAAATCTTAAGGAGAGCAAAAATGTTATTAACTTATTCATAAACTGGGAATTTGTCTTTGTATTAAAAAAATGTCAAAAATGCTCTTGAGTTAAAGTTTTGAAAGAAGTGGTCCTTATTTGTCAAAGAATGAAATGTCAAATGTAAACAAGTGATAACAAAAGATAAGAAGATGTCAAAATTTAGAGTCACCAAATAAAATCTCTTGATGGCGGTGTCATCACCGTGTTGGAGATTTTCTGGGTATCAATGTCAATTTAGAGTCACCACTCTATTTATACATAATATTGCCCTATTCTTCAATAAATCTTATTTCTTTAGATCCTGAAAAATAATCCTTAGATAATACAAAATTTGAAGAAAATAAGAGTTAATAATATAGATAACGTGGAAAAGGTATGGTGATAATCCATATAAAAGGGTCTAGAATACCTTATCTGAAAGTTTTATAAGAATATAAAGTTTTGATAACCGAGGAGATTTCTAGGTGCAATACATCCTAAGTCTTTAAATCTCCTATAGTAGCAAGCTCCTATAGTTAATTACATCTTAGGTAATTTATAATTGTCTAATAAAACTTCGATTAATGTTAATCACTTGTTTTTCGAAGAACTTTTAAGGAAAAATGTATCGGTATCAATCATAAATGTCGTTTTGTCATATTAACTTTTATTTCATTTTTTAGTTTTCTTTTGTTTAATCTATTTGGTGGCTATCCTGAGAATTTTAGTTTTATTTTGTCTTGGTTTTGTTATTTTAATATTGTTTGTTTTGTTTTGTTTTGTCGAAATGTCGTTGTTTTGATATCATTGTGATTTTGTTTTGTTTTGTGTCGTTTGTCTCATCTTCGGAATGTCATCTTGCAAAATAGATTTAACACATCTGTAACATGCAAAGGAAATCTAGAATGAAAATTATCTTCATCTTGCACAAAGGAAAAATGTCATATTTAAAAGAAATAATGTCAATTTTATTTCATCGATCTTATTGTTATATTTTTAGATAACTTGATCGAATCATCCTTGGATCCAGTCATCCTAGGGTCATCGGGGCCTTAATCTACTTAGTCGGAAAGGTTTTTAAACCAAGACCCGAAGATTTATATCGACGATCAGGATTGCGTCGTCAGAAATCTTCGTAGATTAAGAAAATTTGGGGGTTGAAGTTACGTTACGGTGATGTTCGTTCATTAAGGTTTCAATTAAGTTTTAAAGTCTTTTTCCAATTTTGAGGAATTTTAGGGTTGTTTACAATTTCTTAGATTTTTTATGTCATTTCATGTCAAAATCTTAGGTTTTGATGCCTTTTGAACCTAAAGTTTATTTGATGTGCTTTGATTTTTAGATTCATTGTCGATTGAATCTAAAATTTGATTCGATTTGAGAAATCATGTTTGAGATTTGATTGAATAAGGAATTTAGATTCAATTTTATTTGAATTTAAAGATTCAAATCTAATGATTTTGAAAATTAGATTTAATATCATATGAATCTAATAAGTCTAAATTAGACTTAGATATAATCACCACAAATTAGACTTTAGAATTTTAGATTTGTCTTTTAGATCTAATTTTGGTACGGTATGTTGCTTTAAATAAAATCTAACCTAAGTTAGATTTTAAAATTTGATTCAATGTCATTTGAATCTAGAAGACGTGTTAAGTTTAAGATGGATTAGACTTAGATAAGTCATATTATGTCCAGTTATTAGCAGTTTAAATGTTAAATATCTTTGATTTGGTCTTTAAAGTAGTTTGATTTTTTTAAAGAAATTTTAAATCAAAAGTTTAATTTCAGTCTGAAGTGGTTTGAATTTAACCTGGGGACAATTTGGGTTGAACATGAGTTAATCTTTTAGTTCATGTCTATTTAACTTGAGTTCGTAATACTTGTTTGAATACAGTTAAAGTGTTGTTAGATTCGATGTAAATTGATCCCAAAGTTGAGATTAACTTGAGTTCATGTATGTACGAACTTCGCTAGAAGTATTGATTTAGATTCTTTGTAAATTGAATCTAAAGTTGAATTAACTTGAGTTAATGTCTGTTTGAACTTAAGTTATAAATATTTGAGTTAAATTAAATTTTTGATTGAACCTAATGAATTTTGAGTTAACTTAAGTTGATTTATGTTGGGCCTAAGTTAGAAATGTTGATTGTAGGACATTCATTTAAGTTAGCCAATTTAGGTTGAACTGAGATTAGATATGTTGAGTTAGGTTATTATGGTTAAGCAAAGTTTGAGTTAACTTGGGTCAATCTGAGTGAACTAAGTTAGATATGTTGAGTTAGATTGATAATAGGTTGAACTTTAAGAATTAAAGTTAAGTTAGGTTCAATTTTGGTTGAACTGGATTAATATTTTGAGTTAGGTTCAATATGGGTTAAACCTAAGGTCTAGGTTGAGTCTAGTTAAATAAATTTAATTAGGTTTAAGATTTATTTATATAATACTAAAAAGATTGTTAAATTAACTAGATTAGAACTAATTGAATTTAAAGACCATTCGAGTCTTGAATTAGGAAATTTAAACTTAAAGTTAAACTAAGTCTAATTAAATTAGACAGAAAATTGAAGTTATTTAAGCACAATTTAAGTAAAGCTTAACAAATGTTAATTAGAATGCAATAAGTTAGACATAATTAGAGTATAAGTTTGATTAAACCTTAGTTAATTAAGGTTTATTAGTACAATATTAGTAATGAGTTAGACTTAGTGGAGTTTAAGATTTATTAAACCTTGAGTACATTGGAGAAAAATATAAAAAGGTTTAATTAATTTAATGTAATAGAGCAATTATGATTTAGGATTGATTAAGCTTAGTTGGTTAAGGTTAATATTTTAATTCAGTGTATATGATAGACTTAATTATAGTTTAAGTTGATTAAGCCCTTAGTTGGTTAAGGTTTAATAGTTTAATTAAGTCTAATGTGATAGACTTAATTGGGTTAGGATTTAATTAGCGTAGTTATTTAAGGTTTAATAGTTTAATTAAGTTTAATGTATTGACCCAATTATAGTTTAATTAATAGGTTTAAAAATTTAATTAAACCTGATTTGGGTAAGGATTTAATTGATTAATTAGACTTAATTAGGATTAACTCTAATTAGTTTAAAGGTTAATTAAACTGTTTTAGATGATTTTAAAGGTTAATTAAATCATTTATGTAAGGTTTAGTGGTTAATTGAACATAATTGGAGTTAAGTCTGATTAGGTTAAGAGTTAACTAAACCTAATTTAGGTAAGGTTTAATTGATTAATTAGACTTAATTGGGGTTAATTTTAATTAGTTTAAGGGTTAATTAAACCTAATTTAGGTAAGGTTTAATTTATTAAATATAACGAAATTAGGGTTAAAGTCTAATTAGTTTAAGGTTAATTAGCTTCAATTTAGGTAAGTTTTACAATTGATTAATTAGACTTAATTAGGGTTAGAAGTCTAATAAGTTTAGGAGTTAATTAAAACTAATTTAGGTAGTTTAAAGTTTAAAATTAAACTAATTTTGAAGTAAGGTTTAATTGATTATTAGACTTAATTAGGGTTAAAAATTAATTAGTTATGGGTTAATTAAGCACAATTTGGTAAGATTTAATTGATTAATTAGACTTAAATAGGGTTAAGTCTAATTAGTGCAAGTTGATTAAATGTTTAATATGAGTAAAATTTTAATTGATAAATTAAAGTCAATTGGGGTTAAATTGAATTAGTTTAGGTTAATTAAACTGGTAGGTAATGTTTAGTCGTTAATTAGGAGTTAATTGATTCAGTCTAATTAGTTTATAGTTAATTAAACTGGTAGGTAAGGTTAATTGATTAATTAGGCTGTTGATTTAAGTTTAATTAATTTAAATTAGTCATCAATTTAGGTAATGTTTAAATTGATTGATTAGGCTTAATTAGGTTAAAAGTCCACAATCAGGTTTAGGGTCAATTAAGCACAATTTGGGGTAAGATTTAATTGAATTAGTTAGACTTTAATTGGTTAAATTACGATTGGTTGGAGTTATTAATATAATTTAGTTGGTTTAATTGATTAATTGAACTTATTAGAGTTAATTTTAATTTGTTAAGATTAATTAGCTTCATTTGGAGTATAGTTTAATTGATTAATTAGACTTAATTAGGGTTATGTATAATTGGTTTATAGGTTTAATTAAACTATTGGGCGAAGTTTAATTGATTAATTAGACTTGGTGGGTTAAAGTCTAGTGGTTTAGGGTTAATTAAACTGAATTTGGGTAAGTTTAATTGATTAATTAGAACTTAATTAGGGTTAGAGATACAGTGGTTTGGAGTTAATGTATGGTAGTTTTGGAGGTTTAATTGATTAATTAGACTTAATTGGGGTTAAATTACAGTGGTTCTAAAGGTTAATTAAGCACAATTTGAGTAAGGTTTAATTGATTAATTAGACTTAGTTAAGGTTGATAAGACATTTAAAGGTTAATTAAACCCAATTTTAGTGATGGTTAAAGTTGAAATTCTAAACCTAGTTAAGCCATTTTTAATTAATTAATTAGACTTAATTGGGCAAGTCTAATTAGTTTGGGGGTTAATTAAACTGAATTTAGGTAGGTTTTATTTATTAATTAATTAATTAGGGTTAAGTCTATTTAGTTTAAAGGTTAATTATTTAATTTAGGTAGTTTAGCAGTTAATTAAACCTAATTCCAGTAAAGTTTAATTTATTAATTAAACAATTAGGGTTAAGTCGAATTAGTTTAGAGGTTAATTAAACTGATTTGGTATTGTTTAATTGATTAATTATACTTAATTAGGATTAAGAATACAATTAGTTTAAGTGTTAATTAAAACTAATTTAAGTAAGGTTTAATTGATTAATTAGACAATTAAGTTAAGTGTTAACTAGTTCAAAGTTTAATTAAAATGCAATATTTGGTAGAGTTCATTGATTAATTAAACTTAATTAAGGTTAAGAAATCTGGTGGTTTAAGTTAATTAAACCTAATTTAGGTAAGCTTTAATTGATTAATTAGACTTTATTAGGTTAAATTAATTGGTTTTTAAAAGGTACTTAAACCTAAATGTAAGTAAGGTTTAGGTTGATTAATTAGGTTTAATATAGGTTAAGCCTAATTAAGTTTAAAAAGGTTACTTAAACCTAATGTAAGTAAGATTTAAGTTGATTAATTAGGCTTAATGAGTTAAACTTAATTATGGTTTAAAAGGTTACTTAAACCTAATGTAAGTCAGGTTTAAGTTGATTAATTAGGTTAATATAGGTTAAACCTAATTAAGAGTTTATTTTATATTAAACTATTAACATTAAGGTTTAATAGGTTGGCTTAAGTTTAATATGTCTTTTAAGCAATTAAGTTTGATTTTGTGTTAAACACAATACAGTGAGTTTAATGGGTTAATTAAGTTTAGTATGTCTTTAAACTGTTAAAGTTTGATTTTGTATTATTTAATATAATTAGTTTAATGGGTTAATTAATTTAATAATCTTTAAACTTAAATTAAAGTTTAATTTTATGTATTAATATGTATATAATTAAGGTTAATGGGTTGATCAGTTTAATATGTTTTTAAACTTAGTCTCAAATTGACATTATTTAAGATTTTTTTTCCATTTCTTTTTTTAAGTTTCCAGTTTAGTTAAGCTTAATTTGTCTTTAAGCTTGATTAGGTTTCGAGTTAGGATGATGATTAAGCCTAAATTGTCATGTTAGACTTAACTAGATTTTTCTCATGAGTCTATTGTGAGTTAGACTCATTTTGAACTTTAAATCTTATTATGAAAATATTGGTAGTAATAAAAATGTGATTTTGGATTTACATTTTTTAATTAACAATTTTAAATCCTAAATTTTGAAATATCATTTAAAATTGTTTAATTACTTAAAAATCATTTTCTTAGGGTTATTATGTTACCCTAAATTTCTAGCCACTTTCTAATTTTATTTTTCTTAATTTCTAATTTTTATAATTATTTTAGAAATAATTTTAAAGTGGCTTAGAAAATTATTAAATGTCACCTAGAGAATTTTTCGACCTTAAAAAAATCGGGGAATATGTGTCATGATGAGAGGATGATTTTGTAAAGATCTCATAATTTTTGAAATTATAATTAATTTTTAATAATTAAATTACTTCAAAATGCATTAATTAATTAAATTAAAATATAAATCAAAAGTAAAATTATTAATTCACATTATTCTCCTCTTTCCGAAGTCTTATTTTTATTTTATTTTTATGATTTTTGTGGGGAAAGATATGGATTTTAGAAGTTTTAAGGTTAATCAATTTAAATAAAATCTTATTGATCGAAATTCCCCTAAGGCGCCGCGTTTCCTCGAATGTCCGTCGAAATGGTGATCCACTGAGGCTCCAAACAGATGAGATAGGATTAATCGAGCTTTTCCGTTTTAAAACATAAGTGGATGGCCCCAAGTCTCCCTCCGTGTGTTCTCTCCTGAGTCGTCAGTAGTCTAGGAACAAATTCTTACATTTATCTGGATGGATTTGTGTGATTTTGTTCTAGCTTCATCTTGAGACGAAGACATCAGCTTGACTTTGTTACGGCTTTGAATAGGTTTGTTTCATAATGTTCAAACTAGCTTAGCCATTAAAATGAAAAGTCCATACCTTGCTTTAATCTTGATTTTGAGTTGAGTTTTGGTGGTTTCCGACTGATGTTGGCGTGATTCGGCTTCTCATGAAGTCAATTTCAGCTCAAGTCCGAGAACTTCTGTATAGTTTTGATTTTGGTGGCTCCGGCTTGGAGGGGTTTGGTAGAGACATTGGTCTAAAGGCTGGAAGACTATTTTGATTGAGCTTACTATTGGTTTAGTCTAGATGGATTTGGGATAACTTGTTGATGTTGTGATGGTTTCCCTTCTAATGCTGGTTTTGGTGTTTTCGGGTTGGTTGAATCGGGGAGATAGTGAGTGGACAATGATGGACTGGGTGGAGCTCGTTGCTTAGGTCATAAGGACATTTTTGGTGTTGAGGGTGCGAGGATTTGAGCGAGTGTTTGGGAGTTTCCATTTTTTGGTCTCCTTCTGTGTGCTCGGAGTTTAGGCGCTTGTTAAAGCCATGGGAGGCCATGACTAAGCTTGGGCTAGCTTGAAATTTTCTGGGGAGGGTGTTAACTTTGCCATGATGACTTGGGGATGAGATTATGGGCTGTGGATATTCCCGAAGCACAACCTATGTGAATTCCACGAGTGTAAGGGTGCCATGGCTTGGCTTGTTTGAAAATTGATTAATAGCCATGAGGTGGATAAAATCAGTGAAAGTTCACTAAATTTACCTCTCTCACTTGAATTTATTAGCCCGATTAATGGCATTAGGATGGAATTCCACCTTAGCTTCTTACTCATCCCCTTACATGGTTTAGTAATCATGTGTTTATACATGATGAAGGGGAACTAAGCTTTGTTCTCTTCCTATTAGGTGGCCTAGGAGGTGTGTGGTAAGCCATTAGGATGACCAAACACCTCACCTTAAGGAGGAGGGTGAGTCATGCTTTAAGTTTAAAGGAGAATGACACATAATTTTCTCCTTTTGTCTTTAAAATTTGGTATATATGATGTAACCTCATGATGTGGGGATGACTTAGCTAAGTTTTCTCATTGGATAGCTTGTAAGGTGAGTGTCGGCATATTTTAGGTTGTATGTTTTATTTTGAAAAGGGGTCGCCTAACAGAGGTGTGGCGAATTTTAATTTAATTTAAATAAATAATTTGAAAAGTAGTATTTGATTTGAAAATAATTTTAAATTTGAAGATTTTAAAATATGAGATGAAATGATCTCACATCCCAAATGGTTTATATAAACGAACACCACACGAAGCCGTGTATCTGTCACTAAGGATAGACACTTAGCAGTGGTGGGGCTCGATTAAATAAACTAGAAGATTTGTGACATTCGTTTGGTGCAGACATTTTATAATAATGATTCATGCTTAATGTAAGCATTAAACGGGGTTTATATTACACCAGTTCATAAAATTCTTTATAGGGCAAGCCCCTATAGTTAAGTACATCTTAAGAGTAGGCAGGGAATCACCTAAAGCTCGATAATGTCCAGTAGTGCATCTTGAAGAATTTGAGAGTTTAAGTTTTAAAGGATTGAATTTTGAAATTTGATAGGGGAATGGATCAAATTTGGAATATTTTGTTTTGGGAATTGAGGAAGGAATGGTAGGAGAATTGGACTCGACGGAGCAGTAATTTCCAGACATCCTGTGTTGGCTTACGTTTGAGATTTCTGTCTTATTTGTATTTCAGTCTTGCAGTTTAATTAATTAGGGCTTATATTTATGTATTGAATAAATGGAAATAACTCGAAGATGTGAAGGTTTATGTCGTATCAGACGACTACCTCGAAATCCTAAGACCGGTTAAGGCTTAATTTGCAATGCAAATGCCTAACAAAGAGTTGAGGATTTATATTGCACTAGGCAAACTACCTCGAAGTCATGGCTTGGTTATTTAATTCTAAAGCTTTGCTGAAGTAGACCGAAGTTTCTTAGCGATGACGATGTCGTCTTGCCCACCGTGCTCCGGGCTCCTTGTTGTTCAGGAAGAGTTTAGTTTTAGAAGTCATAAATCTGAGATGAGAAAAGTGTTTTGGTTTAGAGAAAATCTTAATTTTCAAGTGTTTTCTTTTATGTTTTAATTAAAACAAATCTAAAGTTGATTATCATGGCCAGTTAAGATCCGCGGTTCCATCCTTGGCATCATTATTTTTATCGGATTCACTTAGTCCGGATAGATTTATAAACTCAGCGGAATAGAGGTCCACTTTCATTTGAATTGTGCCAAATCCCGTTAATAGCCGTAGGTTACATCATCTGAGGTATTCCCGTCATCCAATAAAGGACGTTTTAATTTAGTTGTAATTGTAGTTTTGTATTTAACATTTGCTGATTAAATTTTGAGTTGTTTTAAATTTTGGTTGTTTTATATTTTGACATGTTGTGGAGGGTGAATTTTATCTTACAGTAGCAACTTAGTTTTGATTTCAGTTTTAGGGACTATCTACAAGGTGTGGGTTTCTTCTGTGATTGTTTATCATGCAAGAAAAGTAAGTGTCGTCTGCGTTAAGAAATTGCAATAATGTAAATTTCCAAGAAAGTAAATTGCAATAAAATAAAAGCGTACCTGGAGGGTCTTCCCGTCATCCCCGAGCTGCACTTAAAACACAATTAGAATATTTAAGCAAATTCACCAGGTAAAGCTAAGGTAAGGGTTATGGTTTTCTGCAAATTCTAATCCTATGCTTCTTAGTCATTTTCTATGACGTCTAGGTTCCTTATGTTTTTGGTTTGGTAGTTTCTTCATCAAAGAACAATTAAATTCAATTGTTCTTTATAAACATCTATCATATTGAGAAAGTGTTTAAAGAAGAGAATCTTAAACATCTTTTTGATATTTCTAAGTTGCTTGAAGTCCAAATGAATTCAATTACACAAATGAATAAATCGTCCAAGAATTTAAAGTTTTGTTGTTATCTTGCTCAGTGAACTAGGATGTTTGAATGTCCTATAAGTGAAGTAACATTTCATTTAATATTCTGTTTAGGAGTTATGACAACTAAAACTTTTGAGGGTAAATTGGTGAATGGGCCAATATGGATCGAGTGGGCCAAGTTGGGCCAATGTTGAGCCACAGGGTTGAAATTGATGTAAAATTAATGTTGAGAAATGTTTGTGGGGGTGTTGTTTGAGGTTTTGACTTTGATTGGGCTTTGATTTTGGGTTTGGGCTCATTTGGGTTAGGTTTGGGTTTAGGTGAAAATTGGGCTTTTAGCTTTAGTTGAATTTGAGTGGGGTTTAGGTCCAAATTTTGGGCAAATCATGTTAGTGTTTTGCTTGTGGGGATGCTAAGGAAGATTTAGAAAAGATTTGGGGTTAATTGGAGTTGAATTGGGTGAGTTTGAGCTAAGTTTGGGTGTGGGTCCAAATTGAGCTTCTGGGCAAAGAGAGTAAGTGGATCACGAAATGTCAATCAAAATGGACTTGGATTTGGTCTAGATTGGTATTGGGAATGTTTAATTGAAGTTTGGGAGGGTGAATTGGACCAGAATTTGGGTCAATTGGAGTGAGTTCAGCTTGACATTAGGTTCCTTTGGGTTAAAATGGGTCAATTGGGGGTTTTATAAAAGTGGGGTAAATTGACAAAATTGGCCCATGGTGTAGTTGGACAAAATAAAATTCGGAATATTTGGGATTTTCTGCAATTTTCTGGGAATTTTTCTGAATTTTTGGATTTTTGGGTCGAAGGGGTATTTTGGGTATTTGGAGGGTATTGGGAGGTATTTTGGAATTTTTGGTATTTTTGGGTATGGATGATCAATTTGAGTGATGTGAGGGAATTCTTGGATTGATTTTAGGGAATTTTTAGTAATTTGGGAATTTTGCGAATTTTGAGTAGTTTCGAGGTTTTGGGTAGGTTAGGCGGGCGTAGGGTCACGGGGTCAAAAATTGAAAATTTCGGAAAATTGAAAATTTGGGAAAATTGAAAATTTGGGAAAATTGAAAATTTGGGAAAATTGAAAGGAACTGGGAAAATTGAAGATTGGGTGAATATAAGTGAAATGAAATCATTTTGGTTGAGGCGGCGAAGCCGCATCAGAGAGCCCATGAGCCATGAAGGGACTCATTTAAGGCATCCACATTGTTGTTCCTAACCCTCTTAGCCAAGGGCTTAGGGTTAGGCCATCCATGAATCACCACATGAGTCGGAGGTCGAGTTAGGTATGGGTGTGTTTTTGGAGGTGTGTGAAAGTGTAGTGTATAAGTGTAGTGTGTGTGTAAGTCAGCCTTCTCTGAACCAGGCCACCCAGGGCTGGCATCCTGAGCCCAAGAGTCCTATAGGAACTCATCCTTTAAACTTCCACTGATTGATTTCAACCCTCACAGGTGATTAGGGGTCTACGATCGAGTTTGTGGAGTTTGCGAGGGAGTTAAGAAGTGGTTTGGATTTCTAAAAGGTGGGTCCCGATTCTGGTCTCAAGATAGTCGAAGGAAAGGCTGGAAGCTAGATCCTAAGTATTAAAGGAAAGAAGACCTCATCAAAAATGAGGTACGACGAGTGATGGCTCACCCAATGTCATCCTTTAAGGGTAAAACAGGCATGGCACCTCCTTCATCCTTCATGATGGTGTCATGATGATATATTTTTAACCATGGTTAAATGAAGTGTCATGGGTCATTTAATGTGTTAATTCATATGTAATGGGTCTCATGGGTTATGTGTAGCCCATATGAGGTCACTCGTGATGTCATTAATGGGCTTGAAAATTAAGAAACCATTTATTATGTCATGGGTGATGTCACATGTCCAAAATTTATTTTATAGCTTTTTTAATTAAAATTCCATTTTTAATTAATTATGTAATTAATCTAAAATGTTGGAAATTATATAATTAGTCAATAAATTAATCATAATTTTAGAGACCAATTATTTGATTAATTTTATCATTTTAGTCAAGTGGGTATTTTGACTAAATTTGATGCATGTTGACTAAGGTTTACCAATTTTGACCCAAGTTAACCCAGATTGACTAATTCTAATGTGAGGGTGTCTAATGTAACCTATTGACCTTTGTCATGGTTGATTCAGTTATAAAGTTTATGGGTTTTCTTTATTGAAGGTTTAATTTGGTGCATATTGACCAGTTTGGAGCTTTGAGTCAATCTGAAGATCAATTTGGTGACACTTGTATTAATTTTTTTGTGGTTTTGACTATTGTCGAGTTATTTGTGTCGATGTCGTCGTGAAGTCGATTTTGTGATTAGGGGCATGGGTTAGCCATTTTGACCAATTTTAACCTATCTTGGTCGAGGGTTAGCAGTTGTCTTAATGGTCATGGTGATGTCTTTAAGTGGTTAAATGAGTCATATTTGATCATTTAGTGTCTTGATTGGCTTGGTAGTCAATGGTTAGTCACTAGATTAAAAAATTGATCAATGTGACCAAAGTTGTCTTTTTGAGTCGAAAGTTGACTGTTGGGTGATATTTGATCATTGCGTCGAGGTGATCATTTTATTAGAAATTGACTTTAAAGGCAAAAGTTGACTTTTTAGGTCGATGGTTGTTCATTGGGTCGGGAATTAATCATTTTGACAAAAATTGACCATTTGGGCGAAATGTTGACTGTTGGGTTAGTAGGGTTGGCCATTGGGTGAAAATTGATCAATTTGACCAAAATTGTTGACCATTTGGGTCGGAAATGTTATTCTGTTGGGTCGATGAGTTGGTCACTAGGTCGGGGAATTGATCGATTTGACCAAAGTTGACCATTTATGTCAAACATTGACTGTTAGATTGATGATTAGGTAATCCGGGATTTATCATTCTTGATTGGATCATTTAAGAATGTCATTAAAATTTAGATTAAAAGGTCTTATTAAGTTTTAACCTTGGTCATTAGGGTTCATTAAACATCTTTGGGACCTTTCATAAAAGTGAGTTGACATACATTTCTTGAAAGTTTGAATTTTTACGTATTTTTAATTTTTAAAATTTTATTAGTTCGTTCTAATTCGGAATCGTAGGCACAAGTCCTTGTAAACCTAAACTTTCGAATAAACTATTATATCACAACAATGAAAATAAAAAAATAAAACACATATAAACGAGATAAGATTTAAATAAAAAACTTTAAAAATTGAAATTTTGCTTTTCTAAAACAATCTTTAAAATTTTCTTTAATTGAATCGAAGGACATTCAATTCTCCTAGACAAAGACGCTAAAAACTTGATTCTAGACATTAATACAGGTATATATTTACTTGTGGTAATAAGATTATAATTATATTTATGATATAAAATTTTCTCCTTTCTGTGGCCAAAAGAAACTTGACTCCGATGTAGATAGTAATTAAACGGTTATGTTGAATTTTAGGGAATCTACGTAAGTATCGCAACACGTTATCAAGTAATATTGGACTTTATGATTAAGCTCGAAGTATTGATCACGGGGAGAAGTTTTAGATATTTAAATGATAAAAAAGATTTTAGATAACAAAATCTATATAGAAAAAGACACATACTTATACGGTTAGATAATAGAAATTTAAAATGCAAATCTTTTTTGTATTTCTTAAATTTTGAAATAAAAGTAAATAATTAACTAACTATAATGAGATTTTTGTAAGATTAAAGAAGTATAGATAAAAATATATTTTCCTTATCATGAATAAGTAATAAGTACAGGAGTTGTTGTGAAATTATTTAAAATGTGTTGTCATAGGAATAGAATGATAATATTCTTTACATTTACTAGAATCTTATAAAAACATTGGCTAGTTTAAGTTTGAATAGTTTTGAAGACGGGTTAGGTAGGAAAGATACTAGCTCTCACTCTAGGTTCCCTCTTTTCCCTCCGCTCGGGGCTTACATCTCGCATCGAAAACCTAAACAATAAACCAAATTGGGGACTTTAATTAACATCACCCTAAAGTCCTCACAATTCTAAACCCATCAAAGTATATTTCTTTATTTATTTGCACAAAATTATATGAATTACTTTCTCATCCAAACAATCTCATGTGATTTCTATCTATTGTTGATTGAGACAATACCCTCACAGATCTTACATGTTCTCTGAATTGGCAAAATCAAGTAAATGAATTGAAATGGTTAAATCAACACAACTTCTTTCAACATTAAAGATCAATACTTCCATAACTTCCATCCAAAACTTAACTACTATTCATTTTAAGGAAAAAGATAAAGAAAATTACTTCCAGAATCCATGGAAAGCCTATGACAAGTAGTTTTAAAACTAGAAATCCCAGTAGAAAACATAAGAAGTCTCGGTGAAAACTAAATGAAGCATAAAGTTAAAAACTTATCTCGAGTTTCTGCCAAACTCTTGAAGTTCAACTGAATCTCTTACTCTCTTACAAGACTCTCTTGGACTAGTCGCCCGACGAGGGTTAAATCTCTTTAATACATTATATTTTTACTTGCCAAAAATCTCTACACACCTTACCTTTCACTAGGAATGAGATAAGTATGAATAAAGCTTAAGTAAAAATCCTACAACTCTTCTTTATAAAACTCTCTCTAAAACTCACTCTCTGACCTCTCTTCTCTTCTTGATCTATTCTTTTATATTTTCTAAAAGGTGCCTTTGTATCTTAAAGAAATTTGTTCATAATCGTGAATCTACCAAAGAGATGCATCCTTTCAGAAATTGAAATTTGAATGTCTTTTGGTGCCCTTGATTAGTTACCCACGTTTGTTCGAAAGGACACCTCGAACACCTCTTGAGAATTTGTGAGAATTACTTAAGAGTGCCAAGTGACTACCTGTAGCTTAAAACATGGTCTTCAGCACTTTGGCGCGGCCATCTCTGTCTGTGGCGCTTATGAGCCTTTGTTCATTTAACACATTCTTGAATTTTGATCAATTTTGACCACAATTTTCATAGTTTTTCCATATTTAGTTGATTTAATTGTACTTGAAAGAAAAAATACGTAAATACTTGTTAGTTAAAGTACGATATCATAAAAAATAGGAGCAAAAATGTGTATAAATATTATATATTTTAGGTATATCATTAGGTCGATTCGAGATGATGATCACGAGCCATTGGATCAGTCGTGTAATGGATGGATATCGGAGTCACGTTGGACGAGAAGATGATAAATGAGCAGGCGGTGTGACAACTTACTCGGATAAGGCGGTGTTGAATGGTGGAGCACCGCGTAGCGAGTTACAACTTACCACCGCCTTAGGTTTGCGTGGTGCGGAGTCGAATAAGTAAAGTGGAGTATTTTTATTTATTTAAATAAAAAAACCTTAGAAAATGCATAACTTAGTGTAGTAAAATCAAAAGAATAAAATAAAATACTATGTTGCTCGGTGAAGCGAGCTTGATGTGAAAATAAAGTTGGAGTTATTTGACTAGTATTTATTTTTAAATTAATAAAATACAATAAAACTTGTTTTAATCATAACTCGCAACAAACATTTCACCATGGCTGAAAATTTAGGGTTTGATTCCTGTGTTAATATAGATGTTCTCGGTTTCGAGGTCGGAGGGCATCTCTAACCAGATCCCTAATTTTCGAAGTTGAAACCATCTGTTTAAATTTAAAAATTATAATAAATAAAATACAAAATTAGTTTTGGTAGGTTTGTTGTGAATTGAGATGACTCTAAAATATAGATAAGATTTAACTAGTTAATAATGGCACAAATTGTAATTAACTCATTTAAAAACTTAAAAATTAAATAAAAATAAAATATGAATATAAAAATCACAAAAATTATTCCTTTCTATATGTCAGTGCTAACCACATGCAGAAATTTGAAGTCGATTGTATTTGATTTAATCACTAAAATGGATTTTAAAGTAAAATAGTATTTTTGTGGCTAAAATAATTATAATAATTAAAATATAATTAAGAAAATTATAAAAATGGTTTTTAGGAGTTCTAGTGACCACGAGACTTAAGAAAAAATAAAATTGGAATTAAAATAAATATTTCTTTTTTAGCTATATTTTGAATTTTTAAATAATTTAAAATATTGAAAAATAATTAAAAATCATCAAAAAAATAGTAAAATATGAAAATACACCAAAATGTTACATTTTATTTCTAGCCACTTAGGAACAATTAAAATTTTTTTCTTAATTTTTTTAAATAAAGTTTATGATTGTTCCAAAGGCTAAAAAATGAATTTTCTTCCAATTTAACACTAAAAATAATTATAATAAATAAAATAAAAATCATAAAAATATGAAATTTACTTCTCTTGGTTCTCTGAACTCAGAGAGATTTATGAAAAATATAAACCCTAATTTTCCATTTAAATAATATTTCATATCTAATTAATACTAAAAATAAACAAATAAATATAATACTTAAAATAAAACTAAAAATTTTGAAAATTGTCCTCGTGGTCCTCGACCTAAGTAAACCCTCGTATAATTTTTAACGACAGATGATTTGTTTTTGCTAAGTTAATGAATTAATTTTGAAAATATATTTTACATTAAAATAATTATAAAAATAAAATTAAAGTGGGAAAATCACATTTTCTCCCATAATATTTTAATTGGGTGGGGTAACATCAAAAGTTTAAAGTCATTTGAGTTGAATTTAATGAATTATGAGGTGATAGGCCTTAAAGGGGTAAAATGATAATTATAGAATTTAAGCTTTAAATTAATATTTAGGCTTAATCAATGGGTAAATGGGTAATAAATGATTTTAATTAAATTTGTTGGATAGATTATGAGGGTTGAAAGGTAGAAACCAATCTCACCTCTCCATAACAATGGTATAAAAGTAATTTTACTTTAATTGTGGTAATTTGGAAGTTAATTAAATTAAATGATTCTAAGGTGAGGTTCGATTTTGGAAGATAATAATCTAGCTAAGTTGAGACCCCCCCCCCCACAATGGTTTGATGATAATACAATCATAGATTATGAATAAATGACATTTAATTTAAACATTCTCTGATTCTGAAATTCACTATAATTCTTAAAGGCTTAGTAGTAAACTAGGCTTAATCCAATTTTTGATTAATGAGGTTTAGAAAGAAAACTATGATTGATTAAGAATATTTTAAAAACACTAGTAGCCCAATTTTAAATTAATTGACTAAAATTCCGTAACAAATCGAATTTACCCATAAAGGGTCTTCGCCCCCCGCATAATTTGTAAAATGAAATATCAATTGATAGCTGCCATATTTGGATAATTAAAACATTAATGTTTACTGACATAAAGGGTTAACAAACACTCACAAAACCTCACTTTAAATGGATGATAGATTTAGGAACATAATAAGTTCATAGGAACTCGACCGTTACGAAATGGTCTCGAAATTCATTTAGGATCATGCCCGAACACTTTTATAGTCTTTGGATATCTTGGAGGACAAATGAACCTATTATGCTGCTCGAGAAAATCTATCCATTACCTATTAGGCAGACCACCAAGAGTTCTGCCAGGCTTCTGTACACTTTAAACCGATCTTCCATGTTTTCTTTGCTGACATATTTTAATTCCTGTCAATATTATACATATACACTACAGAATGCGACATTTCAACTGGAGTGAAGGGACTCGTATGGAAATTTGTATGGTTTATTTATGATACTTTTCTTTACTGCATTCCTTTTCATTTTAAGTTATGCCTGCATGCATGTTAAACAAAACCAAAAAACTAAAGCATGTAAAATTCACAACAACAACAAGATAGAAAACTTTTGAAAATTAATCTGAAAAACCAAAATAAAGACAATTGCAACTTGTCGATGTCTTCTCTTTGGATGATCGAGAATCTCTCGGACAAATTTCAGGATGCTGAGATTTCACGAATTATGGATGAACTTATTGAATTCTGGCAGTTGGGCTTAATAAATTCATCGAACTAAGTGAATTTGAAGAAAATAGTGAATGCTTAGGAATGAGGGAACTGTAAGATCCTAACGGTGTCGCTCCCGTCAACCCTAAATTCCCTCTACAAAAGACATATAATATTGTGGCTTCTGCAAAACCAGACTCTAAACACGATACTTATCACAACATAGCAATTTGACATAGCTTAAACATGTTGTAACAAGGGATCTTGGAGAAAACACCGTGGACAGCACGATGAGACATGCAGAAATAACATATTCGGGAGAGAAAACAGATTAATAACACCAAACCTCCTTAGAAATAAAAGCAGTAAACCCATAGGACTTTGAGGTAGCTTGTCTAGTACGAAGTACTTATATTTTAGTCTTTTGCACACATATTATAAGCCTAACTCGTCCGCCTTGCGGCTCAAGGTCGTCATTTGGTACAACATAAAACCTCACCCATCTTCGGTATCTACATGATCAGCATCGCGCAGATGCGAGCCTTAAATAATAGAAAATTGCAGGATGTAACAATAAACAATATCGCTTCTAAATTAAGCCAAAATATAGGGGTAGTTTGGGGAAGCACTGGTTTCTCAGGGTCTGTAACATCCCTAACTTTCTTCCTTCGGATTCCAAAAACATCTGTTCCAAATTTATGACTTTCACATTTGAATTTCTGATATTCCAAACTTGAAAATCCTAAGCCCTTTAATTCATGAAGACGATATTTTTTGGAGAATTACTACATATCGAAGTTGCTGCTTAGGTGGCTTCGGTTATTTAAGATGTAATTAACTATATGAGCTTGCCCTTAAAGGAAACTTTAACAACATGTAATATAATGTATCTAATATCTTATATTAAATATGTGAACTTGTTTATCGACATAAATGATTCACAAAATAATGTATGTCATAGATTCTTTAGTTTATTTAATTGAGCCTCACTAGTAAGTGACGTGTCTATTCTTTAGGGTAGATGCATGACTTGTGTAGTTCTCGTAGCTTAAATTATTGCAAATATGAGATCGATTTGATTTCATATTTTCAAAATAAAAATAATATTTTCTAAAACCACATATATTATCTTAAATTAAATTAAACACCACAACGACGACTTTAAACTTTTATTGCCGACAATAAATTTAACACTTTGTAATCCACTTTGTTTCTCAACCCCCTTAGATCATTCTACGACAAAGAATATTTCTTATTATGGGGGCCAAGCTCTCCCTGTGAATGGCCCCACTTGAATTTTTTTATCTTTCGGGCCCAATTACGGGGTAACACTTTTCCTCGCTTTAAATTTCTTATCGTTATTTCTTCTAATTCTCAACGCCTACTTCCAATAGCGGGGTGCCATGTTGAATAGATGGTGACATGATATTTCGGGTGTGACGTAAGGGTGAAATAAGATATTTTATTTAATCACTCGTAGTGCTGTCTTATTCTCACGTATCGCATATTATTAAGAACCTTTATTTTTTTAGGAGCTCGCGTTTTTTGATTGGAATTGTAGTGTTGTCCATTAGCACCCTTTATGTCCTTTGATAGCATGTGGTCTTTATGATCGCTGAAAATTTTATTAGAGAAATCCATACTTTATTTTTGATGAAATTGCACTTTAAGAAAGGTATTTTCTTTATTTTATTGCGAATGAAGAATTTAGGTGATAAGCAAAAATCTCATAAAAAGGAGCGAATTTGGAGCAAAATCATGCAATTTGTGCTGAGTCGCCGACGAGCGAGATCGAGCAGCGACGGTGAGGTTACGAGAAGAAAATTAGAAGAATTTATAAATGTCTCGTGACAATGAGCTAGAGCGATTGAAGATCTTCAGAAGCCTCTAAAATTAAGCGAGGTAGTTCGTCGCCGACGGCGAGCTAGTTCAAATGGTGCGGTACGGTGAACACAGGCCTTTTTGAAAGGATGCTTACACCTCTTCGTGCTTCTCTACCTACGCCATATAGAAATAGAAATTAAGTCTTTTGTGTATACCTTAGTGTTAATTAGTGTTACTTTTGTGTTATTTTGTGTGCGATCTTTGTGTTTTAAGTCAATCTTTTGTGTTCTAAGTGTTATAAGTGAGTTATTTTGAGTCTTTAGTGAGTATTTAATTAGTCGTGTTGTGCGGAAGGAAGAGTCGAAGGAACTACGAGGTACGCAGGGATAAATTAAGATAAGTATTTGTATTTATTATTTTTAACTTTAAATGAAATCGAAGCTTAGTTTAGTTTCCATGCATTCGAGTAGTTTATTTAGTCTTTCTCTCTGTTTATGAAATTAAGTGACTTGATGAAATTAAAATAAAGATACTTTTATATTAAATTGTGATAATTTTGCTTAAAACTTAATTTACTTTTCAATGGCCATTTGATTTGTTAAAATATTTGATTATCAACTATAGTAAAGATTACATCGATATTCAGAAATTCGAAAACCTTGAAAGGAGGTGCGAATAAATAGGAAATAATATCAATGGGCGTAGAATTGAGCATTTTAGTGTGACGGACTAAAATATTCAATTTAGTCTTTATTGTTTGAGAAATTTGAAAAGTAGATGTTAGCCGCAGGCGAGGGAACGTGGGAGCTCTGAAGTGGCGGTCGGTATCCTCCCGGCCTAGCCGCGAGATTCAGTAATCAAGCATCCAAGTTAATTGACTATTAACTGCAGCGCAGGCCAAAGGGTAAAGAATAGGAATGCTCTATTTGTTACAATACCTTAAAATTATCTATTTAAATTCATCGATCGATTTAAATTTCTAAAACGAGGGGAAAGATACTTTTTCTGAATAGTTAAGACTTATTTAGCAATTAGTTTTATTTCCTGAACTTGCAATTAGTATTAATTTTCTACTTAGTTAATTTATCTAATTAAAATACTTAGTTTACTTTATTGCACTTAAATTAATTCAAATTTCCGTATATTATTATTATTATTATTATTTTAAAATTAGTTGTTATTTAATTTTCTCTTTTTCTAGTGGGATCGATAGCTTGAGGACTACGTAGAGCCTGTGTGCTTGATACGATACGTATGCTTGCGTAGCATCCACAACATAAACAAATTACAATTCTATACATATAATATAGCGGGACCCGAGTTTTGGCTTCGTTGCGAATCAAATTAAAATATCATAATATAAATTTGTGGGTCGAGTTTTTTGGCGCCGTTCTTAGGGAAAGTAAGAAAAATTTACTAAAGTAACGGTATTTTAAAATAATCATAATAAATAAATATCTATTCTAAAATTGTATGCGCAATTTGGAAACAAAAATTTAATACCTTACGATTGAATTAGAGCGTACAATTAAAAAAAATTAGAAAACAAAAGAAACAAACTATAAATTTCACGGAAATGGCGAATATTCACGGGAAATTGAAAATATGAACCAACGAAGACCATTAAGTGTACGGCCTACATCGAGGATGAAATTCATTTAACTATTCAAAACCACGATGTAAAGGGTTTGCTAATTCATTTGAACTTAAACACACGATTATCCAAGGTACAAAGCAAATCAGTTAGTGGTTCACCTGCGAAGATCTTTAACTTACATCTTAACTGATTTTCTAGAACTTTGTGCTACTTTTAAATATCGGAGTATCTGACGATGCTACATAAGACTTAGACTTTCCTTTTTCATTAAGGGATAAGGCTAAAATGTGGTTGAATTCGTTAGCACCTGGATCTATTAAAAGAAACAGGAGAATTATCACAAAAATTTACATCCAGATATTTCACCATCTAAAAATGCTAAGTTTAGAAATGATATAACTTCTTTTTTTGTCAGATAGATGGAGAATCAATTTATGAATCTTAGGAGAGATTTAAGGAACTTTTTAGGAAATTCCCACATTATGCGCTACCGGATTGGCTGATTATTCGAACCTTTTATAATGGATTAGTGGGATCTTTAAGATCGATCATCGTCTTTGGCTAACTGGAGGTTCATTAATGTCTAAACCATTTGATGAAGCTTATGCACTAATCGAAGAAATGGCAACAAATAATTTCTAATGGCACAGAGATAAGTAAACCCGAAAAAAATAGCCGGCATTCATGAAAACGATCTGATATCTATGTTAGCCTATAGTGCTGCTATGTCTAAGAAATTAGATCATTTTGGAATATTTACTCTCCTCATACTTTAGAAGAAAACTCATGCAGGATAAATATAAGTCTCAATCTAATAATGAAACTTTAAATCTTTTATTAATAATAGAACTAATAACCCTTATTAAAACTATTATAATCCTGGTTGGGAAAACTCATCCAAATTTTAATTAGAATAGCACATCTATTGACAAATGGATGAATCAGCCAAGGAAAATCAGCAATCGAACTATAGTAATTACCCATTTGGATTTAATAACAATAACCCACGATTCAGATAAAGAAATTATGTTATGGATGAATTAATTTTGAATATGGGTCATCGGCTTCTGAAAATCAAAATCGACTACAAATTAAAGGAAATCAATTACAAATTCAAGGAACATCTTTATTAAAATATTGAAACTCGAGAAAACTTGGACATGTGTAAATGAAAATAGAATACTGGAACTTTTCCTAGTAATGTTGAAATAAATCCTAAAGATCAAGGAAAAGAACAAATTAAAGCAATACAACTAAGAAGTAGGAAAGAACTAGAACCTCGAATTAAAAAAGAACTTAAAAGCGAAAATGAGGAAGTGAAAATTGAAAGGAAAGAATTGACGGGTCGAACTTGGAACATCCTTTAATACCTATGTAATTTACGTTGAAACACCTCACCATTTCTCGACGACTAGCCTCAAACATAAAAAAAGATAAATAATTTGTAATTCCTTGTGAAATACTAAAAGTGCTGATCGATATACCTTTTGTTAAAGCTTTAGATCAGATGCCAAATTATGTAAAATTTATGAAAGATATTCTAAATAAAAAGAAAATTCAACGATAATGAAACAGTCTCACTTAGGGAAGGATTTAGTGTTATTATTCAGAAAAACTTCCCGAAAAATTGAAAGATCTAGTAGTTTCACTATGCCGCAACGGCCCATGGGAAAAATTTTATGGAAAAGCTGTGTGACTTAGGAGCAAGCATCAATCTAATGCCTCTATCGATTTTTAAGAGATTAGGATTAGGAAAATTACACCTTCTTCGGTAACCCTTCAATTTGCTGATCGTTCGGTTACTATCTAAGGGAGTTATTGAAGATGTGTTAGTAAAGGTGGATAAATTTATCTTCCCAGGTAAAGATTTTATTGTTTTAGATATGGAGGAAAATGAAATTCCTATCATTTTATGAAGACCATTTTTAGCTATTTGGAAAAGCTATGATTGATGTTCGGAAAGGAGAATTAACTATGAGAGTAAATGACCAAAAAGTTACCTTTAATATTGCAAAATCGAAATGAAATATCTGTTGAAAAAGATGATGAATGTTTTCGGATGGAAATAGCAGCAAATTACAACGCGAACATTTTTAAGGAATATTACGAAGATAATTTAGAAAAAGAAAATACTGAATTAATTGAAGATAATAATGAAGAACTAGATTATATTCAGGAAAGATTTGAATTCTGGATAATGCGAAAATGCGACGAGAATATGGTTCCATCAATTATTAAACCTCTCGAACTTGGTAAAAATATTACTGATCATTTGATATGCTGCTTTAGGTAATTCTTCAACTTTGCAGTTATTATTTCATCTGCATTAAAACGAAGCATAAAACAGCTTTTAGAAACTTTAAAAAAATACGAAAACTTTTGGTTGGACTTTGCTTGAGATATTAAAGGAATTAGTCCTTGATACGTATGCATAGAATTATTTTAGATGATGAAAACCAAACCTAAAGCAAATCCCCATAGGAGGTCGTAGATAATGAAAGAAGTAGTTAAGAAAGAAATTTTAAAATGGTTAGATAATGGTATTATATATCCTATTTACGACGATCTTCAGGTAAGCCCAATTCTTTGTGTTCACAGAAAGGGAAGTAACGAGTGATACTGATGAAAATAATGATCTTATTCCTACAGACGAGTTGCGGTTGGCGTATATGTATTGATTATAGGAAATTAAATATCACCACCGGGGAAAGATCGCTACTTTACCATTTCTAGACCAGATGTTAGATAGATTAACCGGACATAAGTATTTTTCTAGATGGATACATAGGTTATCATCGAAATACAAATTGCTCTGAGGATCGAGAAAGCTACATTTACTAGTCCTTATGGAACTTTCGCTTTTCGAAGAATGCCTTTTGGATTATGTAATGCAGCGACATTCGAGAGATGTATGATGTATATTTAGTAAGTTAATTGACAATGGAATAGAAGTATTTATGGATGATTTCTACGTATTTGGAACATCATTTGACACATGTAACTCATCTTGAAAAAGTATTAGAAGTATGTGAGAAAACAAATTTAGTTCTAAATTGGGAGAAATGTCGATTTATGATTCTTGGCGGCATTATATTAGGGCGTAAAATTTCGAAAAAGGCGTGGAAGTGGACACGCAAAAATTCGAAGTTATAGCTAAATTACCGCCTCCAACTACGGTAAAAGGGAGTAAGAAGTTTTCTTAGACATGTAAGTTCTACGGACGCTATATAAAAGATTTTTCAAAAATCGCTAAACCTCTATGACAACTTCCGAAAAGGACGAGAAATTTGAATTTACAATCGAAATGCTGAATGCTTTAAACTCTTAAAGAAAATTAATTACGGCTTTTATAATAATTTCACCTAACTGGGAAAACCATTTGAACTTATGTGTGATGCGTGATTACGGCAATATGACGATTCTTAGACGAATATGAAAAGATTTTAAAGTTATATCACATGCTAGTAAAACTTCTAAATGATCTTTGAAATAAATTATACGATTACGAAGAAATTATTAAGCATTAGTGTATGGTTTTAATAAATTTAGACCTTATCTGATTGAACGAAATATATCGTGCATACTGATCATTATGACATCGAGTATTTAATGCGAAGAGAGGATTCCCGACTAAGATTAATTAGATGGATGTTATTAATGCAAAAATTCGATTTGGATAAGATTAATAAGAAAGGAAGCTGATAATCGGAATTGCGGATCATTTATCGAGATTAGAAAATCATGAATTATACGATATTGAAAATGAAATTATAGACGATTTTACGATGAACAAGCATATAATATCGATGAGTGGAAAATACCATGGTATGTGATATAGTAAACTATATAGTTAGTAATATTTTACCACCTATGCTAACTTTGCAACAACGAAAAAAAATTCATCCATGATACGAAAACCTATTTTTGGGATGAACCATATTTATTTAAGCAATGTAAGAATTTAATTATTAGAAGATGTGTACCTTATGAAGAAATGGGCAATTATTAAAAAATGTCGTGATTCTAATTTTGGAGGACATTTTGGAATGAATACTTCTTATAAGATTCTACAATCTGGATTTTACTGGCCTACTCTATTTAGGGAATGTATACAGATATATTAAAACTTGCGATAAATGCGAAAGAGTAGGAAATATACGAAAAGCAGAAATGCCTCTAAATTTTTATATTAGAAGTTGAAATTTTTGATGTTTGGGGATTAGATTTTATGGGACCTTTTATTCCTTCGTTTGGAAACTCATATATATTATTATATTTGTTGATTATGTTTCCAAATGGATCAGAACACAAGCTTTACCTAGGTGTGATGCTAAGAGTGTTTGAAAATTTACGATGAAAAATATTTTAGATTTGGAATGACGAAGTGATTATCAGCGACGGAGGAACTCGTTTTAGAAATAAATACATTCACAAACTAGTAGAAAAATACAATATTACTCATAAGATATCCCTTTACTTATCATCCACGAGACTAGCGGATTATTTGAAGTATCGATCGTGAGATTAAGCGTATTTTAGAAAAATCGCCAAGCCTAAATAGGTTAGATTGATGCAGTAGATTAGACAACACGTATAGGCTTATAGAATTTTGCTTATAAAGCTACTGATTGGAATGACTCCTTACGAGGGCATATATGGAAAAGCATGTCACTTACCCGGTTAATTAGAACATAAAGCATAATGGGCGATTAAAGGAATTTAATTATAATATGAAGGAAGCTAGTGAGAAAAGATTGCTGCGATTAAATGAATTGGAAGAATTAAGAAATGAATCATATGATAATTATCGGATTTATAAAGAAAAGATGAAATTATGTGATCGGAGGGTGTCAGAGAAATTTTCAACCGAGATGAGAGTTTTGCTATATAATACTAGATTGAAATTATTTCTGGAAAATTGAAGTCTCGATGGTTAGGACCTTTCACCATAACTCAAATATTTTTCTGCAGACTATAGAGATCGAAGATCCAAAAGCGAGACTTATAAATTCCAAGTTAATGGACATGAATTAAAACCATATTTTGAAGGTATAGACTAACTATAAAGAGGTTTTAATGCTCGGTCGAGCTGATTAATAATTGAAATTAGGTCGGGCTGACGTTAAACAGAAAACGCTTTATGGGAGCGAAGCCATATTAGTTATACGTATTTTTATTTTTTTTAATAGTTAGTTTATATTATTGAAACTTTACTACTAGAGTTTTATTAAGAATCATCACATATTCGAACCATTATGATGAGAAAAAGAAATTATTTGATTTAGAGCGAAATTGGACATTATTTTGAAATCTCGCCGACGGCGAGGTCGATACTACGCCCAGACGGCGAGGTTCGCGCCTAATTCGGTTTATTTATAAGCTCGCCGGCAATAGAACACACAGAAAGGTAGTTTTATAACTAAATTACAATAAATAATGAAACCTCCCGTAGACAGCGAGGAAGTTATAAAAATGAGTTATATATACTTTAATCTTTAGTCTGGATGGTATTAACACCAAATCCTTAGTGAAAAACCATTCTTAAACCATTCTAAGTCTGCCTTCTTCACTAGAATTCATTCCATTCACCATAATGGCCTCCAAATTCTTAGATTCTTCTAAATCTGGAGTGTTTAACGGAGGAAATTTGTGAGTGCGGAAGCGCGGCGGATCTTGACAAGGTTTTGGTAAAGAAGAGTTATCGAGGAATGGGGATTTGTCCGAGGATTAGAGAATTCCACTACGAATAGAAGAAATGATCGCAATTAGCCTTTGGGAGGTATTACGGTACACTACGTCCCATTGTTGTTATTCCGATTTGTCTGAAGAGTTACCTTTCTAGCATGCGTCCAATGATGGGAATACTTTACGTCCAGGGAAGATGGGCGACGTTTACTCCGTCCGGAAGTAAATGAGTTATTCTCTATGAAAACACCCACAGTATATACTGTTGGTGGCAGCTATAGTTCATAATATGAATGAGATATTTCGATATCGGCGTGAAACGGAAGGTGGGAAATGCATGAAGACGGGTATGTTAGTTTCCTTTGCATCGCTTTTGAATCTGTCTCGGAAAATTTGGCACTTTTTCATCTCATCTAAATTGTTACCTCTTATGAGGGTAAACAAGGTTTCGAAAGAATGCGCTATGTTAGTGTGTATTCAAATTCGATTACTGTTAAATGTTAAGGATTAATAATTATTAGAAATCTTTGCATTGGGTTTAATTGTGCATGGGTCAGTTCACGGACTAGGACACCCTCTCATATTTTTGCATTATGCGGTCGGTACCGGGTTTCTTATGATGCTTGGGAAAATGTCTTGTTACCTTGGAAAGCAACTTGATCCTACGAGATATGTTCCACTTTGGACGATAATGAAGACATTACATTCGTACGATAGAGCTTCACGGTCATCCTATAGCGAGGCACATTTCGGATAAAATGGAGTTACTTATGAAGAAAATTAATGGAATGGAGAAAGAACTACGAGAATGTGAGAGATTTAATCGATAATATATTTGATTTATTTGATCACATTATTTGGAGGATGAAGGAACACTTCGATCATTACGAGGACACTTGGAAGCTAGCTTTTCTTCATTTGCGAGACGAAGGGTTGGATCCTTGAAGAATGCAGCGAGAATTTTCTTTGAGGCCTTTCTATAACTTGTTTGTGCATCATCGTCATATCGGAAATATCGAGAGAAGATGAAGATTCGACCTTGAAGAGTAGTAGTAAAGATTTCTATAGTATGTTTGTGTTTATGTTATTTGATTTGATTTAGATTTTTATTATGTTTGGAGTGATGATTTGAATATCTCAAGCTTAATTGAGATATGCGTCATAGTTTTGTATCGGCATTTAGTGTGTGATGGTTTCTTGGTTTGCGATGCGATTAGTAGTAAGGATTGAAATTTGAAGTTTGATCATAGGGAATTAAAATTATGTTAGTTTGTATGTCCCATGGATTTGACATTAAAGTTAATTTGTTGTGTTGTGTGAATTTGTTTGTGTTTAAGTAGCTATCTTCTTATTAAATTAATAAATGATATGATCGAAATATAATATAAGGCAAATCGAGACGAAAATAAGTGACGAATTTCGAAATTTAAAATTTTTGGAATCTCGTCGACGGCGAGAAAAATCCCGCCGACAGCGAGATCGATCTCGTGACAGCAAGAATTCCTCGTCGACGATTGATTTTCCGAAATTTTTGGTTCTGAAAAATAATAGCTCGCCGACGGTGAAGGATTAAATCCTCGGTAAACGGCGAGGTAGGAAAAAAACATATGTTTCTGCATTCGAAAACACTATTCATCATCTGACCTCCAATTTCGTAAAAACCGACCTAGAGGCTTGAGAAATCTTGGATTTGAAGCGATTTCATCACTTTCAACACGGTTCATCTTCTCTTGGTAAGGCCGTCACTCTGGCAAAAATTTTTGATTTTCACCATGTATTTTCACCACATTGCAAATTTTGGGAAAAATCAAAATGTGGAAGAAATATTCGGTGGAAATCCATGGAATTTAATTTAAATTGCTTACAAATGTTGTAGGAAGCCTTCTTATGATTATTTTTAAGTTTAGTGAAAATTTTCGTGATTTTCGGATTGATCGAATGGCTCATGATAGAAACGTCGAGAGTAGAGTTCGACGAAAACGTTCATCAACGCATGAGCACAAGCAAAATATTTTGGCTATCACAAAGGAAGAAAGTGCATTGCGGATCGGGTATTCAAAATCCGGGAGGAGAAGTAGAGCGGATTATAAAGGAGGAACGAGGTTGGAAAATTTACGGTATGTTCGGTATAGAGCGAGAATTTGTAGAGAATGGTGAAAGAATTTTATGCCAATTTGACTACCGGCGAAGATGCACTGTAAAGGTACGAGGGTTTTTTTTGTAGATTTTAATGCTGCTAGAATTAACGTTCTATGAAGTTCATGACTCGCACTTTAGCGAGTATGAAACTTACTGGAACGATGGAAGGACCACTTGGAGGAAGTCATTAACTTTCTCGGCGATGGAGACCGGAGTATGAAATGACGACGAAGAGTGTTCCTCTTTTCCAAATTAAATGCGATCTCAAAAGCCTGGCATTACTTTATTTGTTCTGCTACGTTACCCATATCACCACAGTAAAGAGTAACACGAGATAGAACGGTACGAATTCTGCATTGAGGAATAACGAAGCATCAACATCGGGAGAGTTATTTATCGAGAATATCTACGGCCACTCCTCGAAATGAGTGGAGCCGGATTGGGCCACCTGGATTGATTTTTGCACTCTCTGACTCTGGAGTGGAGGCTAGAGATGATGAAGAATGGGGTGGAACCAATGAAACCACTTACGGTTGCTAACATTAAGAAGTATGAGTCCCATGAAGGGTGGAGCGAGGTAAGAAGTTATTTATCTCGATCAGTGAGATATACCCTCTACTAGGTATGGACCTCTGAGCCTACCACTCCTACCTTACGAGATGCGATGAATGAATTGACATGCATAGGAAGAGTTTTGGCTTGATTTGGAGACAGGGAGAAGGTTTGATCATTTGATCCAAAGGATTGATAATACGGAGAGGAGACATGATTATGATAGTGAATACCTCAGCGACATTCGAATACGGTGCATATTATGAAGGCGAACGTTGTTATAGGAGTGGAGATTTAGATGCTTGGTCTTTCCGAGGAAGGCCACGGAGTACGCTCGGTATCACCTGCTCAGTCTTCTCGGCCGACTTCTGAATCGAGAGGGGATGATATAGTTTGGGTTTAATCTTGAAGATTAGGACTTTATTTATTTTATTTGTTTGGTGTAAGTTATTTTGAGGACTGTATATGTTTGTAATATTGAGTACTTTATATTTTGAGACATTGGATGTTAGTTAGATTAATTTGCTTGGATTGTTATAGTAGTTAGTTTTTGTTTTTGTGTTAGTTAATTGCATTTGTTTTTATTAGGATGTTAGTTTTTCTTTAATATGTTTTTATTTTATTTTGTATTGTTTTAAGTTTTAAAATTGTTAATCTGTTTGTTGATTTTTTAATATGTTAACGATTATTATGTATAGTGTAGAGTTATTTTAATTGTTGTGTTTAATACTTATCTTAGATTTTATCCTTTGCATTTTCTTTAAATTGTTATATATATATAGGAGAATACTAACGGTACGGGTTCAATGAAAAATGAAAAAAGCACATAAAAATTTGAAAAAGAAATGCCTAAACTTGAGTATGATTTATTTACTTTCCTTCTTTTTCATTATTTAGAATAGATATAAAATTTAAGTTTGAGGGGAGAGTAAAATACAAATTTAGTTATTAACTTATTCTCAATTTCTATTTTCAAATTATTATAAAATGATTTTTATAGCAAATTTTTCAATTTGATTTAATATGAATTATTTTTATTTAATTATTATAAAAGGTTAAATGAAATATTTCTAGTACTTTAATTAATTAAATAGAATAAAATATTAGGTTAAAGGAATAAGAATATAGTAAACTATTTTTAGAAAGGAAAACTATATTCTAAAATTAAAATTCCTTTAAGTATTAGTGAAAAAGAAAAGATTGAAAATCAATGAAGTAAAAACTATGAAGTATATATAAGCTAAAATATTCACATGTTTCAAATTTAGGAAAATGAAAATGAAGTTCAAAATTATTAACGAGCTCTTCGAATACGAGTAATCCTCAATAAAAAAAAGAGAAAGAAAAAGAAAAAAAAAGAAAAAGAAAAAAAAAGAAAAATGAGGAGAAGGCTTGAGGAGATGCCTTATCGAAATTGGCTTAGATTTGATTTAACCTGAAGGGAAAAACTTAGATATTTCCAAACTTATGTTTATGGATTAGAATTTTACTAATAGTATTTTCTTGAATTTCTTATCATATGTTTATCTTAAGTAGTTATTCTTTTAAATATAGTCATTCCTGAAATGAATAATAAGCTAAATCTTAGACCTGATAATAACTAAATAATTTATTTCTATAAGATTAATTAAATTACATGAAATATTTTTATTTAACTTTATTATGATATTAATTAATCTAATTCATAGTTATTTAAGTGAAAAATCTTATTATAAAACTCATTATTTTTATGTAGTACTAAAATTACTTGAGGGGCCAGTAATAAGTAAGTTTGGAGATTTTGATCCTTGAAAATTTTATTAAGAAATTCATGCAATTTTTGATGAAATTGCACTTTAAAGAAAGGTATTTCTAACATTTTTATTGCAGGAATGAAAATTTAGGTGATAAAAGCAAAAATCATAAAAAACGGGGCCGAATTTGGAGCAAAATCATGCAATTTGTCTTTGTAGTCGCCGGCAATGAAGATCTGTTCCCGGCCTACGGCGAGGTTACGAGAAGAAAATTCTGAAGAATTTATAAGCTGTCACCGACGACAAGCCCGAGCCCGCGCTGAGCAGCGAGCTAGAGCGGTGAAGATCTTCTAGAGGCGACGGCGAGTAGTTCGGTGCCGACGGCGAGCTAGTTGAATGGTGCGAATACATTGAACACAGGCACTTTTTGAAGGATGCTTACACACCTCTCGGTCCTTTCTCACCTCTCATATATAGAAGCCGAAATTAAGTCTTTTGTGTGTTACCTTAGTGTTAATTGCATTGTTACTTTTGTGTCTTTTGTGTGCACTCTTTGTGTTCAAGTCCGATCTTTTGTGTTCTAAGTGTTATAAGTGAGTAATTTTGAGTCTTTAGTGAGTATTTAGTGAGTGGTCTTTGTCTTTTGGAAGGAAATTCGAAGGAAGCTATGAGAATTACGCTTGGGGATAAATTCACAGATAAGTATTTGTATTTATTATTTTTAACTTTAAAATGAAATCCATGCTTAGTTTGGATTTCCATGCATTCGAGTAGTTTATTTAGTCTTTCTCCTTCATTTAAGAAATTAAGTGACTTGATGAAATTAAAATAAAGATACTTTTATATATTAATAAATTGTGATAATTTTTACTTAAAACTTAATTTACTTTTAAACATAACCAGTTTGTTAAAATATGTTGATTATCAACTATATTAAAGATTACATCGATATTCGGGGGAAATTAAAAGCCTTGAAAGGAGGGTGCAAATAAATAGAGAAATATCCTTTGGGCGTAGAATTAAAGCGTTTTTCGTGTAATGACTAAAATGTTTCAATTTGGTCACCGTGTTTGAGAGCTGAAGTGTAGATATTAGCCCTCGGGAGGGGAACGTGGGAGCTCTGAAGTGGCGATCCGGTATCATGAAAGCTATGCATGGTCTGATGTCAGACATAGGATTAGTCGATATTAACTTTGGACGAAGGGTAAAGAATAGAATGCTCTTTATTTGTCGCGATACCTTAACATTATCTATTTAAATTCATCGATCATTTAAATTTCTAAAACAAGGGGAAAGATACTTTTAGAATAGTTAAGACTTGTTAGCAATTAGTTTTATTTCACACTTCCAATTAGTATTAATTTTCTACTTAGTTAATTTATCTAATTAAAATACTTAGTTTACTTTATTGCGCTTAAATTGAGGTACATTCCATTATATTATTATTATTATTATTATTTTAAAATTAGTTGTTATTTAATTTTCTCTTTCCACAGTAGGATCGATAGCAGGGACTCACATTTTAGAGACTGTATTACTTGATACGTACGTATACTTGCGTAGCATCCACAACATAACAAATTACGATTACGTATATAATATAGCGGGACCAAGTTTTTGGCTTCATTGCGATCAAATTAAAATATCATAATATAAATTTGTAGATTCGTACTACAATCATGAAGCTTCTGACATTAAGAACTTCTATCTGAAAAGTTTTCGACCACAGGGTTTGATACCCACTATCGAGAGTTGAGGTGCCGCATAGTGCGTGGGGTCGATGCTCAGGTTCAGGGCATCTCATGATTATTAAATGTGTTGTTTTAGTTGACATGAGATTGACATATCATAAATATTTGTAATGCCTGATGCTCTTGATGTAGTGATATGTTAAATGATAAATGCGCCTAATCATGCATTTCGAATGTAAATAAAGTTCTTTGTGGGCGAGAGATAATGATGGATCTTGACATAGCGTCATGTCGATAATACGATACTACGCACACTATACAACAACACTAAAAAAATGATTGTGTGCTAGGCAGTGTGTGTTAGTGTAGCATGTCGACTATCATTTGGTCGATCGATGTGGTATTGACATGTCACTCGCACTTCTTATGCGTGACCTTAGCCTTTCCTTGATCTTTAGCTTGATTTTTCTTCTAGGAAAATAGTAGTTTTCTACTACTCGAGTTAGCTTCTTGGACATTGATTAATGTTAGAACTTCATTCGGCCACTTATCTCAGCCTTTGCTTTGAGTGTGATGATATGCGAAAGCTTCTCTCTCATTTCATCTCGAAAGCCAACCTCCCTTCAACGATGAGAGTTATGTTTATGGCTAAAGCGAGAGTAAGATGAGATGAGTTAGAGAACAATTATAACGCTGAGTACATGAGTATTTTAGTCTCCTTCCTTCTCTTTATGTCATGTAGATCTCATCGTGTTGTTAGAGTGTTATGAGTGACATATATTTAGAGAAAACTCTAGCTTTAGGCAACTTCCCGTTGACCTTAAAATTTTCTTAATTCGTATAAATACAGTCGTAGATATTTAAATTCCTAAATATGCTGGCCGACGAGTGTAAATTTAGAAGCTAGTAGAAACGGAAATATAATATAATATAATATAAATAAATAGATTTCTCACTAAAGTTACTATGTAAGTATACGTATTGTTTCAAATAATATAAGATTTTTATAAAAAAAACCCCCATATCGATCTTGTGCAGAACTTCTAAACAAAATACGATGAAACTCGGGAATTTTAATTTTAAGTGAACATTACTTAAGATTGCACGGAAATATCTAAAGTCGTAATTGAAATTAAGTTTACTAATTTCTACACATACGAATAAAAATAAATACATTGATTTAGAGAATATATATGTGTGTGTGTGTGTGTGTGTGTGTGTGTGTGTGTGTGTGTGTGTGTGTGTGTGTGTACTTTATCCTTGCAATTAATTCATAATCAGGAAAAGTATTTCAAATGTATAGAAATATAAATGTGGTATTGTTAATGAATAGAATAGAAATAGCTATTTTCTCTTAGAGCATAATGAACATTGACTAATCTAAAATTGGTGTTGGCATGTATAGTAGGGTTGGGTAGGTTCTAGTATCCTCGCTCACAAATTACCCGCTGACCTCATTTTGATGAGGTCTTATAACTAACTATATTTAGTACTTAGGATCTAGCCTTGGGCTTTTCCTTTATTTGTCTTAGAGGACTAGAGTTGGGACCCACCTTTTAGAAATTCAAACCACTTCTTAACTCCCTGCAAACTCTACAAACTTGACTATAGACCCCTAATCACACAGAAGGTTGAAATCGAATATGGAGATTTAAATGGTGAGTTCTATGGGACTCTTGGCACTTGGGACTGCCACAGGTGGCACAGTGCAGTGAAGGGGCTGACTTACACACACACTACACTTATACACTACACCTACCCTGCCTTTCACACGCATACCTAACTTGACCTCCTGACTCATGTGGGTGATTCACATGGATGGTCCTTAACCACCAAGCCCTTGAAGTGGGGTTAGAGACGACATAGTGAATGCCTCGAATGGGTCCTTCGTAACTCATATGGACTTGATATGGCTTCATGGCTCAACCAAAATGATTTCATTCCAGCTACATCCACCCAATCTTCAATTTCCCAAATTTTTCAATTTTGACCCGGGACACTCGAGCAAGCTGAAAGCGCAGTACGAATTTCTCAAAATTTCTAAATTACCCAAAATTCTCCACAATAAATCCTAAACATTTCCACATCACTTAAACTGATCATCCATGCCAAAAATACGAAAAATTCCAAAAAATACCTCGATACCCTCCAAATACCCAAGAAATACCCCTCTTAGCGAAAAAAATCCAAAAAATTCAGAAAATTCCCAGAAAATTCGAGAAAATCCAAATATTCCCAATTTCATTTTGTTGGCCTATACCATGGGCGATTTTGTCGATTTACTTTACTTTTGTCGAAACCCCCGATTGACCCATTTTAACCCGAAGTGAACCCGATGTCGAGCCAGGCTTACTTGATTGACCCGATTTTGGTCAATTCAATTCTAGCTTCAATTCAACATCCCCAATGCAATCTAGACCAAATCCAAGTCAATTTGATTTACATTTGGATCGATCTCACTTTTGGCCTTAAAGCCCCGATTTGGACGTGATACGAGCCCTTTGAGCACAAAACTGATTGATTGGAAGTTAACCCCAAATCATTTCTAAATCTTCCTTAGCATTCCCACAAACAAAACACTAACATGATTTGCCCAAAATTTGGACCCAAATCCCACTCGAATTCAACCCCAAGCTAAAAAGGCTAATTTTGACTGGCGAACCCTGGCAAGAATGACCCCGAAATCCCGAATTAACCCGGCCAAAGTCAAAACCTCTTTGGAAACACTCGGTAAAAATTTCTCAGCGTTGATTTTAAATCAATTTCAACTTCTTCAACATTGGCCCAACTTGGCCACTTGGACACCGCATGAGCCCGCCCACGAATAAATCGGAAATTAGACGATTAACTTACAATCACAACTAAATTGACTCAAGCCCCCTTCATAGAACATCCCTAAACCAATTATGACATTTATTTGACAAAGTCCTTCACCAAAATCTTCACCCGGAAATGCCCATCTAAAATCAAAAAGCCCATTCCCCTTAAACTTTCCTAAAAGCCCACTTCACGCATCCAGAAACCCGAAATCTACTGCAAAGCCCGCATGACATCTCCATTTTGTCATCCACTTAATTAAATCCATTACCTAAGTCCTAAATTCACCATCAAATTATTCCAAATCAAGTTTCATACAAATTCTGGCATCAAATTACCAAAAATTCTTAAAACTGCATTTTCATGAAATTGACGAGCCTTTCCCCGAACGAAGGTGAGCCATACGAAGCCGTGAATGACCACATGAAGCCATGGAAGGCTTGACATGTGATCGAGCCATTAATGTAAAAGGAGGGGCCCCTTTCTAATCACTCCTTAACCCTTTTTACCTTAAACATGTCGCACACCTTCCAGCCATGCTTAGCCGCCCTCATCATGGATGGAGACCACACCGTTTCTCTCTTGGGCGACCCAGTGATCTTTTTCAGCCCCGGAGCCAGGCCTTGGGTGAGTGAACCTAGCCCAAAACCATGGGTTGACTCATTTGAACCCAAAATGGTCTTCCCCGTTCCATTTCAATCCGAAGCTCTTTACGCATAGCGATTGCAGGTAAGCACCAAGTCAAATACGACACGACCTTGAGGGTGACCCATGCTGGCAGTAGTCACCAAGGCCCATCGAGGAAAACACCGTAGGCGAGAGCTCGCATGAGCTGACTTGGAATTCTCACCTATTTGTGCCCATCCCCAGGTGGCCATTAGATACATTCTTCTCTTCTTAGAAACGGCGGCGATCCGGCTCTAACTCTGCTGGGAGGCCCTCCGCCTCTCTATTTAAACACCCCGCCCCATCTCGGCCATGAGGGGTGCTACGAAAACAAACCTTAAGGAACCTGCGCAAAATTGTTCGGAACTCCTCCCCATACACGAGAGCACTTGATCTGAGTGAGATCCCCGCCATTTGCTTCTGTGAGCACCGATTTCGGAAGTTTAAATTTCACCCGAAAACGAGGACACTTCTCCGCGGTGAGCCAATCCCCAGATTGATTGGTTCTACACCTTCACCAGACCAAGGGAAAGTGTCCACCGGCAAAATCCACAAGCTCCGGGCCACCCCGGTTATCGGCCTCCGGCTTTGTGATCGGGGCTTGTCGAAATCGCATCTGAGCCAGTCACCCATTACCGAGGAGACTTCATGTTTTGGGCTTCTTAGGATCAATCGAAGGTGCGACGACTCTCGGATTGAAGCCACACTTCTACGACGAGTATGTTGATTCTTCATCCGGAAAACACGGGGTCTCATTTGAATGCCTTAGTGCAAGCATGACCTTAGTATAGATGTGTTTATCTACTGAAGATGAATCAATAAGAACGCCGGCATGAAAATCCGTGAGTATCGAGTGAGATCTTAGGGATTTAGTGTGGACGGCTCTCGGGTGAGGAAGCTCGGGGACGATGACAGTCTCGTCCGAATTCAATGCACGCGCGGACGGCTCGGATAGCGTCGGACGGGGTGATGGTACGAGAACCGTAGGGCCCGAGTACAGCGACTCGAACTTGGCGGCGTCGAATGGGAGCGCGACACGCGGCGTTTCGGGAGATGAGATGAGTTGGCGCGCGTGGATAAATAGAAAATTAGGATATTTTAGCATTTATTTAATTAAAACTTGAAATTCGCTAACTGCGTAGCCCAGAAAAATCAGAAAATAAAATAAAAATCTTGCTCTTGCTCAGCAGACGGAGGAGAATAATGTGGAAAAGAAATCATTTAATTTCATCGAGTATTTTATTTTATAATTTATTACTCTCTGCATACTTTTAATTCTCCATGCATGTATACGATTCACCATGGCATGAGACCATAGGAGCTTTTGAAGCCTCTGAATTTTGGGAACATTCCCTATGAATTTTCCAAAGTGGAGGCCATCCTCGAAGAGTTATTGATTTTTGAGTTCATGTTACTATTTTAGTATTTTAATTCCAAATAGCATGTTGTGAAATAAATTCACAGAAAAATTTGGTGATGTTCCTTATGACCAGAAGAGAACCCTAGGAAAAATAGGTTTTGAGTTAGTTCATTTAAAAACTGACCTAATTGGCTTAAACACCCAAAGAATAGGTCTCTAATTAATTAGAGTTAACCATGCATCAAATTGACTTGAACTCAACTCTCAGCGTGTTTAGGATCAGAGGAATCATATAAAAGTTTGGCGAAATTCGATTGGACTTAGTTAGCCCCGCCCTAATTAGGTTGATTAAGCCACTTAGTCATTTTAAACTTTAAAAATTCATAACTTTTAAAATACCTTTCAAAAATTCACCAAATTGGTTTTTTGGAGCCTCTCTGATATCAGGGGAACTTCAGAAAATTAAAATTTGATTTTTCTAAAGTTGATTTTTAATAATATTTTAATATTTTTAATAATTAAAAAATAATAAAAATCACAAAAATAATAAAATTCACCAAAATGTCACATTTTGAATTTTAATCGCGGGAACAAACCCGGCATGTTTTTGCTTGCGTTATTTAGTAAGATATTAAATTTTAAAGGCTACAAAATTAATTTTAAAATTAAAAAATGTATTTTTCGGCATTTTCACTAAAATAATTATAATAAATCATAAAAAAATCAGAAAATTGTAAAATTTGATTCTCTGAATTCCTTGATATCAGAAGAGATTTTGAAAAATATAAAATTCATTTTTCAACATTTATTTTATTTTAAATTAATTAACACTCCAAAACTTAAAATAATTATAATAAAAATAATATAATTCAAAAAATCACCAAAAATTGGTCCAAGTGGTCCTCTGGTCATTAAAATGTCCCCTAAAATTTTCTTAAGGACAGAAACTTTCCCTTGGTCATGTTATTAAATTTCCTTGGAAATCTCTGTTTTTACCAAAAATAATTACATAAATAAATTAAATACAGAAAAATCACATTTTAAATTCTCGTATGCTTTATTAAGCATTATGAGTAAGAAGTCACATAAAAATTTCGAGTTCATTTTGAGTTCAATTTAGTGAGTTATGAAATTATTAAGCAAAGGGTAAAGTGGTAATTAAAATTTTTAATCCTTAATTAAAACTTTAGGTTTAATAAAAAAAATTAATAAATAAAAATATTTGATCCTAATCTGATTTGGATGATTGAAATTTAAATAATTAAAGGGTAGAAACCCATTAAGCAATTTAAAATGATTAAACTACATTAAATAATTGATTAAATTTGGAAGAATAATAAGTGGAATTATTAAAATAAGGATATTATTGGAAGAGATTTATTCTTTAATTTAAAAATCCTAAATTAGTATCTCATTAATATTCGATTAATTAAAATAATAACTCAAATTTAAAATATATTAAAGGAACTGTCATTCAAATACTAATTAAATTATTAAACTCTTTTAAAAAATTAAATTAAAATAAAAAAAATAAAATTAAATAAAATTAAATTAAAAAATTAAATTAAATTAAGTAAATTAAATTAAATTAAATCAAATTAAATTAAAATTAAATCAAATTAAATTAATTTAACGTCGAATCGGAAACTAAATTGAATTAATTAAATTAAAATTAAAAGCTGATTAAATTAAATTAAATTAAATTAAATTGAATTAAATAAACACTTAAAACGAGAAAGAAATAAATGTAAGCAGCTTGACATTATTCGAATTTGGCAAGCTTTAACTTAAATCGAATCATTTGAATACAGAGCTTACACTCGAAAGGCTTTTTGGTTATTATAACTCACAAAAAACGGGAACATTAAATGAAATGTTCTTTGCTTATTTATAGGATATTCGAATGTCACAGTTCCTTGGAAATGAATATGGCAAGAAACCGAATTCTCGGACGATTAATTCATTTGTATAATTAAACCCATTTGGACTTAAAACGATCTTAGAAATATTGAAAAGATGTTTAAGATTATTCTTAAGCACATCCTCGTATGATAGGACATTATAAAACGATTGGACTTAATTGTTCTTTGATGAAGAAAATCGTCCTTAAACCAAAACACAAAGAACCTGAACGTCATGGAGATGATAGAGCATAGGATTAGGAATTTGGTAGAAAGCCATAACCCTTACCTTAGTTTACACAGGAACATGCTTCGCTTCTAATTGTATTTTAAGTGCCGGCTTGGGATGACGGGAAGACCCTCTAGGGTACGCTTTTATTTTATTACGATCACTTTATTGCAATTTACTTTCTTGCAATTTCATTAATCGCATCGCACTTACTTTTCTTGCATGATAAACAATTGTTGCATGAAAACTCACACTTTTAGGACCTAAAACTGAAACCAAAACTAAGTTAAAGTCATTGCGGTAAAATTCACCGCCCTGACATTTTGAAATATAAAACAACTCGAATTTAATCACAAAGAGAACATAAAACTACAATTACGAAACTAAATTAAAATGTCTTTGTTGGATGATCGGGAATACCTCGGATGATGTAACCTACGTGTTCTTAACGGGATTTCCCGCGGTCTAAATGAAAGTGTGGAACTCGTTCGGTTGAGTTTAATAATTCATACGGTAAGTGAATCAGATAAAATAATGATGCTAGGAAGGATGGAACCGTGGGATCTTACTTCGTGTCGTTATAATCAACTTTAAGATTTGTTTTAATTAAAACGTTAAAAACATGGAAATTAACATCTTCTCTAACGGCAAAAACACTTTTCTCATCCACGATTTATGATTTCTAAAACTAAACCTCTGTAACCAATGAGCTCGGAGCATGGTGGGCGGCACGGCCATCGTCATCGGCAAAACTGAATCTACATCAATGAAAACCTGAATCGACATCGGCAAAACTTTCCTGATTAAATAACAAAACCATAGGACTTGGTGGTTGCCTAGTGCAGCATAAATCCTCGGCCTTTTGTTAGGCATTTGCCTTGCGGAATTAAGCTACAGCAGTTTTAGGATTCCGAGGTAGTCGTCAGATACGACATAAACCCTCGCATCTTCGAAATTTATTTGTATGGTCTATCATGCCATCCATAAGTCTAATTAACTAAAGTGGCAAAATCAAAACATTTAAATAAATATTAGGACTTCCCCAAATCCGAAGCTAAACGATAGGATAGTCGAAATTAGAGGTGCAGCCGGTACGTGATTTCTCTGCCTTTCTTCCTTTGGATTCACAACAAAATGTTCAAATTTGATCATTCACTATATTAAATTCCAATTTGATCACTTGAAAATCTAAACTTTGAAATTTTGAAATGAGGTATTGATTATTATCGGGATTTCTTGGGTGATTCCATACTTAAAAGATATATGATGTATAGACTTGTCCTTATAGGGAATTTTAAAAGAACTTAGGAGTAATATAAACCCTCTTTAATGTTTTCATATTAAGCGGGGGAATTTTGTCGGCTTATAAGATTGGTTCGCGGACGACGGATGTCTCGAATCTTAGTTTATTTAATCGAGCCGTCGAGCGGTGTGTCACATCCTTAGGGATAGATGCACGGTTGTGGTGCGGTGCTCGTTTATATAAACATTTGGAGATAATGAGATCGGTTTAATCTATTATCTTAAAACCTTAATTTAAATTATTTTCAAAATCAAATCACACTTTTAAATTATTTATTTTAATTAAATTAAAAATTCGCCGACAGCTTACGGTAGGCGACCCTCTTTTTTAAATAAAACCTTGACCTAAAAATAACAAATAGAGATTCACAGCGACTCATTGAGAAAGGTATTCTCTCTCCATTATAATCGAATAGTTAAAATCGGTAGTGTATCCATGTCCTTAGTGGATCAAACTGCCTTCTTTCCGTTGAATACTATGTTCATTTTATCTTGAATACGGCATTCTCTCGGATTTAGGAGCCCTTTGTTTAGCGCTGCACAACGAGGAGAGGTTCGAGATCCTTTACCTCATTCCTGAGGTGGGGTGGACCCCCGTAGGTGTTAGTTGGAGTAATCCTTCGAGTCGAGAAGTCTTGCTTAAGACTTTCTTTTCCTTTCCAGCACGAATCGGATTCTACCTTCTCTGCACCTTTGAACGATACATTCTAAATAAACAAACCCTCTAATAAGTGACTCTTTTAACAAATGATTCCTTCTTATAAATACATGAACAAGAATGAGTTCGGACTCTTTTTAATTCCTTTATTTTCGTCTAAAGAAAAGCATAACTTAGGTTGACAACCAGAATCTACACTGGAAATGGAAGCCCCGAAGGCGATTCCTGCTCCTTCACCAACGGGTAGACTTCGTTGTCTATAAGGATGAGCTGCGACAATGGGATCATCCGATTCGGACAGAGATTTGAAAACACGAACGTCAAAGTCACCGACGTCTCCCTCTTTGCCTTGACGAACAAGGTAATACGGCGAGAACCACGCGAGTTGACCTTAGGTCGACCCGAAGTTTCCTCCTACTTGAAAGGATCTAGATTCGGAGAATGCTGCCCGTCCGCGGGGCTGTTCTTGCTACCCCCAGCACGGGTCTAGTTGTTTTGCCGCACCTACCCCGACTTCGCAAATCAAAGGGAAGAAATCCGAGAACTATGGTAAGCACATTCTGTGGAGGGTACGGATCTTCGCAGCAAGACCTTACATTTTCGAAATCGGGTCCGGTTCGAAGATTTCGTCGGCGACGAGGACCCGAAAGAAGAAACGGGGTAGAAGGATCGCCGAGCTTGAGCTCGCCTTGGTGCTTTTACGCAGAGATGAAGCCCCGCCGAGAATATACACCGCTACCGGAATATACACATTACCGAATATACACCGCTGCACGACTACATACCACTTTTGGGAGGAGACGGAGTTCCATCCCCTCTCGCCGCAAAGGATGGGGGAATAATTGCTGAATTCTTTTGCCACATTACCTCGGCCCGCATACTACGATAGCGCGAGAAAGAACTAGAACTACGCGGATTTACAACTCATTATGACTTTGGTGAAAGGCGGCAAGGGAAGGAAAACTGCCCCGTATTGGAGATTCTACGAAGGATAGGGCGGGTGCCGGTCAAATCCCGTCTTGGGCCCAGTAGAGCCCGCGGTCATGACGAGAAAAGCCGACGAGAATGAAGGTAGCCGCCCTTGTCGTAGTCTCGGGATTACGGATTAAGGGAGGATACCACCTTCCGGTATTTGGTCGACGGACCGTACGGTCCCTAGACCTTCTGTTCTTAGAAGGATGGTATGGCGTCCACTGCGGAGACTAAGGTGAAACGAGCGGCCGAGAAGAAAGTCTCGCCGGGAGAATTTGGAATGCGAAGAAAGTCTTCTTTGCGATAAAGGGGACTCGTGAAAAAGGGACACGACGGTATCGCATGACAACGCAAAGACACGCGAGAAAGCCCGGCTAGAAGATGCCATGGAAAAGTTGAGAACCGATATCCCGACGGTTGGCAAAAAGAAAGAGAAGAAAAGTTCGGAGATGAGATCGATTCATCGGAGTTCATGGACGACGAATATGCAGAAATCAATATGGTTGAGACACGAGCTTCATCAGCTTCGCAGTGTGCGGCGCGAAAGAGAGGAGCCGGGCGTGAGAGGCGACTTCGGGAAGACGACACGATCGCTCGAATGGCGAAAAGGATGGAAGAGATGGCCGTGGCTGCGGCCGCTCCGAGTCGAGTACGACCACATAGAGAAACACCCGAGAGGTCGTTCACATTGTAGACGGAGGAAAGGAGATTACATCGTCGATGGGGATGATCGAGTGAAAAAGGATACAACACAAAGTATGATCCACGAAAAAGGATATCAAGAACTTGGTAAGAACGGCCGGAGTGCGAGAAGCCTTAGCACGATCGAAGAACGGGACATCCGTTCGGACGGAGTAGGCCGCACGGAAGGGGTCGGCCCGTCCGATGCCGAAGGCTTCGTACACACCTCTGACCGAGACCTTCGACGGAGCAGGAACCCCCGACGGCATGTTGCACACTTTCGTGCCGGGTGTTGCATGTCGGCGGGAACGTGCATTACTCTTAGACGGTTCGTCGGCGGTCTGTCGGGAATCGCCTTCGGCGGGCATGCGGGGGGTAACGTGGTTCGGTAGAACATTCTTAGAGCTAGAGGCATAACCCCGACGAGCGATTCGCGGAGCTGGCCACCACATCACTATAGGTGATTTAGTGGTAGAGAAACAAAGGCCGAATGAAGCTTTTAGTGGATTACGTACTTCGATGGAGGAACTTATGCATGAAGTGTGACACAATGCAGAACAACATACGATCGGCATCTTGCTTAAAGCATTCACGGCTTAGATAGCACTTCTCCTCAAAGAAAGGATTCCTTATTAAGACTTTCGAGAAGTTGTTAAGCAAGACCGGAAGCTTGTAGGCGAAGCAATTAAGTTTCGTAATGAAGACGAATGACGAGAAGCCGGTGAAGACCTTCGAAGAAATCGAGGATCGTTGCGGCGGTTGACAAAGGCAAACAGCCGTCTGAATACCACCGAACGGCCGCGGCAATGCACAACAAAATTGCCAACAACCCCGGTCCAGCTATCGGTCGTCTCCGCCGGTATGAGCAGCCGTCTCGTCATGACGTATTAAAGGCTTAGAGCGAGAGAATATCGATTCGAAATGAGCGATGTAGAAATGTTCCGTGGTACGATGAAGACGCTCGGATTTCCGGTACTTGAGAGCCTAAAAGACCGGAGGAAGTCAACAGAAAATTGATTGACTTTTGCCCCTACCATCGGATGCTTGAGCCTGAAGACAGGTAAACATTACCTTTAAAAGTTGGGCTGTGACGACCTTCGGAAAATATAACAATCCGAAGAAATTTTATGAAGGAACCCCGAAGGAGGTTCGTCTGATATCTCGTGATCTCGTCATTCGATAGATCCACATGCAGCGACGATGGATGAATTTCTGCTTTGGACGAGGAGTCTTCGAAGAAGATTTTAGACGACATCCGAACCGCCTCGGTGCGAGCTTGATTAGGATTCGAGACACATTTAGCCGATCTTATCCTTGCGATAGAAGAACCACCTCAGCGGGAGGCGATCGAAGAAGAAAGTGACGAGCGAAGAGGGCAGAGACTCCTAAGGGGTAGACAGGGCGCATCTGAGATAGTTGTTTCCGGTCAGAGGAGAAATCCTGAACCTGCGATTTTTGTATGATTATGCGCATCGCCGATTAAGGATCATATAATGATAAGGGTGATTAGGCGTTGGCTACATTTGTATTTCTAACGATTACGTAACTAGCGACAATCCGGACATCGACTTCGATACCGGCAAATTCTCGAATCATACGCGATCTTGACGAGCAAAATAACGAAGAAGACGGCCATCGAGGAGGCTCGAGAGTTCGACGAGCAACGGATGCGTACGTGAGTTTCGAGGAGCTCCGGTCGCGATAGAGTTAGAACCTTCGGGTGCGAATGTCCGAAAGAACCTGTCATTCGATTCAGGAAGAGCCACTTGGCGAACTCGACACTGAATTCAGAAGAAATTACGAAGTCGGCAGAAGTGGAAGAGTTCTGCCTCCCGAGAATGGGTCAGAAGAATGGCAATTAGTTGTTCAAGAAGAACCAACCCCGGCGAAATACCCGTTCGAAGAGGCGAGACGCATGAGAGCAAGTGGGCTGACGTCTTTAGCCCATCTTGGAGAACTACCGGCCAAGGCGAGCATTTACGATGCTTTCATCTTATCGAGGAGATGAAGAAGCTCGATCGAGGCCTTGCCGCAGTCCGAGAAGTTGCTTAGCTCGAATGGCGGGAGATTCCTTAGATGAGGTTTTATCGTTAAAGGAACGACGGCGTTACCTTCACCGGACAATGACATACTACTTAGGACAGCGAATCACAACCGGCCGTTGTACATTTCGATTACAATTGGGAAGTTTACGCTCTCCGGAGTATTGGTGGATCCGGGGCATCGATCGATATAATGAGTCTTCGAACACTAGCATACTTGGAAATTGATGCTCGCGAGCTTGACGGACAAAATGTTGTAAAGTTGACCAGAAAGGAGAAGAGCCCTCGGATCAATAATGCTGCGTGAAGACCGGTGACTTCGCAAAGACAATAGCGAAATTTCACATAATCGATTCGGAAACATCGTTCAGCCTTTCTATTTGGGCCCGACCATGGATACATGAAAACGGGATGGTACCATCATCTGCTGCATCGAGTGCATCAAATACTACGATGGAGGGAACGGTGCATCAAAGGTGACTTGCAACCATTCTCCGTGCATGAGATTGGAATCCGCCGAAGAGCCCGCGGCAATATGCACGCGAAAGCAGTCTTCTCAGGAGATACGTAGCAGATAAAGCAAAGAAAGTTCGGGACGACGAAGAACTCGAAGTTCTGATCCAGCCGATCACTCACCACTCCCTTCGACGAGATGGTGAAGGTTTCTCCACAACTCGCATCGAGGTCGAGGGCGCAGGGGACGAGGTCGTGGTAGAGACGGCAGGACGAGTTGGACGAGAGGAAACCGAAGTAAACATCAATGTTGATTGGGAAGATAATTCGAAGAAGAAATCAAACCAAGAAGCAACGACAATAAGTCAGAAGAAGCATGATTCAAGATCTCTCTCGAAGATGAGAAGAACGAAGAATACAAATCAATGTATAACGAAGATTAACCATATGTACATCTTATGACTAAACCCCGATCCATTAATAAGATCGAGGGTATGGTAGTCAAGAAGGTACGTAACGACGGTGCAAAGGCCAATCAAATTCTACGATAGTGCTTCTTCTCCATGAAAATAATGTACAATTCGAAGATGTCACTTCATCGAGTGTGGAATTACCTTTTGAGTGGTACTCTTACTGTGTTCGAAAATTTAATTCAACGTGGTTTCTTACCTCGACAATGGACAAAGGCCAATCACAACATTTTGAAAAATTATGGAATAACTCGGTTGTCACGATTGAAAGCATGGACTCGGATTTGGCATGATGGGATCGATTGTGATGCGAATTTTGGTTGTCACTTGCAAGTCGATGGCACATGGAAGCTACGGACGAACTCGAAGATTTATAAATTGGAGATGCTCTGCAGAATTCGAAAGAAGAATTAAATCCACGATAGATGAGTTAACGGAAGTTAACTTGGAATGCTTAACGAAGAGCCTAGACCTACCTTTGTTAGCTCCTTACTCAATGAGGAGCTTTCAGAAGAAATAATCGAATTATTAATGGAATTTAGGTACATTTTGCCTTGGAACTACGATGAAATGCCGGGGATTGGCTCCGGGGTTGCGGTTCGTAAGCTAGGAGTGGATCCTACTTCGTTTGATGGATGGAGTCCCGAAGAATGCGTACGTCGAACGACAGAGTAGCGTAGAGTTAAAAAAGGCAATAGGCCCCAGAATTTATCCGTGAAGAACAATACTGAGCTTAGTTGCTTGATATTGGTGCCGGTCCGAAAGAAGAATGGTCGGATCGGGAATGCGACGGACTTGAGAGATTTAAACAAGGCATGTCCGAAGGATGAATTCACTCTACTTAGATCCAATTAATGATGCATTCTTTGACTACATGAAATATTCTCGTTCGCTGGATGGATCTTGAGGATACAACCGAATAAAAATGGCTAGAAGATGAAAAGCTTACGGCATTCGAACGCCGATCGGAGTATTTTGCTACACGGTAATGCCATTCGGTGAAGAACGCGAGGCTTGACTGCAGAGAGAGCAATGACGAATTTTTGATGATCTAAATCTGATCGAAGTCGAATCTACATGGACGATATTAGTCATGGCAAGTAAGGAAAACCACTTGTATGATTTGAGAATTGTTTTCGAACGATTAAGACAATTTAACCTTAAGATGAATCCTTAAAATGCGCCTTCGGCGTCCTTTCCGAGGAAATTCTTAGGATTCGTTGTCAGAGACGTAGTGGAATTGAAATCGACTAGGAAAGATTAAAGCTATCTTAGAAATGCCGCCTCCCAAAACCTTAAAAACAACTCGACCTTTTTCAGGGAAGTTGGCATATCTTCGACATTTATCTCGAACACCGTCGGTGGGTGTCGGCCTTTCTTGGCACTAGTTAAAAAGGACGCAGGTTATTTGGGAAGAAATGTCGAGAAGACGCCGAGGACATTAAACAATATTGTGGCACACTCACATCTTAGCAGCCCCGATCTCGGAGTAGACGTGATACTTTACACGCGGCCGACGACTCTCTCGGAGCCCTTTGTTAGCACGGGTCGATGATGAGGTAAGAAAATGCTCTTTTCTTTATGAAAGCTGATAGTTTGCCAGAGACGGAAGTAAGACAACTCGCCAGTGAAAACGCATTGTTTGGCCACGATCTTGTAGAAACAAGCTCGGGCACTGCATGCTTTCTCGCCAGAACGACCTGATCTCGAGTTTTAATCATTAACGATACTTGATGACTCGTCCCGTACTTTCGGCGGACTTGAGATGGTCGATGATATTATTACAATTCGATATAACTTTCGTCTTCTCTTCGTCTTAGTAAGGGACGAGTCTTCGCAGACTTTCTCGCGGCACACCCTTTGCAGCGGGAATCTCCTCTCGATGACGATTTGCGGGATGAACGGATAATGAATCTAGAAGACCTTGATGATCGACGTTGGGAATTATATTTCGACGGAGCATCTTGACACAAGACGAAGGAAGCCATGATGATAGTGCCGGTAAAGGCAGAATAGGCTAATCTTTATAACACGGAGCGGGGGATGTTAAGATACTCTACCAACCGCGGAGCCGTGTACGAAACAACGAAGCGAATACGAAGCCTACGCCAACGGGCGGAGTGTATTCGAATGGGAATAACGGACATCGGCATCTACGGGGATTCGCGGTTAATCATTCGACGGATCGCCGGACAATACGAATTTTTAAAGCAGGAGCTGACGATACTTCCGGTACGCCATACGATTGTTAGAACAGATTCAGATATAACGATCTACAAAATTTCCGGAAAAGAAAATGCTTTAGCGAGATGCTTTTAGCCCGTCTGTGAAAATTTGCTGTTTGCAAGATGAATCGGTAGGTGTCGATTCACAGTGTCGGGTCACATCGCGGCTCGACATATGCAATACACAAATCGAAGAATCGGTGGCGGCAGTGACGGAAAACACGAAAGATTGGCGACGTATTGATGAATTACTTGCAAACGAAGCTGCCGGACGATGAGTCGCTAGCTTCATCAGTTAAGAAAGAACTCACATCTTACGCATTAATAAACAACACATTGTACGAAGGTCATTTGATCGTCACCCAATTTAAGATGCTGGCGGGTCCGAGCCGTAAAAGTGAGAGGTGCAGTAGGACTGCGTAGGCGCTGCGATCGGGTCCGAAGATGAAAATGAAAATTAAAAGACTGGGGTACTCTCGGCCCTCGATGATGACCGAGCGCATGAAAATCGCTAAGAGAAGTACATCACCGTACGGTGCGCGGAGTAGTTGCACTTGACCTCCGAATGTCTTTGCATCAGACAATTGCGTCGTGGCCGTTTGAATGTTGGGGCACGAATATAGTGGGTCCGATAGAACCACCATCTTCAAAAGGACATCGCTTCATTCTTGCGGTACGGATTACTTCTCCCAGAGTGGGCGGGGAGGCGGTTCATAGAAAGTGAAAGCACACCGCGTCTTCTGATTTTTCGGGAACCGAGTTGTCCCTGGTTTCGGTCTTCTTGCGGGATCGTCTCGGATAATGGGTCAGCATTCGAAATGCCGCAAATCAACAACTTTGTCGGGAGACACGGAGTGTTGGCGACTCGACGATTTACTGCCCGGAGCGAACGGCCTCCATTAGGCTTTTAATAAAACTCTCGTTGAATCTTAAAGAAAACCTTGGACGATAATAAGAGAAATTGGCACGAGAAGTTGTTAGAGGCCTTGTGGGCTACGAGACCATACCTTGAACTCCTGCACCGAAACTACACCTTACTCTTGTGTATGGGTCGACGATCATTACCTTTAAAGTTGACTTCTTCACTCGGGGTACCGATTGCAAGCAAGAGATCGCGACGAAGAGAACGCGGTACGACTCGAGAAGATTGAAAGCTTGGAAGGAAAAGACTTGCGGCGCAACGGAATTTAGAACTATACCAAGCTAAGATGGTTCAAGCCCATGACGGGGGCGGGTCGTGCCGGGGCCTTGAAGTTGGTGACTTAGTTCTCGTTCTCGAAGACATCTTGCACATCTCGCGAGATGGGAGGAAAATTTGAACCCACTTGGGAAGGACCGTTTGTGGTTGAACGTATACTCGGGAGGTTCTGCCGGCTAGTGAATTGCCGGGGAGAACGACATATGCTTCCGATCAACGGACGATACTTGAAAAGTATTACGGCACGAATGTTTCGAAGGAATGAATTCTTGAGATACTAGAAACAGGCAATGATACTTATGATTGGGTCCGAACCCAAAAAAATAATAAAATGTGCTAAAATAAATAAAATCGTGATAATAAAGTTTTCCTTGTTTTCTTTTCCAAATCAAGATCTGCTGCGACCTTATCCTTCATTCATTAAATTAAATACGAAGTAATAAAAAAATGTCTTTAACGAACGTTTTCTTAATGTTCTTGTTCTTAGTACAACCACGAATCCTTTTCCTTGTCTTTTCGCGGGGAAATGTCGAACGGGCGGTTTGGTCACGAACTTTAAGAATGAATTTAGCAAGTCTTGCACTCGATGAAAGGAGATTGAAGATGGAGCGATAATCGAGATCGACTCGGATTTCGCAGCCCGGCGAACCTACGGTATGAGGAAAGTGGTAGGGTCCGATTCTTGAGAAGAACTACTGCAATGAAAACGGTGATGAAAGTAGGTGGCCCAGCCACCAATCCAGCAGCAAGAGAAAAGGCAAATGCGAAGAAGATGAAAATGAAATGCGCTAGTCGCTACGGCGAGGCGAGCTTGTCAACGTCGCGCCAGCGGGGTCGAAGTGCGGAGAGCTACTCTCACGGCAACGCAACGAAGAAATAAGAGATCGCCGTATCCCGAGTAGGATAATTGTAAAACTGTGTGAGCCATAGCAGCAGAGACGGTGCTAATGCATTGCCACATAAAGACCAGCGAGTTCCACCGAGAACTGAAGAAAGGAGAGCCCGGCTCTTTGCAGGATAACGAAGAATCGGGGAAATCTCTAGAAGATCGAGAGAAAAGAAGGCTGCCGCGCCCCATAAGATGGGAACCACCGTGCATGACCTTGTTGCGGGAAACAGCCGGGGGATGTCGACGAAGTCATCACGAAGGCAGGGTATGCGGGGAGAACGTGAAGGGATTGAGCCGTATATCCCGCGATATGTCACAAGGCCTCTCCATGCAACGGATCATTCGAATACGAGGCCCAGAGGATGCAAAATGTTGAAAGAAAACCGCACAGATAACGAAGAATTAGAGGCGAAGAATCGATATGCGGGGGCCTCGAGGCGCACATACGGACGTATTCTCAGTATGAACAACGGCTAGTCGTGGATTGCATCGGGATTTGAAAAGAATATTTAAGCCGAGGGCCGCACGAGGAAAATGCACTCGGAACCCCGAAGATGGGTACGAGAGGAAGAATCCTGATACAATGCGGATGCTGCTACGGCTGCTGAAGACGGGAAGGGAAACCCACGGGAATACTCGTCATGGGCGAAGAGTAGATCGTGCCATTAGTCATCGAGAGAATGGTAAAGAGATTGATAACATGGAGGGTACTGCCAACCAGATTGCATACCCAATATTTGCATTATCAACATCTACAAAAATTGTTACATACCCCCGCATATAGATCACGCGACTTCGTCGGACAGCTACACTTGCAGTCTCTTTCTGAACGAGTGTGACATCGTGTTCGGATCGACCTCCGGATAGCGGCCCGGGTGAGTTCCGAGGCCGATAAAGATACCTTTACCGGTAGGTTCCGTCATGATGCGAAGGGCAACGGAGCGGTGCGCTGGCATTGCATACCGGGTACCGGTGAGGCGGATCTCGGTGCTTTCGGGAGAATGGACCCGGATGGGAAGACACCTTACCATTTCGACGGACCCGAGGCTAGAGAACCTCTAGGCCTTACGGCTTGTGAGTTACATGGGAGATATCACACCTCCAACATACATCCGACGGCATCCTTGCCGAGGATGGCTTGGAAGGTGATGTTATTAACCATGTACCTTATTCGGACATGGATTTTGTGAGATGCTTCTTTTGATGCGCAAAAATAGCACGATCCGTTTTTAGTCTACATGAATTGTATGAGATGTATTCAATTCGAGTTGTATGATGTATCTTCAACATGATTGGAATGAAAGTGACCATGTCACGTTTTGGCCTTCACCTCTTTTGTGCAAATTGATTGGGAAACGCGAATTAAAGTTAAATGAACTTCGAACGAAAAGAGCAGGAAAAGAAATAAAAAAGGGATAAAAGAAAACTTTCTTTAAAAATCTAAAAATGACGAGCAATTCACATGAACATTAAATAAACGATGAAATAAAATTTGAATCATTAAAAGATAAACGAAATCAACATAAATGTTAAATCGAATCCTGAGCTCAAATTCTGATCGAATTCCCCGATAAAACCTCGATCAAATTTCAAATTTGATCTTCCCAATCTCGAATCAAATTCTCAAGCTGAGCTTAAAATCAATCTCGATCAAATTTCAAATTTGATCTTCCAAATCCAAATCGAATCTTAAATCAAATTTCGATCGAGTTCGAGCTAAATCCTTCCCGGATCTCGAGTCGATCTTTCAGTATCTCGAATCGAATCTCGATCAAATTCGAACTTTTGGGTCGAGGATTCTACATCCAGTACCTTTGCTAGGATTCTTTCTATTGCCTTTGAAATACATCAAATTCAAACTTTTGGGTCGAGGATTTTACATCCAAGACTGCCTTTGCTAGGATTCTTCCTGTGCCTTTGAAATACATCGAGTCGGAAACTTTTAGATTGAGGATTTTACATCCCGAGGCACTTATGCTGAGATTCTTTTCTATTGCCTTGAAATACATCAAATTCAAACTTTTCGGTCGAGGATTTTTACATCCAAGACTGCACTGCTAGGATTCTTCCCTGTGCCTTTGAAATACATCAAATTCGAACTTTTCGGTCGGATTTTACATCAGAAATTTGCCTTTGCTTTAGGATTCTTCCTATTACTGTAGAAATACATGAGTTAAACTTTTAGATTGAGGATTCTACATCGAAGACAACATTTAAGTTCTTTCCTATTGCCTTTGAAATACATCAATTCAAACTTTTGGGTCGAGGATTTTACATCTGAGGGCTACCTTCTTTAAGTTCTTCCCTTTGCCAGAAATACATCAATTCGAACTTTTGGGTCGAGGATTTTACATCTGACCTGCTTCTTTAAGTTCTTTCCTGATTGCCTTGAAACACATCAAATTCAAACTTTTGGGTCGAGGATTTTTATCTAAGAATTTGCCTTTGCTTTAGGATTCTTCTGTGCCTTGAAATACATCAATTCGAACCTTTTGGGTCGGATTTTTATATCACGAGAGCGCATTGCTTAGGATTCTTTCCTACGGCAATGAAATACATCAAAATCAAACTCTTGAGGTTAAGGTTTACACATCGATACCGCATTGCTCGAGATCTCTTCTCGATGCAATGATTGATCTAATCGATTCGATTTTCTTTCGAGTTGAAAGATGTTACATCTAAAACCTCGAATTCAATTTCATTTGAAATCAAATCCCTCAATTAATTTTTGATAAAAACTTGATCTAAATCGAAACTCCAAACTAAAATCTAAACTCACACATCAAAACTTAAATTGAAACAAAATAAAATCTAAATCGAAATTCCCAGGTCGTATGATTTGGGATTCACCTCCTTTTCCTTTCCCCGACGGGGGAGTTCGGGGATCTCGGTTTTCGAATACTTGCTGCTCCTACGACGAAAACTCTCTATTTCGTCCTAAGTTTGTCACTTGGATGTTTGTGTTGGTTTTGTCGATGGCTTAGGTCAACACCGATACGGCGCGTGTGCTCCGTCGGCTCATGGCACCTATTGAAGTGCATTTGTTGACCTCATTTTTGATGAGGTCTTCTCTTCTTCTCTTTAGTACTTAGAATCTAGCCTTAGACTTTTCCTTTGGCTTGTCTTAGAGGACTAGAATTGGGACCCACCTTTTAGAAATTCAAACCACTTCTTAACTCCTACCAAACTCTACAAACTTGACTATAGACCTGTCACTAGGGGTTGAAATCGGAAATATGGAAGTTTAAATGGTGAGTTCTGTCGGACTCTTTGGCACTTAGGACTGCCACAGGTGGCCTGGTACGAGTGAAGGGCGGCTTACACACACACTACATATACTACTATACACTACCTTTCACACACATCACAACAGCCATACGCTCGTAGGTGATTCGCATGGATGGTCGTAACCCCACAGCCCTTGGTAGGGTTAGGAGCAACGTAGTGAATCACCAGTGGGTCGCCGTGTTTCATATGAACGTGTGGCTTCATGGCTCGGCCAAAATGATTTCATTCCAGCTACATCACGATCTTCAATTTCCCGGTACGATTTTGACTAGGACACACATGGCACTACCAAAACACAAAATTAAATTTGCAAAATTTCCTAAATTACCCAAAATTCTCCACAATAAATCCTAAACATTTCCACATCACTTAAACTGATCATCCATGCCCAAAAATACCAAAAATTCCAAAAATACCTCCCTGACCACCCTCAAAATGCCAAAATACCCTCTTGACGAAAAAAATCCAAAAATTCAGAAAATTCCCAGAAATTCCGAAGAAAATCCCAAATATTCCCCGATTTCATTTTGTTCAACTACACCATGGGCCAATTTTGTCAATTTACCTACTTTTGTCAAAACCCCCAATTTGACAATTTCTTCAGTGAACCCCGATATCGAGCCAAACTACCGAGTCGACCCCAATTTTTGGTCCAATTCAATTCTAAACTTCAATTCGGCATCCCAATGCCAATCTAGACCAAATCCGAGTCAATTTGATTGACATTTGGTCAATCTCTTTTGACGCAAGCCGATTTGGACCTGACCCCGAGCCTAACCCCGGAAACTCGCGGTCGATTCAATTAACCCCGATCTTTTCTAAATCTTCCTTAGCATTCCCACAAACAAAACACTAACATGATTTGCCCGAAATTTGGACCCAAATCCACTCGAATTCGACTGACTAAAAAGGCTGGTACATTCATGCAAAACCTAACCCCGAAATGAGCTGAATCCGAATCAGCCCAACCAAAGTCAAAACCTCTTTGAAACACTCCCATAAAAATTTCTCGGCGTGATTTTACATCGGAAGTTTCGGCCCTAGCCGGCTTATTGGCCCGACTTGGCCCACTTGGACACACGCAGGCACACCCACGAATAAATCCGAATTCAGGCAATTCCACCCCAAATCACAATAAATTGACTCCGAACGCTTCATAGAACATCCCTAAACCAATTATGAAATTTGTTGACAAAGTCTTCACAAAATCTTCACGGAAATGCCCATCTGGAAATCAAAAAGCCCATTCACTTAAACTTTCCTAAAAACTACTTCACCGCATCAAAGGCCAAAATCTGCCACAAAGCCCACATGACATCTCCATTTGTCATCCACTTAATTAAATCCATTACCTAAGTCCTAAATTCACCATCAATTATTCCAAATCAAGTTTCATGCAAATTCATCAAATTACCAAAAATTCTTAAAACAATTTTTATTGAAATTGACGGAAACCTTTTCTGAAGCCAAAGGTAGACCATACGAAGCCATGGACAAGCCACATGAAGCCATGGAAGGCTTGACATGTGATCAGTACATTAATGGAAAAAGGAGGGGCCCTTACTATCCTCCTTAACCCCTTTTTTACCAGCATGTCACACACTAAACCATCTTAGCCGCACCTCATCATGGATGGAACCCACACCATTCTCTTGGGCCGGCCCAAGTGATCTTTTGACCCCAGAGGCCGAGGCCTTGGGTGGCGTTCTTGAGCCATGGGTTGACTCATTTGAACCCAATGGTCTTCCACATTCCATTTCAATCCGAAGCTCTTTACACATGGCAATTGCCGATTGCTGCACCCAGTCCCGGCTGACCCTTTGACCTTGAGGTGACCCATTTTTAACTTGGTAGCCACCGAGCCATCGGAAGCTTACCATGGCGAGAGCTCGCATGTGAGCCCGACTTGGAATTCTCACTGTTGTGCCACAATCCCGGTGGCCATTGGAGGCATTCTTCTCTTGCCGAGGAAACGGTGATCCCACGACCCCAACTCTCCACAGGAGGCCCTCACCCTCTCACATTTAAACACCGCCTCTCGGCCATGAGGAGTGCTGAAAACAAACCTTAAGGAAACTCTGCCAAAATTGTTCAGTCCTCCCCATACGCGAGCACTTGATCCCCGGTGAGATCCCACAGTGTCATTTCTTCTGCAGCCCGACTCGATTTCGGAGTTGGAAATTTCACACAAAACAGGGACACTTCTCCGAGTGAGCCAATCCCCCAAATTGATTGGTTCTACACCTTCACCGGACGAGGAAGGTGTTCACCGGCAAAGCCTAATCTCAAGGCCACCCGGTTGCTCCGGCCTCTAAGCTTTGTGATCGGGCTTGGTCGAAATCACATCCCAGACGATTCCTTGAGACCGGGAGACTTCATGCGGAGCTTCTTTAGGATCCGATCGAAGGTGCAGCAACTCTCGGATTGAAGCCACACTTCTGCGACGAGTATGTGAGCTATTCTTCATCTCGAGCCACAAATTCTCATTTCAAATGCCTTAATTTCAATGCATGATACTTCGTATAGATGTGTTCGTCTCTTAGGCGAATCCATGCAAAACATAAGAACATGGTCGTATGAGTATCGAGTGAGATCTTAGGGATTTAGTGTGGACGGCTCTCGGGTGAGGACGCTCGGGGACGATGAACGGATCTTGTCCAGGTCGATACACGGGCGGACGGATGGCTCGGATGGCGTCGGACCGAGGTGATGGTACAAGAACCGCGGGGCCGAGAACAGCCGACTCGGATGGCGGCGTCGAATGGGAGCGCGACGCGCGGCGTTTCGGAGATGCGGGGATGAGTTGGCGCCGCGTGGATAAATAGAAAATTAGGGTATTTTCTTATTTATTTAATTCCTAGCTTGAAAATTCATAACTCTGTGTGAAAAATCAGAAAAATAAAATAAATACTACTCTTGCTTTTTCCGGCGAACGGAGGAGAATAATGTGGAAAAGAAATCATTTAATTTCATCGAGTATTTATTTTTTATAATTTTATTTACTCTCTGCATACTTTTAATTTCTCCATGCATATACAATTCACCATGGCATGAGACCATAGGGCTTTTGAAGCCTGCGAATTTGGGAACATTCACGGGTACTCGAAGTCGGGGGAGCCGTCCTATGAAGAGTTATTGATTTTTTGAGTTAATGTTCTTGTTTTGAGTATTTTAATTCAATAAATAGCATGTTGTGAAATAAATTCTAGAAAAATTTGGTGATGTTCCTTATGACCAGAGAACACAGGAAAAATAGGTTTGAGTTAATTCATTTAAAAAAGCAAGCCACTAAATTGGCTTAAACACCCAAAATGAGTCTCTAATTAATTAGAGTTAACTACATGCATCAAATTGACTTGAAATGAATCCACTGACTAGGATCAGAGGAATCACCAATAAAAGTTTGGTCGGTGGACTTGGTTAGCCCCACAGCTAGTGGGTTGATTAAGCTAAAACTTCAAATCATTCGCATTAAAAATTCATAACTTTTAAAATACCTTTCAAAAATTCACTTAAAATTGGTTTTGGAGCCTCTCTGATATCAGGGAACCTAAGAAAATTAAAATTTCAATTTTCTAAAAAAGTTGATTTTTAATAATATTTTAATATTTTTAATAATTAAAAAATAATAAAAATCACAAAAATAATAAAATTCTTAAAATGTCACATTTTGAATTTTAATGTTTTAGGAAACAATACGCGTATGTTTCTTAGGTCTATTTAGTAGATATTAAATTTTAAAGCTCTAGGGTAATTTTTAAAATTAAAAATGTATTTTCCAGCATTTTCACTAAAATAATTATAATAAATCATAGAAAAATTAGAAAATTGTAAGAATTTGATTCTCTGATTTCCTTGATATCAAGAGATTTTTAGAAAAAATATAAAATTCATTTTTCAACATTTATTTTATTTTAAATTAATTAACACTCAAAAATTTAAAATAATTATAATAAAAATAATATAATTCAAAAAATCCGCAAAATTAGTCTAAGTGGTCCTCTGGTCATTAGGAATGTCCCTAATTTTCTTAAGGACAGAAACTTTCCCTTGGTCATGTTATTAAATTTTCCTTGGAAATCTCTATTTTTTTACCAAAAATAATTACATAAATAAATTAAATACAGAAAAATCAAATTTTATTTATCTCGTGCTCTTTATTGACATATAGGTAAAGTCACATAAAAATTTCAAGTTCATTTGAGTTCAATTTAGTGAGTTATGAAATTATTAAGGCTTAAAGGGTAGGTGACGTTAATTTTTTAAATCCTTAATTAAAACTTTAGGTTTAATAAAAAAATTAATAAAAATAAAATATTTGATCTGTCGATTTGGATGATTGAAATTTAAATAATTAAAAAAGGGTAGAAACCCGTTAAGCAATTTAAAATGATTAAACTTTAATTAAATAATTGATTAAATTAGGAAAGAATAATAAAATTGGAATTATTAAAATAAGGATATTATTAGGAAGAGATATATTCTTTAATTTAAAAATCCCTAAATTAATTATCTCGTTAATATTGATTCTTAATTAAAATAATAACTTAATTTAAAATATATTAAAGGCTTAATCATTAAACTAAAATTAAATTATTAAACTCTTTTAAAAAAATTATATTAAAATAAAAAAAATAAAAAAAATAAAATTAAATTAAAAAATTAAATTAAATTAAGTAAATTAAATTAAATTAAATCAAATTAAATTAAAATTAAATCAAATTAAATTAATTTAACATCAAATCAAACTAAATTGAATTAAATTAAATTAAAATTAAAACTCGATTAAATTAAATTAAATTAAATTAAATTGAATTAAATATGACGCAAAACGAGAAAGAAATAAATGTTTAAAAAGCAACTTGAACACTGTCCCCGATTTAAACCCTTTAACTAAAATCGAATCATTTGAATACTCAACTTACCCTCGAAAGCTTTGGTTATTATAACTCTAAACGAGAACATTAAATGAAATGATACGCATATAGGATATTGAATGTCACAGTTCCTTTGAGTAAGATAACAACGAAACTTGATTTCTCGGACGATTAATTCATTTGTATAATTAAACTGATTTGGACTTAAAACAATCCTCGAAATATTAAAAAGATGTTTAAGATTATTCTTAAGCACTTCCTCGATATGATAGGACATTTATAAGAACGATTGGACTTAATTCTTTGATGAAAGAAAATCGTCCTTAAACAAACACGAAAAGAACCTAGACGTCGTAGGAGATGACTAGACGCAAGTTAGAATTTGGTAGAAAACCATAAACCTTACCTTAGTTTTGCTAGGAACATGCTTAAATATTCTAATTGTATTTTAAGTGCAGCTTGGGATGACGGAAGACCCTCGAAGATACGCTTTTATTTTATTACGATCTACTTTATTAAATTTGCTTTCTTCTAATTTCATTAATCACATCGCACTTACTTTTTCTTGTATGATAAACAATTGTTGCATGAAAACTCACACTTTTAGGATAGACACAAAGCTGAAATAGCCCAAAGTTAAAAGTCATTACGAGGTAAAATTCGCGCCATGACGTTTGAAATATAAAACAACTCAAATTTAATCACAAGCAGAACACAAAACTACAATTACAACTAAATTAAAACGTCTGTTGGATGAAGACAAAGGAATCTCTCCAGTTGACCAAACACCACATTGATTTATATTGGTGAATTCACATTCTAAGCAGAAGATGTAAATTCACATTCTGATTTAAGTTGGCAATTAAACCTGAGCTAAGTGAATCAAAATAAAATAAAAAAACAGTGCAGAAGGAAAAGATGGAACGTGAGGATATGTTATGTTGCATCAACTTTAGACTGACATAATCAAAACGTAAAAAACACTGAAATTAAGACTTCTCTGGCTCCAAACACTTTTCTCATCCGATTTATGATTTCTAAAACTATGCCTGCGCGACGACGAGGCTCGGGCATGGTGGGCAGCACGGCCATCGTCATCAGCCAGCTTTGAATCTACATCAGCAAAACCTGAATTGACATCAGCAAAACTTTCTACAGAATTAAATACTCAATAGGACTTGGTGGTTACTGGTACGGCGCATAAATCCTCGACCTTTTATTCAGGCATTTGCGCTGCGAATTAAGCTGCAACCGAGTTTTAGGATTCCGCGAGAGGTAGTCGTCCGATACGACATAAACCCTCACATCTTCGAGGCTATTTATATGATTACATCATATAAATATAAGTCTAATTAACTAAAATTGGCAAAATCGAAAACATTTAAATAAATATTAGGACTGCAAATCCGAACGAACAATAGGATAGTCGGGAAATTAAGTTCGCCGAGGTACGTGATTTTCTCTACCTTTTCTTCCTTTAGTTCCCAAAACAAAATGTTCCAAATTTGATCCATTCCCCATTGAAATTCAATTTGATCCCTTGAAAATCCTAAACTTTGAAATTCTTGAGAGCGAATTATTGATTATTATCGAGAGTTTTCTTAGGTGATTCTATCACTTAAGATGTAATTAACTATACAAGGGCTTGCCCTTTATAGGGGTACAAGAACCCGAGGTAATATAAACTGTTTAATGTTTTCATATTAAGCGAGAGATTTTGTCGGCTTATAAGATTAGTTCGCGGACGAAACGGATGTCACAAATCTTCTAGTTTATTTAATCGAGCCCCATAGTCAATAGGTGTGTCTATCCTTAGGGATAGATACACGGTTTGTGGTGCGGTCTTTTCATTTATATAAACTATTTGGGATGTGAGATCGGTTTAATCTCATATCTTAAAACCTTAATTTAAAATTATTTTAATCAATCTTGCTTTTAGATTATTTATTTTAATTAAATTAAAGTGTGACAATACATTGGCGACCCCACACAAATAAAACACAACCTGAAAGCCATGCCGACACCCCTTTGTGGACTCTCTATAGGACCTACCGGTGAATCTTAGTTGAATTGTAGACGAATTAATAAAAGAATTTATCCGCCAATCTGGGGTATACGATTACACGCCCAATCTCAATCTTATCTCTCTATCTATTTTCACTCCCCCTCGGATGATCTACACTACTCTTTCAAGGGTGAAACGTGATACTTACAAGTTAAGAAATCTTTAGCCCTCTCGGATCTATAAGTTTCCTCGACAAATTTTAAGCTATACGAGTGACGATTTGTAAAGTAAATGAAGTACCGTAAAAATATCATCCCAATTTTATGAATAAAGAAACTCTAAACAAAATCAAAATCACTTGCTTGATTACTTCATATTGCAAGGAGAAAGAAAGAAAAATACTTAAAAGCATGGGGATAACAAAATAAAACATATTTTTAAAACTCGAATCAATCTGAGAAGCTTAAGAACTCAAAGATAAATACTTATGGAATGTTTCCTAGAGCACACATTTGAAGTTCTTGACTTCTCTGACTCCAACAAACACTTACATGACTCCAAACCTCAGGAATCACAAAGAATCATAAAGAAAACTAATCGCACTCTTTACACACTCACACCATGTGACTCTCTGTACGACTCACATAGTCTCTTGGAATCTATATGTAGAGCTTTGAAAATGACCAAGGACATTCCTCTCTGTACATTCCAAGAATTGACCTTATTAAATGGATCTTAGAACATAATTGTGGCTCTAGGTGCAATTCTTGCTCTTAGACACAGCCGCGTTACAGCAGCCGCGCAGGGGTGCTAGATCACAGTGCCACAGGCACCATTTTTAGCTGGTTTTACAATTTTCATTAGATAAGCCCATTTTGCTCCTTTTTGATGTATTTTTGCTTCTTTTTACTCTTAAACATTTTTCTTACACCTGCGATAAAAACATAAAAAATATCTTTCATTAAACGTAATATCTATTAAGCATAAAATGTGCATAAAAATAGGTAATTTTTAAGGTAGATTAATTCCAGCAAACTTAAACGTTATTTGTCCTCGAAGTTTCACTATATATAAAAAGTATAACATATGGATGTAAGTTTTTAGCAAGAATTCTATAGTTTTTGTTTTATAAATGCAATAGTGAAACTTTAGAAATATTTTTAATAACTCGGGTTAAAACTAAAATATGTAAAAATATCTTGCGATTAAGTCTAATAGTTCTGATTTCATATTCAATTTAAGAATAATTACAATTTGTCATGCTAAAGATGCTTAAAAGAAATACAAGAAAAATAATCTCATAAAAACTACACTAGTAAGGATGTTAATACTTTTTAATAAGTTCGAAATGTAAATAAGTTTATTTCCGTATGATGATTCGAGTGAAGTTAATTTTTGATTAGGTATCTCACTCAAACTTCTTCTCATATTTTTCTTATATATATATATATATATATATATATATATATATATATATATATATATATATATATATATATATATATATATATATGATCATTTGCAGATTACATTTTTTTATGTAAGGATTACTATATCTAGATAGCCTTTAATGATTTTGAACTCCACCATCCTCTTCTTAATATTAAAAACTTCCCATATTCTTGATAAAATGTGTATTAGCCTTGTAAAGATTGTTCAAGAGTCTTAATTCCTCCTTTTTAAGTAAAAATCTAAGATTCTTAATATTTTCAAAAAATACAATTTTCTTACTTTAAATAGTAATATCATAATCTTATACTCTTATAGTAAATATCTTAATTCTATAACTAACCTTTATTATTAAAAAATTTTACTTAAGTATGCTGACATTTTTTAAGAGCTCAAAAGTATAGTTGTAAGTTATCCCAAACATTCCCGTGTTATATTAAAATAATTTTTAAAAATGTAATTCTTAGGACAAATAAGGTTTAGTTTTAATTGTTTTCTCCATCCCCAAACATAAATTTTTAATTAATTTAAAGATGTTCAATTTATAATAAGCATGAAGAAAGAGAAAAAAGTGAACATTTTACAGCGGGAGAATAATCTAGGTGTTATAAAGTAAGTGTTGAGTAGTAAACAATTTAAATTAAAATAGATATCATTTTGTAAATCGGCTATGAACACATATCAATACAAAATAAAAGTGTAGCAAAAGTAGTACAGCGATAAAAGTAAAAATGAGAATAACATGACGATCTCACATGTCCTTATATGGGAAATTCAGAACATAGGAAGCTGATACACGAGATCTACAACAAAATGGTAAGAAAACCAAGTCATCTCTCAATATCATCATCATCATCATCATCAAAATTTAATCGTACTATCTTCATCCATAGATTTCGAGCCTCCATAAGGAGTAAAACGAGGGTAAATAGGAAAATCAGTAGTGATCTCCCTTCATGAATTTGATAATGCCTAAATCATGTCCCTCATAATCACACTTTCTCCTAACAAAATCTACCATGAGATAAAATTTCTTTTCCATATCTTCCATACGACACGCATCAAAAACATATCATTCGGGTGCTTAAAATGTCTCTCAATAATCACATCAGAAACTGATGGAGACTCGGTAAGCGAGTGAAAGTATAAAGTGCAAGAAATGAAGGCCTAGAAGTAGTAGAAGAAGGTGCATCATAGAGCTCTATCTCTAGGTTGTTCGTACACATCTACATTAGCATTCAGTAGACTCCGAGTTGCTTATTGTTCTCATATGTTGAACTTTACTTTCACGGTCTTCTGAAATAGAAAAATATCGAAGGAAAACGAGACCTGAAGTAGTACTTGCTCCTAGCGGAGAAGAACTAATAACTGATAAATATGAGCCAACATCTATATGTTCCATCTCTTGAATTCGGCATTTTAAATATGGCTCTTTCTCACAGTTACCTCACTTATATGATTTGAAGGAAGGAGGCGGTAAGATAAAAATAATTTCGAGCCTTTGAAGTGACGATGAGCAGAAGAAGAAAAATTTACCTTTCGATCATTCCGAATCTTCCGGGCTCACATCCATCAGTCAAATATGCGTGATCTAATCTAAATCTTCTTAATGGAGTGTACTCGAATAGAAACTATCGATGTAATTGGGCGACCATATACCGCATTGATCCGCTCGGTTGTGAAACCCGCTCCTCGCCCACGACCCGAACCTCATCATCGATTTAGCACAATTAAATTTGCATAAACACCTTGTACGATAGAAACAATGATAATAGCGATGGAAATAATACAAACTTTCCCATTTTAGAGCCCTGATAACAATTCCCTTGAGCTCCACCGATTCGCCCAGAAGCTTTGCTCGATAATAAACTTTTCTCGATGATGCAAATTCGTTGTGACAAATTAATTCTTTAATATTGACAAACTTGTCATTGCCAAAAATTTCCTTTCCCATTCCTTGCTTTGTATTAGGAACCATCTAAAAAATTTGAAGAAAATTCTAATAAATTTTAAAATTAAGATAAAAGTCTTCTGGTATTTGTCGAATTAACCCAAATCCATGGAATTTTTCACCACTTAATCAAATACTTTTTGCAAATTTCAGTTTTCACACAAAATGTATGAAAAATTTATGGTGAAATCTAAAAATAACTATGATAAAATGTATATAACCTCGAGAAGATGAAATGCGGGGGTTTTAAGTCAAAAAGCTTGAAGATTTAAGCACGAGGCGGAGCCTAGGACTGGTATTCACGAAAAGGAGGAAGAAGATGAAGCTTATGCATCGAAAATGGTGTTGGTTTGGTTTTAAATTGCAAAAAAAATTAATTTTATGCCGGTTTAATTGAACCGGTACCTGGAAATCAACGTTTGGTGCCTAGGTGCCACAAAATTTTCATTTCTTTTTTTTAAAGTTTATCGAAAATAATCACCCAAAGCCTTTAAACCGAATTTTAGATTAAATTATCATTAAACTTCATATTTTATAATTTTTCTAACATCATCTATCTTCAAATTTTTCGATCATGATTTCCGATCTCATAGTTGAGTCCACATTTCTAACACAAGTTTTCACAACACATATATTCATTAATATTGATAGATGACAATACAATAGACAAATAGTTTCGAACACTAGAAGCTAAGAACACAACAACCGATTAATTAGCACACAAAACATCTATTCTTACGGTTTGACACAAACATAAAACATAAACACGTATCCTTCAGTGATCAATATGTTAACCTCATTCTCGTCACTCTTTTCACATGTTAAATAATTGCGATCAAATGTGTAGAAGAAAGGAGCATGAAGAAATTCCATAGACATTTTTTTTGTCAATCCAATTATTCATGTTATACGTAGTTACATGATAATCCTGATAGCATGTCATGTGATTGGATTAGAGTTTCACCTGCCACTTCAGATGCTCATACTAATGATATATTTTATGCATTTTGTTGTACAGATTTGAAAGCTCCTCTTCAATCTTCCTCAATTTGCTCGTCTTCCTTTCCAAACTCAGCACTAAAAACCCATTGAAATAGGTTTAGGCAGTATTATGCACAAACTTATCTCCAATGGTCATACCATTATTTCTAATCTCCAAGGAAGTAGGTATCTAATTTTCAAAGTTCTAAAGATTGGGGATGAAGGTAGGGCATATTGAAAGGAAATAAAAGAAGAAAATTGCTTGGGGATGGTTTTCCCAACATCCAGAAACTGTAGCGCCTAGGCGTCGGTTTCTAGCGCCTATGCACAAGCTTCATAGGACTTTGCCGCTTAGGCGCCAATTCTAGCGCCTAGGCGCTAGTGTCCAAGTGAACGCTAATTTGCCTATTGTCGAATTTTGTCAAATTTCAGTCATGCTTAATACTTTAAATATTGTTAAAACAAATTCTAGTATAGCAAAGGATGGTTATGATACTACATCAATAACAAACATGAATCAAATTACACAAATTGGTTACCTCCCACAAAGTATTTGGTTTAACGCATCATCTCGACGTATCCAAATGTTTTACTCAGACTGACCCAGCATCAAAGTTTCTTTATAATAGGGCTTGTTTTCTCCAAAGTAAGGTTTCAACCTATGTCCCTTTACTTTAATTATATGTTCAGTTTTTTTATCTTTAATATCCACTGCCTCATAAGGATAAACTTTAATCACAATAAATGGCCCTGTCCACCTAGACTTAAGTTTTCCAGAAAATAAATTTAATCGAGTATTTTATAATAAAGTTTCTTGCCAGACTTAAAATTCTTTCTTAAAATCCTTCGATCATGCCAAATTTGCATCCTTTCTTTATAAATTCTAGCATTTTCATAAGATTCATTCCTAATTTTCTCGAGCTCATTTAATTGCAATAATTATTTTTTTCTAGCATGCTTTAAATTATAATTAAATTCATTTATCACCCAGTAAGCTTTATGCTCTAACTCAAATGGTAAATGACAAGCTTTTCCAAATATGAGCCTATGTGGAAACATTCCTATGGGAGTTTTATAAGCAGTCCTATAAACCCATGATGCAAGATCAAGTCTATCAGAACAATAAAACCTTTTAGGATTTACAATTTTCTCCAAAATTCTTTTAATTTCATGATTTGATATTCTTCTAATCCACTTGTCCAAGGTTGATAAGCTGTGGCTATCCCATGTTTACATTCATATTTTTTTAAGGTAATTTGTTAATTTTAAAATTCTTAAAGTGATTTCCCCTGTTAGTAATGATCACACATAGCATTCTAAATCTAGTAAATCTTTTTTTGGTTTAAAAATTTTGTAAAACTCAGAGCATCACAATGAGGCAAAGCTATCGCTTCAATCCATTTAGACACATAGCCACATCTAATAAGATATAAATCTTTCTTGACGATGGCACAAATGGTCCCATAAAATTTAAACCCCACACAAAAAATGTCAACTTCTAAAGTAAAATTTAGGGGCATTTCATCTCTTTTAGAAATATTGTCTACTCTCTAACATTAATTACAAGTTTTCAACATAATTATTAACATCCTTAAACAATGTAGGCCAACAAAATCCAGAGTGTAAAATTTTAAATGCAGTCATATCTATTCCAAAGTGTCCTCTAAATTCAGATTTATGACATTTTTTACATAATTTCCAGGGATTCATTAATTGGTAAACATCTTCGAATGACGGAATCTTGACAACTTTTACATAAATAAGGTTCATTCCAAAAGCAAAATCTTGCATCATAAATAAATTTCTTTTTCTAGTGGCTTGTTAGTTCGTATGGTAGACTATTACTAACTAAGTGGTTAATTATATCTGCATACCATGGTATATGCCACTCAACAATAGTATAAAGTTGTTCATCAGGAAAATTTTTATTTGTCATCCTCATTATTATTTTCATTTTCATGTTAAGTCTTGACAAATGATCAATAATTTGATTAACAACACATTTCTATCCATTATATGAAAATCAAATTCTTGCAAAAGTAAGACCCATCTAATTAAACTTGGTTTCACATCCTTCTTTGATATAAGATATTTAATAGTAGAATGATCAGTATGCACAATAAATTTAGTTCCGAATAAATATGGTCTAAATTTATCAAAAGCATATACTATTGTCAACAGCTCTTTTTCAGTTGTTGCATAATTAGTTTGAGGTTCATTAAGAGTTTTGCTGGCATAATATATAAATTTAAAAATTTTATCATATTTTTGTCCTAAAACAACTCCAATATCGTTATCACTTGCATCACACATTAATTCAAGTAGTTTTTCCTAGTCAGGTGAAACAATGATAGTGCAGTAATTAATTTTTCCTTTAATAAATTGAATGCTTTTAGACAATCATCATTAAAACTAAAATTAGTATCTTTGTTTAAAATACGGCGTAGAGGCTTAGCAGTTCTAGAAAAGACTTTAATATATCTCCTATAAAATACAACATGTCCTAAAAAACCTTTTACTGTTGTTGTTGAAGTTGGAGGTTGTAATTTAGCAATAAATTGAATTTTTTATTCATAAACTTTAAAGCCATTTTTAAAAATTTTATGTCCTAATACAATCCCTTCGTGACCATAAATTGACATTTTCCCCAATTGAGAACTAAATTTCTTTCTTCACAACATTTTAAAACCTTTGTTAAACATGAATCAAAAGTGGTTTCAAAATTTAAGAAATCATCCATAAACACTTAAATTCCTTTCTCAATTAGGTCACATAAAATCAATACGTACACCTTTAGAAAGTTGCAGGTGCATTACATAACTAAAAGACATTCTTCTAAAAGAAAAATTCACATAAGGACTTGTAAATGTAGTCTTTTCTTGATCCTCTAGAGCAATCAGTATTTGGTGAAAACCAGAATATCCATCCAAAAAGTAAAAATATTGATGTCCAGCTAATCTATCCAAAATTTTGTCCAAGAAAGGTAAAGGAAAGTGATCCTTCCCATTGGCGGTAGTTAATTTTCTATAGTCAATACAGATTTTTCATCCAGCGACTTATGTTGTTAGAATTAATTCATTCTTTTCCTTTTTAACTACAGTCACTCCCCCTTTCTTAAGAACACAATGAATATGACTAAACCAAACACTATTAGATATAGGATAGATAATTCTAGCATCTAACCACTTTAAAATTTCTTTCTTTACCACTTCTTTCATTATTGGATTTAATCTTCTTTGAGGATCAACCATAGGTTTATAGTTATCTTCCATTAAATATTTGTGCATACAATTGAATGATTGATTCTTTTAATATCAGCTAATGACCATCCAAAAGCTTTTTTATAATTTCTTAATTTCTCCAATAAATTTTTTTCTTGATCTTTAGTTAACTTTGAAGATATTATCACAGATAAAGCTGATGAATTTCCTAAGAATGCATACTTTAAATGTGTAGGAAGTTCTTTCATCTCACGTTCATGAGGTTTTTCAATTGAACGAATTAAAGATTTACTATTTTCAATAGTATTCAAAATCTCAAAGTTGTCCTAAACATAATTAGTATCCTCAACATTTATCTCAAATAATTTTTCTTCAAAATCACTTTCAGTATCACAATCTAATCCTTCTTCATCTAATATCACTTCAACTTTTTCCTCAGAAATGACTTCACATTTCTCTTAATAATGTTTAGCAATCACATAATAGAAAATATCCATTCTATATCATTTTTCTTTAGCAGGGTACCTCAATGAATTTAGAATATTAAATGTTACTTCCTAATCATTAACTCTCACAGTCAACTCTCATTTCTGCACATCAATCGTAGAACGTCTGGTAGCAAGAAAATGTCTCCCCAAAATAATAGAAATTTCTTTATCTTCTTCCATGTAGAGCACAAAGAAGTCCACAGGGAAGATAAATTTATCCATCTTAACAAGTACATCTTCTATAATCCCTTTAGGATAAGTGATAGAACGATAAGCTAACTAAAAAGTTACAGTAATGAGAGAAATCTCTTCTAAGTTTAAGCTTCGAAAAATCAATAAAAGCATGAGATTAATGCTAGCTTCTAAATCACATAAGGCTTTTCCATAAATTTTTTCTCCAATTGCACAGGGTATTGTAAAGCTACCAGGGTTTTTAAGCTTTTGAGAAAACTTCTTTCGAATTATTATACTACATTCTTCCCTTAGTGCAACAGTCTCATAAGCTTTAAACTTCCTCTTTTTGTTTAATATATCTTTCATAAATTTGGCATAACTCGGTATTTGTTCCAAAACTTTAGCAAACAAATATTGATTGTAAGCTTCTTAAATAGCTCAAAAAATATTAAAAATTTTTTATCAAGCTTTTGCTGTCGAAGTGTTTGAGGAAAAAAGGTGGCGCTCTTTCTAAATCAATTTTAGTTGAAGAGACATATTGTTCTTCGTCTTTAGAAATAGTTTCTTTAGGTTTGTTAGTTTCTTCAATCTCTCTCTCAACTTCAATCTCTTTTTGAATTTTGACCTTTAGTTATTTTCCACTCCTAAGTTGAACAGCTTTAATTTGTTATTGTTCCTTTTCCTTTATCTTTCAGATTTATTTCAACATTACTAAGAAGTGTTCCTTGAGGTCTATTTCTAAGTGCGTTAGTAATTTATCTCAGTTGATTCTCAATATTTATTATTACAACATTTTAACTTTGCATTTGATTACTCATTTACGAAACTACTTCTTCTATAAACAACTGCTTTTCCTTAAATTGTTGGTTATTAATGTAAGGATGATAAGAAGTTTGATAGTTAGAATTATCCTGATTGTTCCAGTTTCCTGTCATGTTAACTTGATTATTAAACCATTGCTGATTTCCACCACCAGAATTGTTCCAGTTAAAATTGGGGTGGATTTTCCAACATGGTTATAAAAGTTAGAATATGGGTTATTGGGATTATTAACAACCACATATAAAGTTTCTAATGATTGAGAATCATTCATTTGTCCTAATAAATTTTCCTCACTAAGTTGAGGTCTTTGGGAAATTTTCATAGCATAATTATCTAACTTCTTAGATATCGAAGCAATTTTAGATACTAAGATGGTAAAATCATCATTATCATGAATACTAGCCACTCTTGTATGATTTACCCTTTCTAAGGGCCATCGAAAATTATTAGTGGTCATTTCTTCATTTAAGGTCTGAGCGTCAAGAAATGATTTTGACATTAAAGATCCTCTAGCAACAACATCAGTTATAGATCTAAATGATCCTACTAACTCATTATTAATGTTTAAATAATTAACCAGTAAGGTAAAGCATGATGTGGACACTTCCTAAGGAGTTCCTTAAATCATTTCCAAGCCTCATAAATTGATTCCCCTAATACTGAATAAAAGAAATAGTATCATTTCTAAGCTTAGCAGTTTTTGAAGGAGGAAAGTATTTAGCCAGAATTTTTTGTGTCATGTCTTACTAAGTTCTAATAGATCCATGTGTTAATGAGTTATCTTTATCCCTTAAGGAAAAAGGAGAAAGGTTAAGTCTAATCGCATCTTCTGATATGCCATTATACTTGAATGTGGCATAACGTTCTTGAAAACTTGAAAGATGTAAATTTGGATCCTCAGTTGGTGTTCCCCTAAACTAATTATTTTGCATAATTTGTATTATTACAGGTTTAAGTTCATAAGAGTTAGCCGCTACAATAGGAATTTGAATACTTAAATGAACTTTATCTGTCGTAGGGTTTGCATAAACCCTTAAAGGTCTTCGTAAAATTGGATGCTCATTTTCATTAGTTAAAATTTCAATGTTATTTTGTGTTGAGTTTGCCATTTCTTGATAATTATGAAGTTGTTTTTGCTTTTAAATTCTTCTTATATTTTGTTCTAATACAAAATTTTTGGGTACTAAACCTTCAGATCCTGAAATTCACATATAAAAAGTAAAATTCAGAAAGTAAAATACTAAAGTAATCTAAATAATATATATATATATATATATATATATATATATAATTTTTTCAATTTTTTTATTTTTTTAAGTTTTTGCTAAATTTAAAATTTTTTTAATTCTTTAAAATTTTTCTAGTAATCCTACAATTTAAAATAAATTTTCAAAGAAAATTTCTGAAAAGATATTTCTTTGTTAAAGTTTCATTTTTATTTTCAAGTACCTCCGACAACGACGCTAAAAACTTGTTGCCCGACCGCAATTACTCAGTAATTTATTTTCCTTAATATGCAAAAAACTTGACCCAATTTATATTTAGCGGCTAGTTAGAACAAATGTAATATGATAAAATTTAAACAAAAAGACTTCTCACTAAAGGTAACTAAGCAAGTATAAGAATCGTTTAAAGTAATATATGATTTTCTATAAAAAACCCTAATATCGATCCCACAGAGAACTTCTAAACGAAATAAAATAAAACTCAAGAATTTTAATTTTAAGAGAACTTTACTTAAGACTGCACCAAATATTTAAAGTATTAATGATGAAATTAAGTTTACTAATTTCTACACATGTAAATAAAAGTAAATACAATGATTTAGAGAATATATATATATATATATCTATATATATATATATAGATATATATATCATAGATATATATATCTATATAGATATATATATATAGATATATATATATATATATATATATAGATATATAGATATAGATATATATATATATATATATATATATATATATATATATATATATATATATTAAAAAAGAAGGAGCGACTCATGGCTCCCTACGTGTTAAAAAGAAAACTTTTGGGTACAAGAAAATAGAGGGAGAGTAGATCCCCATCTAATATGGGGAGCTTCTCTCCACAATACAACTCCACACAAAGAAAGTAAAAACAAAAAACAACAAGTGAAATCCAGCATACCAAAAAACCAAAATAACAGTATACCCACTCTAAAGAAGTACACCAAAACACAAAAACCAAAGAAGAGCATCTCAGATCACCACTGCTTAGGCTGAGAAATTCTGTGGTAGGGAAGGCCTAAGAGATCTCCTTCAAGTAAAAACAAAAGGCTGGGAGATAAAAGAGTATTGATGATTGGAATTTCAGAGTGCATAACAGTCTTAGCAAGCCAATTAGCAGGTTTTTTGCCTTCCCTATAATTAAACTGAAAGTTAACTGTAAGAAGAGTAGACAATTGTTCAATTTGTTGAAAACAGGTTAATAGGAACCAAGGACAAGGATTTGTTTGGGTCAAAATGTTGAAAAGTAGTTGGAAATCTGATTCCATGACGATTCTAGTAAGCTTGCCTTTATGAGCCAGTTTCAGGGCCCAAAGTACAGCCAGAGCTTGATCTTCCTAGGGAGAGAAAGCAGATTCCATTCCAATCTCTGAACACTGGCCCAATACCAGCATTAGAGAAGATATAACTGCCATCAGTATTAATTTTGGTCCAACCATGTTCAGGTTTATGTCAATAGACTAGCTTTATGCTGATATGAGATTGAGGGTTCAGAACCTGTGATAACAAGTTGGGAAATCTTTTCCACAGAATTAGCTTCCTAATAAAAGAGAGGCAATTATTATCTAATAAAAGTGTTGGCTGAGGTTTACCATCAAATTTCATGTGGCTCCTAGCCATCCAGACAAACCAAGCTACAATACAGCGAATACTTTCTAAATGTTATTGAGACTATTCTTGCCAGCAGGTGAAAAAAGAACTCCAGGAGAGTGAGATGGACTGCAGGTTAAGATGGAATAGAATTGACTTCCATACCTCCTATACAAAGGTACAGCTGAAAAACAGATGACACAATGTCTCTTCTTCACATTTGCATAAACTACAGCAGGAGGGCCCCCTAAGTCCTTTTAGTTTGAGTATGTCATCAATAGGAAGGATTTGGTGGAAGAGCCACCAACAAAAGAATGACATAGAAGGAGATAAAAACTGTTCCAGATCATCTTTCCCCACTATAGCTGAGGTCCCTGATCAAAAAAAGAAAAAATATATGATGTATTAGTTTGGACAGCAGCTTTCTTGATGATGAGAGTGTCTTTCCTGTTGGAAATGATAGAGATATGCATAATTTGTTGGACCTGTTGATTGTCAAAGAGAGTATTGAGAAAATGTATATTCCACTTCCCCTCCTGCTAGCACTGCTGCACCTTGAGAGGTAGATGTCTGTTAAGTTGAAGCTGAGGTAACAGTTTACCCCTACCACTCCAGTTATCAAGCCATAGATTAAGATCACCTTCCCCTAGCTGCCAGATGAAAAGCTCTTCAGCTTTATCTTTGACTTTAAGCATATTGGACCAGACCCTGGAATCCCCAAGCTTTCTAACAGCCAGGGTGGGGTGGAAATATCTACAATATTTCCCTTTAAGAAAAAGTGCCCACAAGGAAGTTTGAGCTCTGAAGTTGATCCATAGCTTACAGAAGTTGATGTGTTTGAGCTGACAAAAACTTTTAAAGCCTAGGCCACCATTATCATAAGGCTTACACACTTTGTTCCAACTGGTCCAGTAGTTGATGTCTTGAGCCTGACCACAGGAATCTATTAAAGGTCCTTTCCAGCAAAATTTGAGTTCCTTTTTTCATAGTGACCATTTGGAGTATATATGAGGGGAAAGTTGCAAGGACACTTTTGAGCAAGGTGAGTCTTCCTCCATTATAGAGAAATGAAGTGGTCCAGTAAGTGAGTTTTTTATGGATTTTTGTGACCACCTCATCAAATTGGATTTGTTTAGACCTGCCTATGATTAATGGAACTCCAAGATACTTTAAAGGGCCCTTATGTAAATTAAAACCAATATGTTGAACAATCCAATGTGCAATTGGAGGCTTAACCCATTTACTGAGTAAAATGTCACATTTCTGCAGGTTAAGACTCATCTCAGAGCAGTTCATGAAGGTGTGAAGACTATTGAGGACATGTTTGATAGCAAGTTTGGTAGCATTGAGGAAAATAATCATATCATCTGCATAAGCTAGATGACTAATAGCAATATCTGATTTAAGTAATAAAAAATTATGATAAAATGGTTGGGGATAGTGGATCACCTTATTTAATACTTGATGCGGTGGACTTATATATGGAAGAATGTTTTATATATGTTTATAATGATTTTGTAAAGTCCAAACACTCAACGCAAGTATACGTATCGTATCAAGGAATACAGGGCTCTAATGAAGTCCTGGTTATCAATCCCACAGGGAAGTACGAAGTATAAGAAAGTGTTTCACAATATATATAATATAGCATTGAAATCTGATACTCAAATTGCACTTAAAGTTTACAACTTACTTCTACTACCACTATGCAGAAAACAATAATACTAAATCAAACTACAATTACTTCTAACAACTTTGAAAACAGAATTAACTAGCAGACACACTAAACTATGCATTTGAAAGGTTTTTGATATATAAGAAAAGTATCTTTCCTCTTGCAATGAGAAAATAATGTGTGGATTTATATGGAACAATTATTTATGTTATTGTGTCAAATAGGATTATAGATGATTATTTACCCTTAAAAGAGTACCCCCCCCCTTCTAAGCATGAAAAGAACATTGACATATCTTATGTTTAGTCACTAAATCCAAGGCTAGGCTGGGAGGATACCGGCTCTCACTTCGGAGCTCCCACTCACCCTTCACCTAAAGGCTAACCTTCAAGTTTAGTCACTAATCTTAGAACCAATTTTGGGATTTCAGCCTGTCACCCTGAATTCTCCACATTGAAGTCCATTAAAACATATTTCCCTATTTATTTGCACTCAATTCCCATGAACTACGCAATTCATCCATGGAAATTGAATGGATCTTTCATTATTGTTGTAGGACATTAAATCCTTTCAGAGTTAATGTTCAACAACATATTTTAACATTTCAATTGGCCAAATCGAAAAGTAAATTAAGTTTGAAATGAAAAACCATCACAATTTCTTCAATACATTAAAAGCACATTAAATCCACATCAATCCATCATCACATCTCTATGTAAAAAGAAAGATAAGGGAGACTACTCAGAATTCATGAAGAAGATACAATAAAACATGGATTTTATATATAAAAAAAAGTCATACAAACCATAAAAGAAAATACAACTTATCTCTTTCTCTTCCCTAATGCAATTCCCTTAAAGTACCTTTGAATCATTTTCTCTTTTCTTTACAACACTTGATTCTCTCTTTAGAATAGAAAGGAAGAAGCAATCTCTCACTTTACTCCTTCTCCTTCACTCCTTAGAGAATAATTCCTCTCAAATCCTCACTTCTACACACTCTTCTCCTAAACCCTAACACTTAACACACTAAAACAATTCTAAAAGACACAAGACACACACAAGAGACACACCATTTTTCGTTCAAAAACAGTTACTTATAAGTTAGAAATGAAAACCCAAGAGTTTTTATAGGCATCCCTTCAAAAAGTTTCCAAAACTCTTCAAATTTGAATTCCACTGACTTCGGGCGTCTCCGGTGCTCTATTGTCAAAATAATGTCGTAGTCCCTGTAAAATGGCGCCGGCGGCGCCCACTTTAGCGCCGACGGCGCCAGAACATGTTTTCCACCATTTTTCTCCTTTTTGCTCTAAATTTGTTCCTTTTCTCTTCTATTCACTCCAATCACCTAAAATCATCATACCTGCAACATATCATCAAAAATATCTTTTTTAACGTGCAATATCACAAAAAATTGGTAAAATTATATAGCAAAAATAGTATATATTTTTGGTGCATCAAAATCCCCAAACTTCAACTATTACTTTTCCTCAAGTAATCATTTTACTACATAAAATTATAACTCTAGACAATGTACTTTTCAACTGTAAGACACTAAAATTTTTGATTCAAAAGAATATATTGGTTAGATTTTCAGAAAGAAATTTAGTAACCCAGGTCAACACTACAGATATAGAATATTCATCAATCAAGTCTAAGGGTTCTAGTCTTCTATTTATTTCAAGATGAACCATAATTTGTCACATTAACAGTGCCTCAAAAGACTATGTGAAAAAGGAGTTCATGCAAACCTCATTAGAATGTAGGCCAATACTTTAAACAAAAATTCAGAAATTAAATCAAGTTCTACCTTTAGGGTGATTCAAGTGAAGCCAATTTTTTATTAGGCATCACCTCAAGCTTCTCCTCATAAATATTTTTCTTTCTTTTTCTTTTCTTTTCTTTTTCTCTTTTCTTTTAAGGATTATTTTTCAATGCTTCTTTTCCTTTTTTTCTTTCTCTATTTTTTAAAGAGGATTACTATATCTGGATAGCCTTTAATGATTTTGAACTTTACTCTCCTCTTTCTAAAGTTCAAACCTGAGACATCTCCTTACTTTATAGTTAAGTACAAGCTTTATTATTCATAATAAAGTTACAATCTTTTCTTAAGACACAATACTTTAAGTCCCTTAACATTTCAAAAATACAATTTTATTTACTTTAAATAGTTGACTATAATCAAATCTTTTCATACCAAATATCTTACTTCTATAAAATTAACCTTTATTACTAAAAATTTTCATCAAATCCTTCAATAATATTCAACTGAAATAAAAATTTTTAGTTACTTACAGTGAAGTTCAACTACCAGAAGTTATGCTAATCATTTTTGAAAATATAATAATTGAGAACAAATAAAAGTTAATATTTCTCTACCCTCCCCCAAACTTAAATTTTTCAGTAAATTTGAAACAGTAGAGAGTAGAAGAAAACTAACCTTTTTGGGCTGGATCTTAAAATCTTCAACAGCTATCTGGTATTAGTCAAAATTTATAGTAGCAGTGATATAACATCTTTAAATATTTGCATGGGTAAAGAGAAATTAACTTTAAACATCTAAACATCCAACAAAACACTATAATATTAAACAAACGATCACAATACTACACAGTCCAGCTAACAATTTTAATGTTTTAGTACAACGTAACAGTACACCAACAAGGTTACACAACATATGAAAATAAATAACTACTACATCACAGCAGTACTACAAAAGGGTTACACATCATATGAAAGATAAATATCTACAACATCATAACAGTACAACACAACAGAACAAGAACAACAAAAATAAAAACAAACAATCTACTAATCTCCAACACCAGGATCAGCAGGGTCTTCAGCAGGGTCATTAGCAGGGTCATCAGTAGGGTCAGATCTATATGGTGTATAGCAAAGGCAAGTAGGAAATATCACATCAGACTCCCCCCTCATAAATCTAACATGAGCGTCATAATAAGCAATATCGAACAAAAATATCCTCTACAGATAATCTTCATTCACATCACTCATCGCCTCAAACACATCCATCCTACCATGGAGTCTATCCACACTAGCACTTGTCGGCATATTTTTTAGGTTGTGTGTTGTATTTTGAAAAGGGGGTTGCCTACAAAAATTGTTGGCGAATTTTAGATTTTAAATTTAATTTAAATATATATAATTTAGAAAGTAGTATTTGATTTTGAAAATAATTTTAAATTTGAAAATTTTAAGATATGAAATCAAATCAATCTCAAATCCCAAATAGTTTATATAAACGAGCACCACATCATAAACCGTGTATCTATCACAAAGAATAGACACACTACTTGATGATGGGGCTCGATTAAATAAACTAAGAGATTTGTGACATCCGTTTGGTCTGCAAACTAATTTTATAAGCTGACAAGTTCCCCTGTTTAATATAAATGAATTAAGTGTCTAAAAAATCCTCTACAGATAATCTTCATTCACATCAGAGAACAATTAGATTCAATTGTTCTTCTAAAATATCCCGTCATATTGAGGAAGTTTTTAGGACGAGTCCTAAACATCTTTTCAATACTTCTGGGATTATTTTGAGTCCAAGTAAATTTAATTGCACAGGTGAATTAATCATCTAGGAGTTTAGTTAAACTTTGTCTCTTGCTCAGTGAACTAGGACATTTGAATATCCTATAAGTGAAGTAATTCCTCACTTGATACTTCATTTAAGAGTTATAATAATAAGAGCTTTAAAAGGGAAAATCAATTTATTAGGTTTTTTAATGATTTAAACTTAATGATTTAATTTCAATTTTGACTTAATTATAAAAATTAGTTTAAGTTTGGAATAGTGTTCAAGTTATTTTAGATTTAATTCTTAATGATTTCATTTAGGTTTGTTGTTAAATGATTTTGCTTTAATTTAATTCAATTTAATTTTAATTTAATTTATTTTAATTTTAGTTTAATTTGATTTGATTTTTATTTTATTTTAATTTGGTTTAATTTAATTTAATTTTAATTTTAATTTAATTTAATTTAATTTAATTTTATTTTTAATTTAATTTAATTTAATTTAATTTTAATTTAATTTAATTTTAATTTATTTTTAATTTAATTTTAGTTTTATTTTAATTTAATTTAATTTTTAATTTAGTTTAAATTTAATTTAAATTTAATTTTAATTTAATTTTAGTTTTAATTATTAATTTGTATTATTATTTTAATTTTTTAATTAAGAATTAAGTATTATTGAAGTGATTTATTTAGGGATTTTTAAATTAAAAAATAAATATCCTCTTAATAATATCCCTACTTTAATAATTCTAATTTCTATTATTCTTCCAAAATTTCAATTAATTAATTAATTAAAGTTTTATTTTAACTATATTTAAAATGGTTAGTAAGTTTCTACCATCAATCATTTAAGTTTCAATCATCCAAAATCAGTTTAAAATCAAATATTTTACCGTCCCCTTTTTGATTAATCCTAAAATTTTAATTAAGGGTTGAAATTTTTTATTACCCTTTTGCCCTTCAAGCTTAATAATTCTATAACTCACTAAACTAAGCTCAAATGAAATTTAAATTTTTATATAACCTCACTCACATGTCAATTAAGACATTATAGGAGAAAATGTGATTTTTCTGTATTTAATTTATTTATGTACTTATTTTTAATGGAAAATAGGGGTTTTCAAGGAAAATTTAATAACATGACCAAGGAAATGTTTCTATCCTTAAGAAAATTATGGGATGTTCCTAATGACCAGAGGACCATTTGGACCAATTTTGGTGATTTTTTGAATTATATTTTATTTATTAGAATTATTTTGAGTTTTGATGTATTAATTAATTTAAAAATAAAATTAAAGTTGAAAAATAGGTTTTTATATTTTTCAAAAATCTCTTTGATATCAGGGAAGTCATAAAACAAAATTTTATATTTTTCTAATTTTTCTTTGATTTATTAGAATTAATTTAGTGGAAATGATAAAGAAAATCATTTTTGAATTCAAAAATTGTTTTAGGCCTTTAAAATTCAATATCTTACCCTAGAGACTTAGGAAAAATATTTGGTTTGTTCTTAAGTGATTAGAATTTAAAATGTGGCATTTTGGTGATTTTTAATATTTTTATGATTTTTATTATTTTTTAATTATTAAAAATATTAAAATAATGATAAAAATCAACTTTTTAAGAAAATTGTAATTTTAATTTTTCTAAGTTTCTTTGATATCAGAGAAGCTCCAAAACCATTTTTGTGAATTTTTGAAAAGTATTTTGTGAGTTATGAATTTTTAAAGTTTAATTTTATCCATTTTTGCTTAAGAGGCTTAATCAACCCATTTGGTGAGGTTAATCAAATCTAATTTACTTCAAATTTTTATGTGATGTTCCTCTAATCCTAAAGATCAGTGGAGAATTATTTTTAAGTTAATATAATGTGTAGTTAATCCTAATTAATTAAAGTTCAGTTTTGGGTGTTTAGGCCAATTAGGGTTGTTCCATGTGAATTAACTCAAGACCTATTTTTCCTAGGTTCCTCTGGTCATAAGAAACATCACCAAATTTTTCTAGAATTTATTTCTCAACATGCTAATTATTGGAATTAAAATACTCAAAACAGTAACATGCAATTGAAAAATCAATAACTTCTCATAGGGATGGCCTCTGACCTTGGAAAATTCAGGGAATGTTTCCAAGTTCAGAGGATTCAAAAGCCCCATGGTCTCATGCCATAGTGAATTGCCTATACAAATGGAGAATTAAAATAATGCATAGAGTAAATAAATCATTAAAAATAAAATACTCAATGAAATTGCTTGATTTCTTTTCCACATTATTTTCCTCTGTTCACTGAGCAAGAGGGTATTTTTATTTTTTTTTTACGATTTTCTACACAAAGTTATGCATTTTTGAAGTTTTGGGTATTTAATAAATAAGAAAATTCCCTAATTTTCTACTTATCCAGCGCGGCGCCCTGTCATCCTCGGCATATCTGAAAGCCCACGCGGTGCGCTCCCATTTGACGCCGTCACATGAGTCAACAGCCAACGTCCCGCGGTCTCGCTCCATCTTCTCATCCTTCGCGATCTGAGTCGTCCATTCGATACACGCCCGATCCGACGGTTCCTAATCATCGTCTATGACTGGTGTGCACCCTTGACCATCCACACTAAAACCCTAAGATCTCACTCAATTCTCAATGGATTTTTATGTTCTTATACTCGATGGATTCGTCTTGAAGAGACGAACATATCCATACGGTTTATGTGGCATGAAATTAACCCAGTCAAAATAGAGAATGTTCAGAAGCTCGGGAAGAAGAGAGAGCTCATACCTTTGCTCAGAGAAGTGAAGCTTCGATCTGAGAGTTGTGTCACCTTCGATTGAGTCCAAGCAAACTCCAGATGAAGTCTCTGGCCCTGGGGAATTGCCTAGACCTGATTTCCACCAAACCCAATTTCAACCTTTGGAGGCTAGAACAAATGGGTGGCCTAGAGAGGGGGCTTTCACTGGGGAACTCCTTCTCTTGGTCTTGTACAGGTGCGAAAGAGTTTAATTTAATTTTGGTGGAGGATTTGAAAGTGTCATGTTCTTGCCTGAGAATTGAACTCCAAAATTGAGCTCAATCAGTGGGAATTAGGGCAGGAGGACAGTGGGGATAAAATGCTCTTGGCTAGGGGAAGCTTTGTGAGGAGTTTGGAGGGATTTTGTGAAGGTCGATTTCAGCCAACCTTTTGGCCGAGAGGGGTTGGTCGGCTTAAATAGCCATGGCCATGGCCTCTCAGGGGGAGTTAGGGGCTGGGATCTACTGCTCTGGTGAGGAGAAGAACAGCTACAATGGCCATTTGGAGTGAGGCAGCTCAGTCATGGGGAATTGCAATTTTTGGTTGATTTGGACCTCTCAGCCTGGTGTTTTCCGACAACTGTGGTGGCCGGCCGGCCAGGGTCAGGTCACTGTTGTGATCAGGAGGATCAGTGCTTGAGGTTTGTGAGTTCAATTATCAAATGCCATGTGTAAAGAGGATGAATTGAAATGGAAAGGGGAAGAGGTGATTTTGGCTTGGTTTGGGTCAACCCATGTATTTGGGCTTGGTTCACCTCCCCATGGCCTGATTTTAGGCTGAGGAGGTCAGGTGGGTCAGGCTCTCATGTGTGGTGAAGTCCACATCCAAACATATTTGGATTAATTTTGGGTTAAGGGTAATCATGGTTAAGGCTAATGACTTTAAGGGAATCTAGAAAGAGCTTCCTCCATTTACCCAATGTGGTATGGTCACATGTCAAGCCTTTCATGGCACCACATGGGGCTTAAGGATGGCTTCATGGCTCTTATATGGCTTGGGAAAAGTTGGCTTGGTTTCATGGAAGTAGGTTTTAGGAATTTTGGTATTTTTAGTGTGACATTTGGATGGTTTGTCATATGGCTTAGTTTAGAAAAGTTTCATTGTTGATTTAGAATTTAGGGAAGATTTCAATTAATGAAATGATGAATAGAGTGTCATATGGGCTTTAGAATGAAGTTTGGGCTTTTAAAATTTGGTAAAGGTGGGCTTTTTAAAATGGTTTTAGGGGAATGGGTTTTCATGTTTAAAAATGGGCTTTTAGATCAAAAAATTTGTAAAGGGCCATGCCAAATAAATGTTGGGTTTAGTTTAAGGATATGTCATAAGTGATTTAAAACAAATTTGGAGTGATTTGGGATTGAATTGGATTGGATTTGGGTTTATTTGGTAAAGGGGCTAAGGTTGGAAAATTGGGCTAACTTAGGCTAGGGTTGGGCTAATATTGAAATTTATGTAAAATTGATGTTGAGAAATGTTTAGGGGAATGTTATGAAGAGTTTTCAACTTTGGTTGGGGTTCAATTTTGGGATTTGGGCCTATTTGGGTTAGGTTTGGGTTTAGGCCAATTTAAGAAGTTTTAGGTTTGGTTTGAATTTAAGTGAGGTTTGGGTTCAATTTTTGGGCAAATTATATTAGTGTTTTGTTTATGGAGATGTTAGGGAAGGTTTAGAAAAGATTTGGGGTCAACTGGAGTTGAAATGGGTTGTTTGGGCTAAGTTTGGGTTATGTGTCAAAATTGGGCTTTAAGCTTAAAAATGAAATTGGATTCAAATGTCAATCAAATTGGGCTTGAATTTGGTCTAGATTGATATTGGGGATATTGAATTGAAGTTTAGAATTGAATTGGACCAAAATTGAGATCAATTGGGGTGATTTGGTTGACATTGGGTTCGTTTGGGTTTAAAATGGGCTAAATTGGGGGTTTTGGTAAAAGTGGGCTAAATTGGCAAAACTGGCCCATGGTGTAGTTGAACAAAATGAAATTGGGAATATTTGGGATTTTTTAGAATTTTCTGGGAATTTTCTGAATTTTTGGATTTTTGGGTCAAGAGGGGCATTTTGGTAATTTGGAGGGTATTGGGGGTATTTTTAGAAATTTTGGTATTTTTTGCTGTAAATGATCAATTTGATTGGTGGGGAAATTTTCAAGGTTAATTTTGGAAAAGTTTTGGGTGATTTGGAAATTTTGGTGGTTTTGGGTAGTTTTAAGGGCTTATAGCAGGTTTGGTGGGTCCGGGGCCTCTTGAATCACTTTGGTTGATCCATGAAGCCATATTAAGCCCGTATGAGCCATGAGAGGACTCATTTGAGGCATTCACTATGTTGTTCCTAACCCTCTTAGCCAAGGGCTTATGGCTAAGGTCCATCCATATGAATTGTCTACATAAGTCAGGAAGTCAAGCTAGGCATGAATAGTTTTAGGATTTGGAATTTGTGTGAGAGTGTAATGTGTGCAGGTGAACCCTCACCGACCAGGCCACCCAGGGTGATCCTAAGGCCAAAGAGTCCTATAGGGAACTCATCCTTGAAACCTCCATATTTGATCTCAACCCTCTAGGTGATTAGGGGTTTATAATCAGGCATGTGGGTTTTGCAGGGAGTTAAGAGGTGGTTGAGTTTCTAAAGGGGTAGGTTCCATCTCTAGTCCTCTAAGATAGTGAAAGGAAAAGCCTAAGGCTAGATCCTAAGTACTAAAGAGAGAAGAGAAGACCTCATCAAAAATGAGGTCAACATCACTCTGTAATCTTAGTTGCTCCATAATATCATATAGGGTAGGCGGCTCAGATGTAGATGGAACATCATAACTCATAGTAGGAATATCATTACTCCTACGCTCAACTCGGGCTCCCACAAGAGACTCATAAGTACGGATAATAGTCTTTGTAATTGGTCTCACAGGTATCGCCACTTCTTCAGAACTACTGAACTCCACTCCAGACTGAATACATAGGGCATGAACTAAGGCAGGATGTCCTAATCCTCCAGTGGTCTCGCCTCTAGTAATAGTCTGAATGTTCTTGTAAACAATAGCTCCAATATCAATCTTTTTCATCTTCTGAATGCAATACTTCAAAATCACTCTATCCCTTGGAACTTCGTTGTGGTGATAAGATGGTAATAGTCTCACAGAGATGAAATAATGTCAAACTTTTGATGCAACATTCAATGTGGAAGCGGGGAAATTCACCAACTATTTTTTACTTACTTTCCATTCCCTTCTTCCGTCAGTCAGAAAAGCAATAACTTCTCTCATATTCTCCCCTCGAGTGTCAAAGTTTTCGTATTCACAAACAAATGCTTCCCGAGTCTGATAGAAAACATTGATAGCTCAGGAGTAAACTCAATCATTTTTCCTCTCACTAGCACATACTCAGTCTCAGTCCAGAGTACATTTGAATAGAATTCTCTAGCAACTCCCATAACAGCAATCACAATAAAATAACAAAATCGCTCCCAGTTCTGCTCTGCAATTAATTGTTCTACAGATCAACTAGGACTATTAAAAGCTCAATTCTGGATACACTTCTTATTGTAAAGGTAAGAGTTAAAGCGAAATTGGGCTTTAATATTAACAAGCTTCTCCTCATCAAAATCCAATTTCCTCTTCCCTTTACTCAACCTTAGAGCTATGTAAATTTATAAAATTTGCAAGAAAATTTCAATAAATCCCAAATTCACAATGTAACAAACTCTAAACACTATTCTAAACAAGTAAGAGCAAATTTCATCATGGAAATCTCAAAATCTCTTTAAAACTCCAAAATTTCCAACCTAAGAAAAATGAGAGATTTCCATGGTGAAAAAAAAAATTTTAACTTAAAGTGAAACTCTTACCAAGAGAAGTGTGGATCGACCTTGAAAAGCTTTGAAATCACCTTGAATCTGAGATCTAGCAAGCCCTAAATCTTCAAAGTCGCGAAAATGGAGGAGGAAGACGAAGGCAATGGAAAAATTTACGGGTCCCAAGGTAAAAATTGTGAAAACGAGGGTTCTTGGCCTTTTACTAGGTTCGGGCGCTGGCGGCACTCGATGGGGCACCGGTGGCGCTCTATTTAAGAAAAAAGCCCAACTCTCTGGATTTGGGCGCCAGCAGTGCCAGTCCAAACTTTTTTCTGGGTCCGAAAATTTTTCCGTAATTTTGATCATTTCGACTTCCACATTGGTGTTTAATACTTCAATAGGCATTTACATCATCTCACAAGCAATAATCAACATAATTCTTTACACAAACAATACACAACAAACTTATATATATATAAAATCCAAGTTTCAACATAAACACCAAAAATGTTCATTCAAACCAAACTAAATCTTAGATGTTTTAGTGTTGCAAGTACTCTACGATAGGCAAACACTCTGAGTACACAATGAAAGTAAGCATATCCAAATCAAAATTCAAAGCAAAGTAAAGTAAATACTACACACACCAAGCATACTTAAGGCAAGCAAACTAAACACACAACAAACATAAGTAGAATTCATCAATTACTCCACATCAGTTTCAGAACTATCCTCTCCTCTAATGTCTTTAATTGATTGCTGATGCACAAACAAATTATAAAATGGACGAAATGGAATTTCGTCAGATGATTCCTTAGCAATCACCATGTTCTTCTTCATCGAGTTAATAAAGCCCATCTCAATTCGACTAGTGTGATCAAATTGTTCCTTCATTCTCCAATCTAAACGATCGAATAAATCAAAAATAGTATTGATTGTACTTATAACGTTCTGTACCTATTTCTCCAACTGTTTGATCCTCTTCAATATCATTCTGGAACCTTCAAGAAAATAGGGTTGAATAGGTTGTGAAGTCTGTGTTGGTTGATCAGTAAGTAAATTCATGTCATCTTCATCTCCCACTGTCTAGTAGTCAAAAGGATTAGTTGGATCAATGGGCCTCCATGGAAGAAGAACCTTTTCCCAACTTTCATAAGGAACTTGTGATTGAATACATAACAGAAATATGGTGGACGAATGTCTAAGCCCATATTTAGATTCATGAACAATTAATCCCAAAACAGATTTCACAATGATATTACCAATGTCAATCAGCCTCTCAGTTTGAATACATAAATTCAAAATGGCACTTTCCTAGGTTATCTTTCTAATCTTCATTGTTGGAAATAAATTTACTGAAATAAAGTTGTGCCACTGCTTCGACACTGGATTGAGAGATGCAGATGGGAAACTAATGTATCCATTCTCTCTAATTTCCCAATCTTCATTCTCATCCGTCAAATATCGATACACATCAATCATATTATCTCGTGTGGCATTACAATTAGAATAATGGAAAATAGGTACGTTCTTAATCATAAAGAGATCATTAATTTGTGCATGAGTGAATTGCACAAATCTACCACACACAAATATGAACCCTTGGTTGATTCTGTGAAGATTTATATAAAATTCTTTCACGACAGGAACAACAACGACAGCAGTAGTGTAGCAAAGCACTTCCCAACGTCTCTCCTTAATAATCTCTTCAATTCTAGTAGTAGGATTATCCATACCTCGATTTATGAAGCCTCTTTCTTTGATAATCCTTCTCTTCATCATCACTTTGTTGAACAAACGCTGCACTTCCAAACTTATGAACTTCCTTCGAATGAAAATGCGAGATCAAGGGGTTTCAATGGAGTAGGAATCCATGGGAAACAAATTGGGAATGATAGTTTTCATTTTTCTGGAGTTAGGAAGTCAAAAGTAGATTTTAGGGAGTTATAAGGACGAAGATCCTGCTCAAAACCACCAAAACTCGCATTTTAAAACTTAAAAACCGTAAACAGGTTTTGGGCGTCGGCGAAGCTCGATAGGGCGCCGGTGGCGCTCAAACCTGGAAGTTCAGTGTATGGTCTGTGATAGGGCGACGACGATGCCCATTTTGGCGCCAGTGGTGAAAAATTCTCACCGAACTTCGTTTGACCTAAAATATTCCAATTTCTCAATTCGATCCAATGTTTATCCATTTTTAAAGTATTTAGGAGTAATTAGGATTCAAAAACAACTATCTAAATAAGCACAACTACAACAAACAAGCAAACACACCACAAAGATACATATGGGTTGCCTCCCATAAAGCGCTTGGTTTAACGTCGTCAGCCCGACAAAACATTCAGTTAATCGAGATGACTAAGCATTAAAACCTCTTTGAAGTCAGGCTGAAACCCGTCAAAGTATGGATTTAATCAATGCCCATTAACCTTGAAAATCTTTCCAGGATCAGGATCTTTAATATCAACAACTCCAAAAGAATAAACTTTTACAACTGTAAAAGGTCCTGACCATCTAGACTTGAGCTTTCCAGGAAATAACTTCAATCTTGTGTTGTATAATAAAACTTTTTGTCCAAATTCCAAGTTCTTTTTTAATATCTTCCGATCATGCCACAATTTCATTTTCTCTTTATAAATCCTATCATTGTAATAAGATGCATTTCTAATCTCTTCCAATTCATTCGACTGCATAAATCTTTTCTCTCTAGCATTTTTCAAATTAAAATTCAACTCTTTTATCGCTCAATATGTTTTATGCTCCAATTTAATCGGTAAATGGCAAGTCTTACAAAACACTAGTCTATAAGGAGACATTCCAATAGGGGTTTTAAAAGCATTCCTATAAGCCCATAAAGCAGTATCTAAGGGAGCAGACCAATCTAATTTATGATTATCCATAGTTTTCTCCAAAATTCTTTTAATTTCACTATTAGACACTTCTGGTAAACCACTAATCTGGGGATGATAAGCAGTAGAGATTCTATGAATAATCTTATATTTCTCAATTAATCTCTTAATTCAATTATTCCTGAAATGGGATCCACCATCAGTTATGATAACTCTCGGCATTCCATATCTTGTAAATATATTTTTCTTTAAAAATTTTGAAATACTACGAGCATCACATCTAGGTAAAGCAATATCTTCAATCCATTTCGAGACATAATCAACGGCAACCAATATATATAAAATTCCAAATGAATGAGTAAATGTTCCCATAAAATCTAATCCCTATACATAAAAAATTTCAAGTTCCAAATTATAATTTAGAGGCATTTCATTTCTTCTAGAAATATTACCTACTCTCTGACATCGATCACATGATTTAATATATCTATAAACATCACTAAAAAGAGTAGGCTAATAAAATCCAGATTGTAGAATCTTAAATGCAGTTTTATCAGTACCAAAATGACCTCCAAATTTAGAATCATGACATCGTTCAATAATCAAATTAGTTTCTTCTTGTGACACACATTTCCTAATAATCAGATCCTTACACTGTTTATATAGATAAGGCTGATCCCAAAAATAAAATTTTGCATCATATTTAAACTTATTTTGTTGTTGCCTTGTTAAATCAGGTGGTACAATATCGCTTACGATATAATTCATAATATCAGCATGCAAAGGCAAATTACTTCCCATAATAGTATAAAGTTGCTCATCAGGGAAAATTTATGTAATTTCCTCAAATTCAGATAATTTATCATAGCTTATTCTTGACAGATGATCAACTATTTGATTATCAGCTCCCTTCCTATCAACTATCATAAAATCAAATTCTTGCAAAAGAAGTATCCATCTAATGAGTCTAGGTTTTGCATCCTTCTTTTGCATTAAATATTTGATAGCCGAATGGTCTGTATGCACAATACTTTTAGTTCCAATTAAATAAGGTCTAAATTTTTCAAAAGTAAATACTATAGCTAATAACTCTCTTTCAGTACTGGTATAATTAATTTGAGCCTCATTAAGAGTTTTACTAGCATAGTAAATGACTTTGAAAACTTTAGCATGTCTTTGCCTCAATGCTACTCCAATCGCATAATCACTTACATCACACATAAGTTCAAATGTTTTCTCCCAATCTGGTGAAACAATTATAGGTGCAATGATTAATTTCTCTTTCAATAATTCAAAAGCACTTAAGCATTCATCATTAAAATCAAATTTTCTATCATTTTATAAAAGTCAGCACAAAGGTTTAGTAATTTTAGAATAATCTTTAATATATCGCCTATAAAATCTAGCGTGTCTTAAGAAACTCCTCACCTCTCTCACAGTAATGAGTGGCGGCAATCTCTCAATCACTCTAATTTTAGCAGGATCTACCTTCATACCATGTTCAGAAATTTTATGCCCAAGCACAATTCCTCCTACAACCATAATTTGACATTTCTCCCAATTCAGAACTAGATTTATTTTCTCATAAAGCTCCAAAACTTTGGCAAAGTTTTCCAGGCAAATTTTAAATGAAGTTCCGAATATGGAGAAATCATCCATAAAAACTTCTATTCCATTATCTATCATACTACTGAAGATAGACATCATACATCTCTGAAATGTTGTAGGTGCATTACACAGTTCAAAAGACATTCTTCGAAAAGCAAAAGTTCCCTAAGGGCTAGTAAATGTTGTCTTTTCTTGATCCTCAGGAGCAATAGGTATTTGATGTTAATCAGTATATCCATCCAGAAAATAGTAGTACTTGTGTTCAGTAAGTCTATCGAGCATTTGATCAAGAAAAGGAAGAGGGAAGTGATCTTTTCTAGTGGCGGCATTTAATTTCCTATAGTCAATACAAATTCGCTATCCATTAAATTGTCTTGTGGGTATAATTTTACTACATTCACTCACTTCAACATTCACTCCTCCCTTTTTTGGTACACAATGTATTGGACTTACCCAAGCACTATCATAAATAGGATAAATAATTCCAGCATCCAACAATTTTAAAATCTCTATCTTAACTACTTCTTTCATAATAGGATTCAATCTCCTTTGTGGATCAACTCTTGGTTTATGTTCTTCATCTAGTAAGATTCTGTGCATGCAAATCAAAGGACTAACTCCTTTAATATTTGTCAATGTCCATCCAAAAGCTTTCTTGTATCTTTTTAAAGTTTCCAATAACTTTTATTCTTGATATTCATTTAATTTCGAAGATACAATAACTGGCAAGGTAGATGATTCTCCTAAAAACATATACTTTAAATGGTTAGGTAGAATTTTCATCTCAAGTTTAGGAGGTTTTATGATAGATGGAATTAAGCTTTTATTTCCACCTTACATAGTGTCTAATACTTCAAATCTCTCTTGAACATTCTCCAAATCTTCATTCTTCTTACTATCTGAATTTCTTCATCTTCAATTTCTTATTCAAATATATTTTCATATTCCACTTCCTTTTTAAATATATTCTCAAAATGATTGTTTCTCAAATATTCATAGACCTCCATCCTAAAACATTCATTATCTTTTTCCATTGAGGGATACTTCATAGATTTTAAAATATTAAAGGTCACCTCTTGATCATTAACTCTCATAGTTAATTCTCCTTTTTGAACATCGATCACTGCTCTTCCAGTAGCAAGGAATGGTCTTCCCAAAATGATTGGAATTTCTTTATCTTCCTCCATATCAAGTACAAAAAAATCCACAGGAAAGATAAATTTATTCACTTTCACTAACACATCTTCCACCACTCCTTTAGGGTAAGTAATGGAATGATCGGCCAACTGAAGAGTCACAGATGTAGGAGAAATTTCTCCTATTCCCAACCTTTTGAAAGTTAATAAGAGCATAAGATTAATACTAGCTCCTAGATCACATAAAGCCTTTCCAAAAAAATTTTCACCTATTGCACACGAAATAGTGAAACTACCAGGAACTTTAAGTTTTTCTGGAAACTTCTTCTAAATAATTGCACTACACTATCTGCTAAGTGTAACAGTTTCATGATCTGTAAACTTTCTTTTCTTTCTCAGAATATCCTTCATAAACTTGGCATAGTTAGACAGTTATTCTAATTCTTCAACAAAAGGATTATTTATCATTAATTTCTTAAGGACCTCCAAAATTTTTCCAAATATGTTATCCCTATTTTGTTTCTTCAATCTTTGAGGAAATGGTGGTGGTGGTTTTTCAACAGTTATCTTCCTTGGCTCAAGAGGAAAATCCAAGTCTAGATAAATCTTGTTTGAACCTTTTTTGATTTCTACCTTCTCCTTTTCTATTTCAACTTCGTTTTGCACTCTAGTTTCCAATTCTTTTCCACTCCTTAATTAAATATCCTTAAGTTGTTCCTTATTTTAATCTTTTGGATTGATCTCAACATTACTTGGAAGTGTTCTAGAAGGTCTATTATTAAGTGTAGTGAAAATATGTCCCAATTGATTTTCAATATTTTTCATAGCAACACCTTGAGCTTGTAATTGATTTCTCATATTCAGAATCATTTCTTCAATAGAAAACTTTTAATCCTTAAATTTCAGGTTACTATTAAATCCAGGAGGATAAGATGGTCTAAAATTGGTATTTCCTTGATTGTTTGAATTTCCAATTGGATTCATAGAATTATTACCCCAATGCGGGTTAACATTAGCATTGCTATTATTCAAATTGAAATTTGGTTGATTCTTCCAACCAGGATTATAATAATTTGAATAAGGATTGTTAGATCTATTAATAACATTTAAAGTCTCATAAGGTGTTTGAGATTCTGTTATCTGTCCAAATGAATTTTTCTTCAACACATGAGGTGTTTGAGAATAATTCCTTCCATATTGATCTATTTTCTTAGAAAAGGCTGCAATTTGAGAAACTACCATAATCATCTTATCTGAATCATGAACACTAGCTACTCTCTTAGGATTTACCCGTTCAGAGGGCCATTGAAAATTATTAGTAGCCATTTCTTCAATTAATGTGTGTGCTTCATCAAAAGGTTTTGACATTAACGATCCACCAGCAGAAGCATCTCTAATAGATCTCAATGATCCCACTAATCCATTTTAAAATCTTTGAATTATTAACTAATCTGGTAAAGCATGATGTGGGCACTTTCTAAGAAGATCTTTAAATCTCTCCTAAGCTTCATATATTGACTCTCCTTCAAATTGACAAAAAGATGTAAAATCATTTCTTAGTTTAGCAGTGTTTGATGGAGGAAATATTTTAATAGAAACTTCTGAGATAATTCTCCCCAAGTTCTAATAGATCCAGGTGCTAACGAGTTTAACCACGCCTTAGCTTTATCCCTTAATGAAAAAGGAAAAAGTCTAAGTCTGACAGCTTCACTAGACACTCCGTCATATTTAAAAGTAGCACACAGTTCTAAAAAACTAGCGAGATGTAGATTTGGATCCTCATTAGGTGTTCCTCGAAATTGATTATTTTGAACCATTTGCATAATATCAGATTTAAGTTCAAATAAATTAGCAACAACATCAGAATTTTGAATAATTATGTGAATTTCATCTGCTGTTGGGTTAGCATATTCTTTTAAAGGTCTTGGCAAATTTCCAATATCATTTCTCTGATTATCTTGATTATTCGACATTTTACAAGGATTTTCAGTTTGTTTTTGTTGTTTTCTAATTTTTCTGACAGTAAGCTCTAACTCCGAATCGTAAAGCACTAAACATATAGATCCATTACGACGCATATACAAGCACAAATACTTTTAAGAAAAAATAAACAAACACACAATTACACACTACAAAGTAAAGGTGTTATGTTACTATATTATTAATAAATACCCTTTATACTTTCTTACTTACTTGCTTCGTTACCTTCCCCGACAACGACGCCAAAAACTTGATGCGGCAGACTTATATATGCAAGAATGTATGAACTCGAATTTATATATGTTTATAATGATTTTGTAAAGTCCGAACACTCAACGCAAGTATACATATCACATCAAGTAATACAGGACTCTAATGAAGTCCTGGTTATCGATCCCACAGGGAAGTACGAAGTATAAGAAAGTGTTTCACAATATATATAATATAACACTTAAATCTGATACTCAAATTGCACTTAAAGTTTACTACTTACTTCTACTACCACTATGCAGAAAACAATAATATTAAATCAAACTACAATTACTTCTAACAACTTTGAAAACAGAAATAACTAGAAGACACACTAAACTATGTATTTGAAAGGTTTTTCATATATGAGAAAAGTATCTTTCCTCCTGCAATGAGAATATGATGTGTGGATTAATATGAAACAATTATTTATGTTATTGTGTCAAATAGGAGAATAGAAGATTTTTTACCCTTAAAAGTGTACCCCCTCTTCTAAACATGAAAAGAATATTGACATATCCTACATTTAGTCACTAAATCCAAGGCTAGGCTGGGAGGATACCAACTCTCACTTCAGAGCTCCCACTCACCCTTCACCTGAAGGCTAACCTTCGAGTTTAGTCACTAATCTTAGAACCAATTTGAGGATTTCAACCTGTCACCCTGAGATCTCCACATTAAAGTCCATCAAAACACATTTCCTTATTTATTTGTACTCAATTCCCATGAACTATGCAATTCATCCATGGAAATTGAATGGATCTTTCATGATTGTTGTAGGACATTAAATCCTTTCAGAGTTAATGTTCAACAACATATTTTAACATTTCAATTGACCAAATCGAAAAGTAAATTAAGTTCGAAATGAAAAACCATCACAATTTCTTCAATACATTAAAAACACATCAAATCCACATCAATCCATCATCACATCTCTATGCAAGAAGAAAGACATGGGAGACTACTCAAAATTCATGAAGAAGATACAATAAAACATAGATTTTATATATAAAAGAAAAGTCATATAAACCATAAAAGAAAATACAACTTATCTCTTTATCTTCCCCAATGCAATTCCCTTGAAGTTCTTTTGAATCATTTTCTCGCTTCTTTACAACACTTGATTCTCTCTTTTGAATGGAAAGAAAGAAGTAATCTCTCACTTTACTCCTTATCCTTCACTCCTTAGAGAAGAATTCCTCTCAAATCCTCACTTCTACACACTCTTCTCCTAAACCCTAAAACTTAACACACACTAAAACTACTCTAAAAGATATAAGACACACACAAGAGACACCATTTTTGTCCAAAAACAGTTACTTATAAGTTAGAAACGAAATCCAAAGAGTTTCCACAGGCGTCCCTTCAAAAAGTCGCCAAAACTCTTCAAATTTGAATTCCACCGACTTTGGGCGCCGGCGGCGCCCGATAGGATGTCGGCGGTGCTCTATCGTCAAAATAATGCCATAGTCTCTAGAAAATGGAGCCGACGGTGCCAGAACATGTTTTCCACCATTTTGCTCCTTTTTTCTCCTTTTTGCTCCGAATTCATTTTCGCTTCTTTTCACTCAAATCACCTAAAATCATCATACCTACAACAAATCATCCAAAATACCTTTCGTTAAAGTACAATATCACCTAAAATGGGTAAAATTATATAGCAAAAACCGTATATATTTTTGGTGCATCAATACCCCTGGTGGAATGAAAGAACCCATGAGTTTCCTCATTGACAACAATAGAATTGTTGTTATAATTAAGTCATCTCAACACAAACTGAGTGAAATTATCATTAAAGCCCCTAGCAGTTATCACTTCATCAATGAAACCCTAGTGAATAGTGTCATAAGCTTCTTGTATATCCAGCTTGAAGATAACATTCCCCCCTCTACAATTCCTGTCAAGGTCCAAAAGTAATTCTTGAGTGAGAAGGACATTATGTAGAATACTTCTCCCCTGTATAAATATAGTTTGATTGATGCTAATGAGATGTTCTAGGTTGGGCTGAATTCTAAGAACCATGACCTTACTGATAATCTTGGACACCACTTTAGTTAGACTGATTGGTCTGAACTGATCCCAGGTTGTGCAGTTGCTATCTTTGGGAATGAGAATGATAGAAGAAGCTGTGAAATAATTGGGATGTTTTCCACCTTTGTAGAAATCTTGTGTAACACTTATAATATTAGATTTAATGATGTGTCAGGCCTTCTTGTTGAAATCAGCTCAGTAACCATCTGGGCCAGCTACTTTGGTACCATCTATGGAATCTAAAGCTGCTTTGATCTCTCCTTCAGATGGGATGTCAGTAAGATGTAGGTTGTTGGTGTAGTTATTGAGATGGAGAAAGTAGTTTGGGTTGATAGAATTTCTTACAAAGGGGGGTTGGGAGAGCCTTGTTTGGAAGTGGTGGACAACACTATCAGCAATATCCTGGTAATTTCTTAGCCAAATCCCTTCCTCATTTTTAATTTGGTGAATTGTATTGCACTGCCTTCTATAATTGATACAGACATTGTAGTGCTTAGAATTTTTATCTCCCTCACAGAATTTGGTTTCCCCAACCTTTTGAAGGAGCATTTGTTCTTGTAATTTGATACCAGTGAGGAGTTCCTCATTAGTAGTAAACAATTCATGATCATAAATACCACCATTAGTAGCTTGTTGTTCAAGTTCAACAAGTTTATCTTCAGCATTCTTAACTCTGGTGTTAAGGTTACCAAAATCAGTCCAACTCCAAGTTTTGAGATGAGAACCCAATTTCTTCTGAAGGATCTAAAGTTTAATCCAAGGGTTATTGGAGTTATAGGAGTGCCAAATCTGTTTCACTCGATCAAGAAAATCAGGATGGGAAGCCCACACATTTAGATGTCTGAAAGGAGTCTTTCGCTTAAAATGATATCCCCTTATAGAGATCATAAGGGTTCTATGATCTAAGCCAAATATAGGAAGGTGGAAAAAAGTGGTTTGTAGAAATTCAGTTAACCACTGTCTGTTGACAAGTATTTTGTCCATTCTTTTCCATAACTTCCCCCTTTTTCAAGTAAACTTTGGCCCAGAAAAACCTAGGTCATGAAGGCCAACAAATTGTATGTTGTCATTAAAAGTTTTCATCATGTTAACATTCGAACTTCTACTTCCAGATTTCTCCCATGGGGCAGCTAGGCAATTAAAGTCTCCTCCAATGAGCCAGTTGGTATACATAGATTGACTAATTGCAAATGAGTTCTTGCTAAAGTTCGTATCTATTAGTTTTAGTGTAGCCAACACAAACAAAAGTGGCATGACCCAAATGGCCAGCAAAATCAAATGACAAGTGCAGGAATTGAGGGTGATCAACCAAAAGTTGCCAAGTAACCTCCCTTCTACAAAGAAGCCAAATCTTGTTATTGATGTTTGAGTAGAATTGAAAACCCCAAAGTTTCCTCAAGATTTTTTCTGGATGTTTAGAGATCATGGGTTCCAAAATAGCAATGCACCAAAACTTATTCACCCTATTCAAATGTAAAGTCTGTTAAGGGACCTAGGGTGAGCCAATCCACTAACATTCCAACACAATAGATTAATCATTATTGGTTTTTCCCCTTCTCCTAGTTCTGGAGAGGGAATCAAGCATGTTATTTACTAAGTTCCCACCTTTTGAAGACTCTTCTTGCAAATTTTTGAGTTCCATAAGCCCCTTCTTTTTCTTCTTGGATTTTTGAATATGCCATTCTTCCTCTAACTCTCTATTCATTTGGAATACAACTTCCTCTTCAACTTTTTGCACAACCTGAGGTATTGTTATTTCTAAAGAGGTGTCATTTAGATTGGTAGCTTCTGTTAGGTTGATAGTGCCATCAAGAGGGAGGGCTGAAAATGATGCTCTACCTCCAGATGTCACACAACAGTCATCCTATAACTTATGGAGATTCAAAGATAGCTTCTTCATCTTCAGTTGTTGTTGATGGGTCCTGACAAAGCCAACATCTTTCATAGGAGCATCATAATCTATAGATGTGGCAAAAGGAATTAAATCATCAGTTATTTGGGGAGTTGTTTTCATTGGGGACTGTGTCCCAGGGACAGTAGTTACCGCAAGAACCATAGGGTGATCATATTTACTAGATCATGTCCAACAACAGTCTTTAATTCTACTCTCTCAGTATTGTGATCTAGGAGGGCTGGGCCAGCTAGGTGAATGTCCCTTGCAATCTGAGAGGCCACCACATTTCCACCATGAATACCTGGTGGGATAGGTGGTATATCATCAAAAATAGTAGCAGGTCTTCTAGAATTGGTGGTTATTTTTGGGGGAAGGAGCCTGAAACATTTTTTCTTGGTGTGCCCAAACATTTTACAATGTTGACAGTAATAAGGTCTCTGCTCCATTATTACTTCTTGCCATTCACCATGAAAGGCTGAGCCTACCCAAACTTTTTTAACTTTTGGTAAGGTAATGTATCTTTCAATAAGGACCATTACAGTAGCTGGTCTAGATTTAATGCAGGTATGTGAGTCCAACTTCAAGGGGGTGCCAATAGCTCTACTGATTTTTCATAAAACATTTTGATTAAAGTATCTATAAGGTAGTCTAGGGAGTTTGAACCAAATAGGAACCACAGGGGGGTCTTTGCTTGGATCAAATTCTGGAGTCCATTTCTGTAGTTTCATTTTAGTACCTGCAATGATTAGGGATTGTTTGGTAAAAAGCCGTGCATAGTCCTCTTCATTAGAGAGATGAATAAGCAGGTGTCTACCATCAAGCAGGCCCATCCTCCAAGCACCAAAAAAGTTGCATGAGTCAAAGAAATTTCGAACCAATTCCATCTTAGGGCGTCCTAAGGCAAATTTACCAATTAAAGTAAGCTTCATTTCCTCATTAAGTGCTTTCAGTTCTTGTTCTGAGAATATAATGACAGGGTGGCCATCTTTAACTTCAAGCAGGTGAATAGAGGGGCAAGTCCCTTTACAAGCCGTCACATCATGTAAGGCTTGGGGAAACACCAAGGAGTTAGGGTTAATTGAATGAGCATGTCCTTTGCCAACCACCCCAGCATAGGTGGCCTTTTCCCATGCAATGTTAGTTTCCAGGTCAATAGGGGCTTCCCTAAATTCTAAGTTGCAAAACTGGTGCCCACAGTTACAATGTAACAGTAAAAATTTAAAAAGGAAACTGCCCGGGAAGGGGAACAAACCAAAAACCTCCAAGACCAAACAATAAAAACTGAAACCAAGAACCTCAAAGGGTCCAAAGCCTCAGGAAAAAACCCACTCTGCTTCCCCACCGAGCCGCCACAGTCACCGGCCATGGCAAAACCTTAGCAGAGCGCCTTCTTTCCCAGCCTCCAACTCCATTTTTTATTATATATATATATATATATATATATATACTTTCTCCTTCAATTAATTCATAATCAATAAAGAATTTTAAATGTGGTATTGTGACAAATAGGAGCATACCTATTCTTTTTCTCTTCTGAGCATAAAGAACATTGACTAATCTAAAGTTGGTGTAGGCATGTATAGTAGTGCTGGGTAGGATCTAGTCTCTCACTCGTAAAATAACAACTCTGCCCTCTCTATAAAACCTATCAGTGAATCTTAGTTCCAATCTTTAGACCAAATTGATAAAAGAATCTAGCTTGTCACTCTAGAAATATTAATTCTACGCCCATCAAATTTTATTCTCCCTATCTATTTGCACTCCCCCTCAGACGATCGCCACTGCTCTTTCTAGGATGAAATGTGATACTTACAAGTCAATAATATCTTATCCCTTTCGGTTCTATGAGTTTCTTAAAAAAATTTTAAAATAGAAGTGGCCAATTTGTAAAGTAAATGAAGTACCGGTAAAAATACCATCACAATTTTTAGAAGTAAAAGAAACTCTAAACAAAATCAAAATCACTTGTTGATTACTTCATATTGCAAGGAGAACGAAAAGAAAACTACTCAAAATGCAAGAGGATAACAAAACAAAACATATTTATAAAACGCAAATCTAAAGTACAAGACTTAAAGACAAAGATATAAATACTTATCTGGAATGTTTCCCCAAGCACACCTTTAAAGTTTCTCACTTCTCTGACTTTAGCAAACACTTACAAGACTTCAAACTTTAGAAATCACAAAGACTCACAAAGAAAACTACTCACACTCTTTACACACTCACACTGTATATGACTCTTTATATTCGACTCCCCTAGTCACTTGGAATCAATCCCTATATATATAGCTTCGAAAATGATCAAGAGTTGCTTTGGGCATCTATTCAAAATTCAGCCTTATTCAATGGATCTTCTAGAATATAGCTATGGCACCTAGGTGCCAAGCTGTGGCGCCTAGGCGCCAACCACATCTTAGTGCCAAGGCTCCAGTTTTGCTGGTTTGACAATTTTATTTAGTTAAGCCCATTTTACTCCTTTTTGATGTATTTTTGCTCCTTTTTACTTTTAAATTTTTTTTTCTTACACCTGCAACCAAAAACATAAAATATACATTTCATTAAAGCATAATATCCTAAAAAATGAAGCATAAAATATGTATAAAAATAAGTAATTTTTAAGATAGATCAACAATCAAGTGAAAACATCTTATTTTTAGCCCTTATGTCGTGACAATAGTAATGCAGCATCGCGAGATCATGTTGCTCATTTGCACGTCCATGGCAATGCATATATGCAATGTCATGATGCGGTGTTTGTCACGGGCCTAGGGTCGCAACACTTTTCTTAGTGTCATGGCGCTTGGCCATTATTTGCTAAGAACCACAGTGTTTTTCCTAACACTCTTACTGATTTGTCTTAGAGGCACGAAGTTATTTCCATCACCATAAGCCCAATTGGTCAAGAGCCATGAGCTGATTTGACATAGAGCCAAAGTGTTGTCACCAGCATTGAGGTCATAGGCCGTGAGCCTATTTAGCTGAGAATCACAGGTTAGTTCCTAACACCGCAACACCGTGCCTTAAAGACCCAAAGCCATTGCACTACTTTATAGAGCTACGAAGCTAAGCCCCACTCAAGCATAGAAACTTGTGTGAACGTATAGTTAATGAACCACACTTATCATAGTGTAGTAAGTACTAGTTCACTCTTCCTCTAGTTAAGTTTGGCTATGTCGAACAAGATCAAGCATTAACCTTTTTAGGTTAAGGTCTTAACGATTTTTATCTATGGCCATTTACTCTGCCCTTATGGAGCATGTTGGTTTCCACTTCTAACCAATTCAGTCAAATTTATAGCTAATTTACTGTGGTCGACTAAATCACTATAAATTCACCACTTATTACCATAAAAAGCATCTGATAAGACATTCAAAAAAACTACATGTGCTATGTAGTTAATTTAGGAAAAATAATATATATATATATATATATATATATATATATATTAGTGTGTCAGCGGTATTTTATGTTCTGTGTGGAGATGGAAGTATCTGACACTACGACTGCCCTTAGTCGCACTACGCTTGACCTACCATCCTTAGATCAAAAGGGTACCATTATAATGTTGTATATGCTGCTCTGTGGTGTTTTTTCTTTAATGTATGGGTTTGCATTTTTGCATCATGTGTCTGTAGCATTATGTAAGATCACCTAATTGGGTAGCCTTTGGTTATGCTCCATCACAACCTCATTTTCTTTAATTATCTGCGTTATATTTGTCAACAATGTATGCTAATTATTTCTATAAGGTTTATATGTATGTATTGCATGTTATACATATTGACTATTGTGTTGCATTTTAGAGTTAACCTCTAAAGCACTTGATTTGCATACCACACTTGTTTTTTTTGCATGTGACTTGCCTCGTTTAGGTATGTCCATGTCTCATTTCGTATAGGCCTAAGTTTGTGTGTCACTATAACTAATAGTGGAACTCGTGTAAAACCCTAGAATTGACCTATGGTAATAATATAAAAATGTGCATCATCTACAAGCTTGTTTATACGAACAATACAAATTATCATTTTTTCACAAAATCTTATATGATCACTCAAAGGATGTGGGTAAAATAAAACAAATCATTTATTTGATAAGTATTAGTTTGTTCGAATGCTTGGGATAGGGTCAGACTTGGCGACCCTATCAAGATTCTAGTGGCATGCCCTTTAGCCACACTACACGATTTTCACTAAATGTTGAATAAACAACACTTGGTCTAGGGTTAGGGTGTTGTAGTTAGATTTTTGAAATGCACAACATGCTTGTATTTTCCTTATCTTTATATGGTGGAGTGATAAATATATATATATTAATAAAATAAACATTTAATTAATAATTAATATTAACATATTATTGATATTAAATTAAAATAGAATACAATTAAATATATAATTAAATAAAATTAATTAAAATTTATTTAAATAATATATTACATATATGATACTAGCAATTATGAATTTAATATCGAATAATTAACAAATTATTTATTAAATAATAAAAGAATTTATTCGTGAACACCAATAAAGCATCATTTATTTAACCATCATTACTTAAAAAAATTCACATTTATTTATTTACTAGTTTAAATGAACATAGATTGAATTTTTATTGATTTGAACTGTAAGTTATTCATCTAGTGTATTGGTTTATTTACAACTTTAATTATCGAGAAAATATTTAAGTATGTTATCAGTGTGGTGGGATCCACATCCAGACATAATAAAATCGGTTGTTTATAAGTTATATATAATCATTTTCTTATTTAAATCCCCTATAAATTATTGTTTATATCCTATAATTAAATTCCATAGATGGTTAAAATTTCCAAACGGTGCCGTCTGGCGGCTAACCATAAATAAGCATCTTCAGGATCAGAATGTGCTGTACTTCGTTTTTCTTCTCTTGACTCTTTACTGGTGACGAGAAATGACCATCATCTTCTAAGGGGACGGTAACAGGGATTGCTCGAGCCTGCTTGCTCGAGAAGATCGAAGAACTTTCTTTTCTTCTTCTCAAGCTTCTCAGCGACTCTCTTGCATCCCGACCAAGCTTCAAGAACCCTCGTTTACGGTTTCCGACGTTACTCCGGCTAACTCTTCATCACTCTGCTTGGGAGCTCTTTTGCAGTTCGTGATTCCTTGGCGTTTCTCCCAGTTAAAATTCATTCGTTTTGTTCTCTAAAAGAGCAGGTTTTTATAGTTTTTACACCAGGACGATGGCTTAGGTGATTTCTGCAATGGATGTGGGGAGGAAGCTGCTACTTGGGACGGTTTGGTGCGAAGGATCTTTCTTTTCTAGGTGTGCATTAGTTTATGATTCTGTGAGATATGAATCTATTTTTATTTTTTCCCCCTTATTTCCTTAGCTGAAATCCATGTTGGTGACTCTGAATATGCTGATGCAGGGGAAGATAGTACGCATTTGCGGATGGATCATCAGTCGGCTCAAGGAGGAACGTGGGTGAAGAATGCTTATGTGGAAGGATTCATCGCTATGGATTGCGGCGCTGGAAGCCCCATATCGGAGGATCTGCTCAACTTGTCTGGAGTATTGAATTTTGACGGGTTTAATGAGCCTTCAAGTCCTTTATTTTCTGACATGCTTTTCTCCTCTTTTAATTACTCGTCTTTGCATCCTATGTTTGGGAATTCTGCAACTTTGATTTCTCCACGTGGCTTGGAGCAACCTAGGGATTCAGTTTTAGATGGTGAGGGGACCTCTGGTGATGGAGATCCTAGACTCAGAGAAAAGTTGGCAGCTAAAAGTCCTGTTTTGCAGTCAGAGTTTTCACCGAATTCTGCTGAGGAGGGTGACCTTGATTCGTTAGAGAAAGACCTGAAAAGGACTTCAACCGTTATTCTCAAGTCAATTGGGAATTTTACTTTCTCTGACAGGATGGTTAAGGCGCTATCCTTGCTAAAGCTTTTTTCCTCAGGCGGGGGTACCCTTGCTCAAGTATGGGTCCCTGTTAAGCAAGGTCATAATTATATTTTGAGTACGTGTGAGCAGCCATTTCTGCTGGATCATGTTCTTGCAGGATATCGTGAAGTTTCTAGGTTTTTCACTTTCTCTGCAAAAGAAACTCCTGGCATGTTTCCTGGACTCCCTGGCCGTGTATTCATCTCAGGGCTGCCTGAGTGGACCTCAAATATCCACTACTACAACAAGTTTGAATACTTGAGGGTAGAGCATGCCATTAGCCATCAAGTCCGTGGATCACTTGCAGTGCCAGTTTTTGATCTCAATCAATCCAAGTGTTGTGCAGTTCTTGAACTTGTCACAATGAAAGAGAAGTCAAATTTTGATACTGAGATGGAGAATGTTTGTCGAGCGTTGCAGGTGCTTAGCGATTTTATCTATTTGATCTGAAATTGTTGGACATCTTTCATTTTCTGAAGTAACTTGTGGTACTGTGTGCCCCTTGTTCCTGAAATTTTTATCCCTTTGATTGCACATGATTTTTAACTTTTGAGCCCATTTTTGTGATATTGTTAGACAAGCATGCAATTTTTCTGATTGTTGATATATTTTCTTTTATAATTCAATTCTTGATAGAATTTTCTTATTACCATATTGTTAGAATTTTTCTGATTATTGAATACTTGCTAGCTACTGTGCTGCGATTGGTTATCTTCTTGCATCCATCTATTTCGATAAAACATTATCCACCTTTTAAGCATGACATTCTATATTTTAGTTATGATATGCATTTTTGTCTATTAAGGAATGATAAGCATGTACCATGGACACATTAGTAAAATTCTAAAATTTGTATTTGCCCAATTATTTGTAGGCTGTGGATTTAGTGACGACCAAAGCATGTGCTCATCTCCAGGTAATGAATGGATGCATTTTTATTTGGGGCTGTTCGGTAACAGCTTTAGTAAATCTTATGAATCCGGAGTTTCTAATCCTGCCAACACCAGGATTTAGTAAATCCGAGATTTAAGACAAAACTGTGAGGAGAAAAGGAACTAGATTTACTAAATTCAGGATTTAAGTTCTGCCTTGCACTTTTTTATGTCCGGCAGATTTTAGTTAAATCCCAAATAAATCTTTTACCAGACTGCCCCATAGTGTTTGGTTTCATGAATTGGTAAGATGATTGAGTTACAAGTGCATTTCTCTTTCTAATATACAGAATCTTACAAAGGGGCAGAAATCTGCACTTTCAGAGATTTTAGATGTTCTAAGAAAAGTTTGCCATACACATATGTTACCTTTGGCTCTCACATGGATGCCCATGGCATGTGATAATGGAACGATTGATGATTCCGTTGCTTGTAGGCAATATATAAAGGAAGCATGCTTTGCATTCAGGAGTCAGCCTGTTATGTGAATGATTCACAAATGCTTGGTTTTGTGCAAGCCTGTGCTGAGCATTACCTTGCTAAAGGGCAAGGAATTGTGGGAAAAGCGCTTTTATCATCTCATCCAATTTTTTCACCGGATGTTAAAGGATACGACATTGGGGACTATCCTCTTGCCCATCACACACGCAAGTTTGGTTTGCAGGCTGCTGTTGCAATCAGGTTAAGGAGCAACTACACTGGAGATGATGATTTTGTGTTAGAGTTCTTTCTTCCTGTAAATTGCAAAGGAAGTATGGAGCAGCAGGACTTGTTGAAAGAGCTTTCAGTCACTATGCGGGGAATTTGCAAGAGTTTGAGGGTGGTTTTAGATACTAAAGTAAATAGGCCTGATTTCTGTGAAGTTGACACTGAAAATTTTAAAGTGAGAAGCTCTCTGTCTTCTGAATTTCCTGGCAGATATCCTCATCCTATGACTGAGAGAAACATAGAGGTAGATGATGAACATTCCCAAGATCAAAATATGGAGTATAATGAGCAGGTTCTATTCTTATCCTTAGTTCTGTATTCTATGATAATTTTATATAATCTAGATGCCTGAGCAAGTTTTATTCATTTTTTTCACTATATGTAATGCTTCCTGAAAGCATTTAGAAAGAAGGCTTCAATCAATAAAAAAATAAAGAAGAATCACGCTCTTGTGTTTTGTTTTGTCAATAGTCTTCAATATATCTAAAAAGCTTGCGCCTGCTCCCAGCTGGCTACCCTGTCTCCATCAACCTTCTTTCTTGACGCGGGCATCCCAGATGGCTCGAAGCAAGAATGCCTGAGACCGGGAGAACTGGCTCAATTGGCCAACAGTTCAGGCATTTCCAGCACCATTGGGGTTCAATTTACTTTATTTAGGCTATTTTTTGAGTTGTTTTGCATGAGAACATATAAACATGTGGTTAGAACCCAGTTTGAGTTTTCAGTTTTTTTTCTTTTATGATGAATTTTTTTTTTGCTGGAGTGCTGTAAACATTGTTTCTCTCAGTGGGCGGGTGGCGTGTATGTTACTTGATTAAGTCAAGGTGATGAACTCTCCATGACGTCAAAAGACCTCTTACACCTTCAATCACCCCTATTGGCTTTCTTTATATGGATAGCAGCTGGCTGAGCTGGATTCTCAGTATCCGATGCTAATTCCCCTTTGTTTCTCACTCACCCTATAATCTCCTTACTCCTTTATTCGAATACTATACTCTGTGTGGGAAGTCTCGATCAGTGTTATTTGATATCTTAGCCATAAAAACTCTAAATATTTAGAGATTCATTTTTCTCTTTTCCAACACCTGAATTCAGATAACCTAATTCATCTACCCAAGCAATACACTTTCTTAACCCTAACTATCTCCATTTTTAACCCTAATGGAATGTTAGTGAGATTGATGATGTAACTTGTTTTGTTATGTGAAACATATATTTTAAGTCAATAGTTTGTTGTGGGGATATTGCGAGCATAAACTTTATTAAGTTTGCCTCATTTTAAAATTAAAATTTTTTTGTTCTTCTTTGAATCAAAATTGTTTCTAGTTGAGTTGACTCAAATTAAAATTATTTGAATCCGATTTGACTTTGGATTGATTTTAGGTTATCACAATTATTTCTTGTTTAAATTTGCAAGATACTATAATTAATGCTCTAATTTCCTTTTATAGCCTGGTATGAATTTGTTCTTTGCTTTGTGGAGAGACCATTTATGTGACTTAAACTTCTAACCTCTAGATTATTATAGTGAAAATCACTGTAGATATTTAATATTTTATATTTACTTTGTTTTATATATTACATAAAATTATAATCGACAATGACTTGAAACTAGATTGTTATGTGTTTCATTCCATCTTTTGTGCTAAATTTAGATAAGTCTAGGGGATTCTCTAATAGGAAATTTACGACGATTCTTGAATAAGATTCAAATTTAGATAAATTAAAATTAGGATAGTCCATAAATTGTTGAATTGGCAATGATAATCCCATATATTAGTTAGGTGGCATGAAGCAAATAAGGAAGGCGGCAGACATGACTACACTAGTCCAGGTAGATATGTAGGAGGTGCGATTATTGGAATTTTGATTTTTTCACTCTCAAACTAATTGTGGATGTTATCCATCTAAGTTGCATGTCAATTTTTGAATTGTTACTTATTTTAACTCTTTGGTGAGAATTCTGCTTAGTTTCTCATCCATTGTGACAAAAGACAAGAGAGTATATATCGACCACTACTTAAGCTTCACTTTTATAATGCCTATTAGCTTCAATTTATTTAGTTTCTTCATATTGTATGGAATTATATTTAATATTAAAGGCTAACTTGCTGTTAACAATATAGCATCGCATGAGATTTTCATTCAACCATTAAATTTTTCAAGCTAATTTTTACTCATAGCATTTCTAGTTCAGCTTGTACTATCACAACAACGACAACAACAAATCCTTAATCCACAATGTGAGGTCGGCTACATGAATCATATTTCTCCATTGCGTCCGATTTTGTGTCATATTTTCATTTAATTCTAATAGATTAAGATCATTTTTTATATAGTAAGCCAAAGAGTGCTTTCTAATAATCATGTAATGACTTTTTTTTCATATATATATATATATATATATATATATATATATATATATATAAAACTGCCATTGTCGGTCTCACGTTAGGTAGTCGACAGCCAGCATAAAATTTGTCGAAAAAATCATGTCTAAAAAAAGTATGCTTGTCGAATAAGGAAGTGAAAAATGGTCTTTCATGGTAGCAAGGATTAGTTTTCTATAATCAATGCATATTCACCACCCTGTAACTTGTCTTACTGGTATTATTTCATTCTTTTCATTCACAGTCACAATAACTCCTTAGTACACAATGAATAGTGACTAACCCATGCACTCGTCCGAAATAAGGTAGATAATTCCAAGCATCCAACCACTTTAGGATTTCTTTATTTACAACTTATTTCATGATAGGATTTAATATCTTGTGAGGATCGAATCCTAGTTTTGCAGCTTATCTTCCATAAGGATTCTATGCATATAAATTGAATGATCGATTCCTTTAATATCAGCTTATCATCCATCAAAGACTTTCTTATATTTCTTCAAAATTTCAAGCAAACTCTTCTTCTCTTTCAGTTAATTGAGAGGAAATTATAACTGAAAAGTTGAGGAATCACCTAAAAAGGTATACTTTAAATGATTAGGAAGCATCTTTAAATCAAGTTCGGAGATTTTTCAATCGATGGACTAAAAGATTCATCTTTTTCAATCATGTCCAACATTTCAAAATTTTTATGAACTTAATTTAAATCTTCCTCATGAAAATCTTCGTAATCTTGTAATTCATCTTCGCTTGTGTTCCAATTCTTTACTTTCGCATTTCTCTTCATAATTTGACTTGAAATGACATTCACTCAAATATTCGATAACATCCATCCTATAACATTCATCATCTTTACCTCTTGCGATGATATTTCATTAACTTTGAAATATTAAATGTAATAGTTTGATCATTAACTCGCATCGTCAATTACCCTTTTTGCACATCTATCATCGCTCTGCTTGTGGCTAAGAAAGGTCTCCCTAAAATTATGGGTATCTCTTTAACTTCCATCATATCCAACACATTGAAATCAACAAGAAAAATAAATTGATCCACTTTCACCAAAACATCTTTTATAACTCCTTTAGAATATGTGATCGAACGATCTGCTAATTGTAGAGTTACAGTAGTAGGGGTTATTTCTTCTAATCCCAGTCTTTTGAATATTGATAATGACATAAGGTTAATGCTTGCACCCAAATCACATAAAGGCTTTCCAAAAAATCTGTCTCCAATTGCACATGATATTGTGAAACTTCCAGGATCTTTAAGCTTTTTAGGAAGTTTTTTTTGAATTATAGTGCTATACTATTCACTAAGTTCAACAGTCTCATTTTCTTCAAACTTCCTCTTTCTGTTGAGAATATCCTTCATAAATTTCACATAGCTTGGCATTTTTTCTAAGGCTTCAGCAAATGGAATATTGATTGTAAGCTTCTTAAATATCTCCAAGAATTTTTAAACTTGCTTATCCAATTTTTGTTGTCGAAGTCTTTGAGGAAATGGAGGTGGTGGCTTTTCTAAATCAACCTTAGGTGGCGAAATAGGTCTTTCCAAACCTTTCGGAGCGTCTTCTTTTGGTTTTTTAATCTCTTCTTTCTCTACTTCAGTCTCTTTTTGAACTCTACCTTCCAACTCTCTTCGACTTCTCAACTGAATAGCTTATACGTGCTCTTTAGTCTTGTCTCTTGGATTTACTTTAATATTACTAGTAAGCGTTCCTTGAGATCTATTACTTAGTAAATTGGCAATCTGTCCCAATTGATTCTCAATATTTCTGATTCTAGCTCCTTAAATTTGTAATTGATTTCTGATTTGTAACACCACTTCTTCAATATACAACTTCTTCTCCTTAAATTGTAAAGTATTGTTAAAACTTGGAGGATAGGTTGGTCTATAATTATTATTCCCTTGGTTGTTTCAATCTACCAATGAGTTTGGATGGTTTTTCCAACCTGGGTTATAATAATTGGAATATGGGTTATTAGGTTTACTTATGGCATTCAAGGTTTCTGATGAAGTTTGAGAATCAACCATTTGGCCTAATGAATTTTCTTCAATCATGGAAGTTGGCTAAGAAAAATTCATTCCAAATTGGTCAATCTTCCTTAAAATAGCAATAACTTGATTTGCTAGAATAGCAAAAGCATCATTTTCATGAATGTTGGCTACCTTCTTAAGATTTAACCTTTCAAAAGGCCATTGAAAATTATTAATAACTATTTCTTCAATTAAAGTATAAGCATCCGCAAACTATTTAGACATCAATGAACAACCAACAGAAGCATCAATAATAGATCTAAGAGATCCAACTAATCCATTGTAAAATGTCTAAATTATTAACAAATTTGGTATTGAATGATGTTGACACTTTCTCAAGAGATGTTTAAAACATTCCCATCCTTCATATATAGATTCCCTTCAAACTGACAAAAGGATGTAATATCATTTCTAAGCTTCGCAGTCTTCGATGGTGGAAAATATTTAGCAAGGAATTTTTGTGCTAAATCACCCCAAGTTCTGATAGATCCAGGTGCTAAACCAAATCTTAGCTTTATCCCTCAGTGAAAAAGAAAAAAGTCTTAGTCTAATAGCATCGTTCGAAATACCATCGTATTTAAAAGTAGCGTACAATTCTAGAAAATTGGCAAGATGTAAATTAGGATCTTTAGTTGGTGCTCCTCCAAACTGATTATTAGATACTATCTGGATAATACTAGGTTTAAGTACAAATGAATTAGCAGCTACAACAGGGTGTTAAATACTACCATGAAGTTCATTCACTGTAGAGTTGGCATAATCTCTTAAAGGTCAAAATTCTTAATAGATTTCAATATTTTGATGATCTTGATTTGCCATTTCTTGAATATTTTTATCTTTTTCTGTATTTTTAATTTTTTTTATTTTTCTGATAGTTCTCTCTAATTCAGAATTGTAAGGCACAAGTCCCTCAGAACCTGAACTACGCATACACAATTAACAAAATAAAATAAAACACACTAACAAAAATAATGAAAAGTAAAAACTTAATTTTTCATAAATTTCTTTAAATTATATTTTAATTAATTTCCCGACAACTGATGCCAAAAACTTGATCCCAAATTATTTATGCTTACAATTTAGATATGAAATTACACTTAAATTATTTTTAATATGGGATACTACACAAGTATACGTATCGTTTATCAAGTAATATAAGACTTTTTATTAAGCCCTGAGATATCGAACCCACAGGGAAAGATATAAAATTTTAAAGAAATAAGAAAAATAAAATTTTACTTTTTAAAATGATTTTGTAAAGTATGTTTTAAGATAAAAAGTTTTTTACAATTTGTTTTTGTTATGTTCTGAATAAAAAGTAAATCAAACAACTAAAGTTAACACAACTATAAAATAGTATGAAAGCAAATGTGAATAAAATATATTTTTCCTCTTTCAATGAATCAGTAATAATAATGTAATTTCATTGCGGAAGTATCTAAGTGTGTTGTGCCAAGTAGAAGCAGTTATATTCTTTACCCTTACTTGGTTCTATAAAGAACATTGGTTAATTCAAGTTTTGAAATCATGTTGATGGGTTAGGCGAGGAAGGTACTAGCTCTCACTCTAGAGTCCCTCTATTCCCTCCACCTGAGGCCGACATCACATAACAATATTTAAAACATCAAACTAAATTAGGGGGCTTTAGCCGGTCACTCTAAAGGCCTTTAATTTTACTCCCCATTAAAAATATATTTTCCTATTTATTTGCACCCAACCATATGTACTACAAATCTCACCAATACAATTGCATGTGATTCTTTCCAATTGTTGATTGAGAAAATACCGCATTGGTTCTTACGTGTTCTCACAACAAATTTTAACATCTTAATCGTCAAATCGTAGGAAAATGAAGTGCAAGGTAGTGAATCATCACAACTTCTTCCAACTTTGAAATCCTACACTTCACACAACTTTCTTCCATAATTTAATTACTTCATCATTTAAAAGGAAAAAGATAAAGAAAACAACTCAGAGTTTATGGAGAAAACACAATCACAACTTGATTTGAAAGTAGAAATTATAGTGAAAACACAACAAGTCTTACTTTAAAACCAAATGTAAAACAAGATAAACACTTATCTGAAAATCCTCTCCACAAGACTCTCAAGTTCTTTCGAAACTTTGCTTTCCCTTTACAATATATAATAGAGGTTGGTGCCCAACTCCGTTGACTCTGAACCTCTATTCCACTCTTAATAAAAACTAGATACAATAGATAATAAAAGCGGTGAAGTGGAAATGTGTGTTCTCAATAAAACTCTAACATAAACTTTACTCTTAATACTAATCACACCCTCCGACAACAACCCTTTTTCTGATCTTCAAATCTTCTTTTTGAAATTTTCCAAAATTTACCTTGGTGTCTTTTCAAATTATGTCCAGATTCAATGTATCCACCAAAGAATGCATATCTTCATTAAAATCGCCGCCCAAAAGAAGTTAAGGATGTTACCATCAAAAGTTACTTCAAACACCACTTGAAAATGACACCAATTTTGATTTAATTTGTATATTTTAACTGCCACGCCTATGCGTCAAGGGTCTGGTGCTTAGCCGCCACAGGTCAAATTTTTCTCCAAATTTGATCCTCTTTCTCTCCTTTCATCATAATCAGTCATTTTAATCATACCTACAAGAAAAACACAAATATATCTTCCATTAAAGTGCAATATCATCAAAAATAGGTATTAAAATGTATTTAAAAACACTATATATTTTAGGTGTATCAATAGCCTTAATTTGCTATTTGTTTTGATCTTTTGGATTGATCTTAACATTACTTAGGAAGAATTCTCGAAGGTCTATTTTTAAGCGCAAGTGAAAATAAGTCCTAATTGATTTTCAATATTCTTAATCGCAACACCTTGAGTTTGTAATTGATTACCCATATTTAAAATTAATTCTTCGATAGATAACTTCTTTTTCTTAAATTATGGGTTACTTATTAAAACTCGAAGGATAAGTAGGTCTAAAGTTTGTGTTTCCTTGGTTGTTCAAATTTCCTACTAGATTCATAGAGTTGTTTCCCCATTGCAGGTTAACATCATTGTTATTATTTCAGTTAAAAATTGAATGATTCTTCCAACCAAGATTATAATAATTCAAATAAGAATTGTTGGGTCTTTTATTTATAGCATTTAAGGTTTCATAGGGCGTTTGGGATTCTATTATCTGTCCAAATGAATTTTCCTCTTACACTTGGGGTGTTTGAGAATAATTTATTCCTTATTGACTACTTTATTTGAAAGGGCAGCAATTTGAGTGACTATCATAGTTATATCATTAGATTCATGAATACTAGCTACTCTCCTAGGATTTACCCATTCAGAGGGCCATTGAAAATTGTTAGTAGCCATTTCTTCTATTAACAAAATGCTTCATCGAAAGTTTTTGACATTAATGATCCACCAGCAGTAGCATCTATAATTCATCTCAGAGATCCCACTAATCCATTATATAATGTTTGAATTATTAACCAATCTAGTAAAGCATGATGTGGGAACTTCCTAAGAAGATCTTTAAATCTTTCCCAAGCTTCATATATTGATTCCCCTTCAAACTGACCAAAAGATGTAATATCATTTCTTAGCTTCACAGTTTTTTATGGAGGGAAATATTTTGACAGAAATTATTGTGAAATTTCTCCCCAAGTTCTAATAAATCCAGGTGTTAATGAATTTAACCACACCTTAGCTTTATCCCTTAATGAAAATAGAAAAAGTCAAAGTGTGACAGCATCATTTGAGACTCCATCATATTTAAAAGTAGCCCACAGTTTTAGAAAACTAGTGAGATGTAAATTATGATCTTCGTTCGATGTTCCTTCAAATTGATTATTTTGTACCATTTGTATAATAAGTAGGTTTAAGCTTAAATGAATTAGTAGGAACATCAGGATTTTGGATAGTTAAGTGAATTTCATCTACTGTTGAGTTATCATAATCTCTTAAACATCTTGGTATATTTTGATCGTTCGTCATTTTATGATGATTTTCAGATTTTTTTATTATTTTTGAATTTTTCTAGCAGTACGCTCTAATTCTGAATCGTAAGACACTAAACCTATGGATCCAATCCCACACATATAAAATCACACAAAATACACTAAAAAGTAAATAAGCACACACAAAATTGCAAAATATAAAGTAAATGTTTTTAAATACTATAATTTTAAGAGTTACCATTTTATAACATCCACGGCAACAACGCTAAAAACTTAACTCAACCTACTAGTGTCGAATGCACTGCCTCTAAGGTTAATATTCAAAGGATAGTTTCAGTTCAGTTTCACAATAAGATCAATTTAATGATGAGGCAGTCACTCGCATACTCAAGTATACATATCGTTCAAGTAATACAGGGCTCTAGTGGAGTTCTGTTTATCGATCCCACGAGGAAAGTAAGAACTTTATCAAAATATAGCCAAGATTTGAAATATAATACTCAATTCACAATGCAAGTGCAAGTACTATTAAAGTTGCAAGTGCAAAGATAGCTACGACTAAGTTAACTATAATTACTTTCTAAATTTCTAAGCAGGATTAACTAACACACATTAAATTTTGTATTGAAAGGTTATAATATGGAAAAGTATCTTTCCTCTTGTAATGAGTCTGTGATGAGTGATTGATATAGATTGATAATAAATTTGTATTGTTCCAAATAGGAGTAATTATATTCTTTACCCTCATCAGAGTACCCCCTCTTTCAAGTATGAAAATAACATTGGCAAATCCTAGGCTTAGTTACTAAATATGAGGTTAGGGTGGGAGGATATTGGCTCTCACTTCGAGTTCCCACTTCACTTCACCTAAAGGCTAACCCTCGCTTTAGTTACCAAACTTTAGGACCAAATCGAGCATTTCAGACTCGTCACTCTAAAATCTCCAATTCGATGCCCATCAGACCATATTTCCCAATTTATTTGCACTCAATTCCAATGAACTACGCAACTCATTCGTGGACATTAAATGGATTCTCCACTATTGTTGTAGAACACTTAGTCCTTTCAGATTGAATGTTTTACAACATGTTTTAACAATTCAATTGGCCAGATTGAAAAGTAAATGAAGTTTAAAGTGAAAAACCATCACAATTTCTTAACATTTTTATGGCACATCAAATCTACATCAACATTTCACCACATCACATTGCAAGAAGAAAGACAAAGAAATCTACTCAAAATTCATGAGGAAGATAAAACAAAACATGGATTTTATATATAAAATGAAAGTCATACAAACTATAAAAGTAAGTACAACTTATCTCAATATCTTTCCCAAGCAAATCCCTTTAAGTTCCTTTGAGCCCTTTAATTCTTAACTCTCTGTGGTTGGGTGACCAGTCCTAGGGAGACTTGTAAGAGAAAAGAAGAGATTCAAAGGAACTTCAAGGGTTTGGTGGAGAGGAACTTGAGATAAGTTTTTATCTTTGTACTTCATTTGGCTTTAATTGAGAGTTCTTGTGTTTCTACTTGATTTCGACTTTTAAAATTACTTATTATTGCATTTTCTCCATGGATTCTGAGTAGTTTCTTTAACTTAATCCTTAAAATGAAAAGTAATTAAGTTTTTTATGGAAGTTGTGGAATTATTGATCTTTAATGTTGGAATAAGTTTTGTCAATTTAATCCTTGCAATTCATTTACTTCTTGATTTAGCTAATTAAGATGTCAACATTTGTTGTGAGAACTTGTAAGATCCTTGTAGGTATTTTCTCGATCAATAGTTGGTAGGAATCACATGAGATTGTATGGTTGAGAAAGTAATTCATATAATTTTGTGCAAATGAAAAGGGAAATATACTTTGATAGGTGTAAAATTAGAGGACTTTAAGGTGACAGACTAAAGCCTCATAATTTGGTTTATTATTTCAAGTTTTGATGCTAGATGTTAGCCTCCAGGTGGAGGGAAAGGAGGGAACTCTAGAGTGAGAGCTAATATCTTCCCTACCTAACCTGTCTTCAAAACTATTCAAACTTTAAACTAGCCAATGTTCTTTATAGCAACTCTAGTAAGGTTAACGAATAATATTACTCCTATTTAGCACAACACATTTTGAATACTTCAACAACGTAACTCATGTACTTATTACTTATTCATGATAAGGAAAAAAGATATTTTCATTTATACCTCTCTAAATCTTACAAAAATCTTATTATAATTAGTTAATTGTTCACTTTATTTCATAATATAAGAAAATACCAAAAAGAATCACATTTTCAAGTTTTTCTAGTATTCGAAACTCGTTTAAGTCGGTGACTTTTTTTAAATAGATTTCATGATCAAATTCCTTATAATTTTTAAATATCAAAAAATTTCCTATGGGATCGATATTTCGGAGCTTAATAAAAAATTTTTATATTACTTGATAACGATACGTATACATGCGCAGAATCCTTAAATTAAGTAAAAATATAAAACATATTACCACAAGTATAATTATCATCAGGGTTCAAGTCTTTGGCACCGTTACCGCGGAAATTTTCTTTTAATTGGATTTGAATTGAAAAGAAAAATTAAAAGAAACTTTCAAAAAAATAAAATTTCTATTTTAGAAAGTCTTATTTAAACCTTATTTATTTACTTGTGTTGAATTTTATTTTCATTGTTGTGTTGTAATAGTTTATGCGAAGTTTAGGTTCTGAAAGACTTGTGCCCTACAATTCGAATTAGAAAGAACTATTAGAAAAATTAAAAAATTTAAAATACTAAAAAAATTAAAAAATTTCAAGAAATGACAAATCAAAATAATCAAAATGCTAAAATTCATCAAGAATTTAGACCCTTAAGAGATTAAACAAACCCTACAGTGGATGAACTTCATGATAGTATTCAAAATCCTACTGTAGCTGCTGATTCATTTGAACTTAAATCAACTATTATCCAAATGATATCAAATAATCAATTTGGTGGAGTACCAACTGAAGAACAAAATTTACATCTTATCATTTTTTTAGAATTGTGTGCTGCATTTAAAAATGATGGTGTTTTTGGTGATGCTATTAGACTTAGGCTTTTCCATTCTCACTTAGAGATAAGGTTAAGAAATGGTTGAATTCGTTAGCTCCTGGATCTATCAGAACTTGGGGTGATTTTTCATAGAAATTCCTTGCTAAATATTTTCCACCATAAAAAACTGTGAAACTTAGAAATGATATTACATCTTTTTGTCAGTTTTAAGAGAAATCTATTTATGAAGCTTGGAACGATTTAAAAAACTCCTAAGAAAGTGTCCACACCATGTTGTGCCAGATTGGTTAATTATTCAAAATTTTTATATTGGATTAGCTTGATCTCTTAGATCTATTATCAATGCCGTTGTTGGTGGTTCATTGATGTCAAAACTATTTCATGAAGCTTATGCTTTAATTGAAGAAATGACTACTAATAATTTTCAATGACCTTCTGAAGCGACTTTTTTATATGAAAGAATTTATGAAACCAGATTTATATATTTATAATGATTTTGTAAAGTCACAATTTTAAACGCAAGCATACGTATTGCTCAAGTAATACAGGGCTCTAGTGGAGTCCCGTTTATCGATCCCACAGGGAAGCGAGGTAAGAGGTCCTTTGTCAAATTCTAGTTCACTACTATTAGAATTTAGTTTGGAAGGTCGATATAAGTGGTTTTTTAACAACTACTCTTAAAGGTAAATCTTAATTTTAAAAAAACTAATAACTACTTCTAAAGGAAAATATTAATACTAAAGATAACCCTTTCTGGATAAATTGGTTTTGAGAATTTTGAGATAATAAAACTACTATTCTCAAGTAATGAATTGGATAATGCAAAGAAATGAGATGCATTAATTATTGTATGTGCCAAATAGGAAAAATCCTATTCTTTACCCTATTCCAAGTTCATAAAGAACATCGGCTAATCCTAGGTTTAGTCTCTAAATCTGTGGTTAGGCTGGGAGGTCCCTTCGCCTGAAGGCTAACTCTCGCTTTAGTTTCCAAACACTAGGACTAAATTGGGGATTTTAGTCTGTCATCCTAAAATCTCCAATTCTACTCCCATCAAAGTATATTTCCCTATTTATTTGCACTCAACCCCCATGAACTTCACCATCCATGGATTTTGAATGTGGTTCCACTTTGTTGAGAATTACATTGCCCTCTCGGATCATAGCACAATTACAATGAATTTTAACACTACAAAGAGCTCTTTTTGTAATGTAAATGAAGTGCAAGTAAAAACCATCACATTTATAATTAAAATTCTTTTAGCAAGAATCACAATATCCCAAACATGAATCCTAGTCATTGGAAAAAAAAGTAGAAAGAAAACAATGACATAATCTTCTTATGCCACTATTTCCAAAGAAGAATAAAGAGTAAGAGAAAGACATCACAAAGCACGAGGAAAACACAACGAAAAACTTTATTTTTAAGCAAATCCACATAATAAGCGTTTACAAAATCATAAGATAATGAAGAAAAAAATACTTAGATTTTTTACCTTGAAAGAAAAAAGATCTCTCCCACAAAGTCTCCCGCTGATCCATGCAATGCTAGTACCAACCCTTACAAATTCTCTCAATATACCCTCACCAATCTCTCCAAAAAGGTAGAAATCTATATTTCTACTCCTATTCTAAGATCTCTAAACATTATCCACGTTTTTCCTAACATCTACCTCCCTTTTTTGGCTTTAAATTTGTTTTAAAATAGTGTAGGGACAAATTTCCCAAGAGGTGCTTGAAAAAACCTTCTAAAAAGCGTCCAAATTGGACTTATATGGCCAATAAGAGCTTCTGGCTCGGTCCGGTGCTGTCTGGGCGTTGTCACTATTTTCCATTGACTTTTTGTGCTTTCTAGATGCTGGCACGGTCCGACACTGGATAGGGCGTCGTCCGGCGCCCAACTTTGCGCAGCTCCACCGTTTTGCTTCGTTTGACTCCGTTTTAGCTCTGATTCGCTCCATTTCAGTTGCGTTGCTTTCCTAACAAATATCCTTACAAAATAAATATAAAAATAATCTTTCTTTAAAGTGTAATATCATTCAAAAGTATGTAAGAAGTGTAAAAGAGATTAATAAAAGAAAGACTTATCAAAATGTGTCATGCCAAAATTTGTTTTTTTGCCCGTTTTTGCTCCAAATTGCACCATTTTTGTTTTCTTTTCTCCAAAAGCCATTTCTTGTACCTAAAATAAAAAAAATACAAAATACCTTCCTTTATTGTGTAATATCATCAAAATTAGGTATGAAATAGACATTAAAAAACTATTAAATTTTCAGTGGATCAAGATCCCCCAAACTTAATTATTACTTATCCTCAAGTAATTTAGTTAATACATAAAATAATGATCCACTAAAATGAAATTTATTTCTAAAATACCATGATTTTGACTTAGATAAATACAATAGTAAAATTTTCAAAAAGATCTTTGAATAATTCAAGTAAATTTTGTAGGTATAGGGCTATCAAGTCATCAAGTCTAAGAGTTCTAGTCTTCTATTCATTTCAAAAATGATTGTAGATTGTTATATTAAGATACTTAAAAGGATTACATGACAAGAAGTTTATGAGAACACTACTAGTAAAGATACTAATCCATACATATAAGTTCAGGAAAGTAATTAAGTTCTTCCCTTTAGGTAGATCCAAGTGAAGCCAATTTTTTATTAGGCATCTCCTCAAGCTTCTCCTCACTTTTTCTTTTCACTTTTATTTTTCTTTTCTTTATTTTTTTCTTTTTTTAGGGATCATTTTCAATCCCATTTTTTCACTTTTTTTTCTTTTATTTTTTTTATGTGAGGATTACTATATCTGGATAGCCTTTAATAATTTTGAACTTCATCCTTCTCACCCTAAATTTGAAAATTACCACAATCCTTTACCTCAGGAATTTCTTTAGCTTATTATTGATTCATCATAGAGTCCCAATCCATTCCTTTCACATAAAGTTTTAAGATTCTTAATATTTCAAACATACAGTTTTTCTTACTTTGAATAGCTGACTATAGTCCTATTCTCTTATACCAAATATCTTATCCTACAAAATTACTTTTCATTACCAAAAACTTTCATTCAAGTCCACTAAAGTACTCAAATAAAATCAAAATACAATTAATTGAAATTGAGCTCTATCACAGGAAATCATGTTAATAATTTTGATAGACTTTTAAATAAGAACAACTAATAGTTACATCTTTCTCTCCCCAAACTTAAATTTTAAAATATTTTGCAATTAATTCCATAAAATGTAGCAGGAAGAAAAAGTAAAGGTTGAATATACTTACTACTACAACATCTTATCAAATTCATATAGTAAGTCTAGCTTAAAACATGCTTGTAATAAAATTACACTAAAAGGAAGCATTCTCACTTTAAAATTTTATTTTTCTTATTACCCCCAAATTTAATTTTTAACATATATAACATTTAGTACGTAAAATATAAACAGGAAAAAAAATAGTTTAGAAATTATATCTACCACAAATGTCTATAAAAAAAATCTGCAAGTACTAATCAGGACAGAACAACATGCAGCAGAAAGTAAATCTAAACTAAGCATGCCATAGTGAAATTCACTAAATAAAAGTTTAACTAGCACAATAGGTATCAACATGATAATATAAAAATGTTTTTCAAGTCTTATATAAAATTGTAACACAAAAATAAACACACATAATAAATGAGTTCAATTCTTCAATTAACTCATCAGATCTCACTACTTACCTCCAATTTATAACGGAATCACTACACTAATAAATCAGGTAATTTTTTAAAATGATTTTATATATTATAATCCCAAAGATAAGATTATTCCTGGTATATTGGCTCCCAGGCACCAATCTCAAGCATCATCTAATCCCTTTAATTAAGCACCTCTAACAGTTATAAATCGTAGTGTAAGATCATCCTAATGTTATTCATCAAATAGGTTCGCGACTTTTACCAAATGAAAGAAAAGTTAGAGAATGAAAGTAACAAAATTGAGATGAACTGTCATTGTTCAAATTCATGATGTCTCTTGTAAAACTCAAGTCTGAGTAAGATCCGAGTTAGTGAACTAGTCAATCTAACTACTACAAGAGAACATACAAATCTAACCATAATAAGAAGTTAAGGAATCACCTCCCTCATGACACACAAAGATCAAATTAAACCACTAACAATCCAAACATCTACCAATCAATAATCAAACTGATCAATCCATAATGACACATAAAGATCAAGTCAATCCACTCTAAAGCAAACACAACACAATACTAACAATCATGACTTCCAATCATACTAAATCAGAGCACACTGATAACAATGGGTTACCTCCCATAAAGAGCTTGGTTTTAATATCGCGTGCCTGACAAATGATTCCTCCTGAATCAAAATTCCAATTAAGTAATCCTCGATCAATCACCTAATATTTTCCAAATCAAAGGATTTCTACAAGATTCTTAAATTTTAATTTTTCATTCAGCTCTTCCTTTTAAGACTGATTTATATCATTGTTCATCATATTTCTTTCTAGGTCCAATATTCTTCAATTGATTTTATGAATTTTTATAGTAATATAATCCTTAAAATTTATAAGAAATGGATCTTTATATGATAATTCAAGATCTCTTAAATTTTGGATCTCATTCTCTCTACATAGTTCATATTCTAGATCAAATTCTTCAATGTCACTCTTCTGTTTCAAGTTATCTTCTAATTCTTTCCCTTGATAATTATTAAATGATGGAGGTGGTTTTTCTATATCCATCTTCGTTGAGGAAATATGATTTTCTATTTCCTTAGGAATTTCTTCCAATGGTCTTTCAATATCCTTATCCTCTTTTCTTAACTCAATGTTCTTTTGAAATATATCCTCAAATTCTCTTTCAAGTCTTAGTTCAATATCTTTATCTTGTTAATTATTCAATTCAAGTGTTTCTTGTGATCGAGTCGAATCTAAAAATATAAAGACTCGGTAGTCCATCTTAAGTTTATTAGATGTTTCAACAGATAGAATTAAAAGTTCATTATTTTTTATAGCATCCATCATTTCACACCTCTCCTAAACATACATATAGTCTTCTTTAAATAACGTTTTCAAATCATCATGAAAGTCCATTTCGATCTCATCTGTTACCTTACTTTCAAAACTTTTTTTTGGAAATGGTCTTTATTTAGATAATCAATTTCATTTATCCAAAAATAATCATCATCTTTTCTCTTAGCTGGATCATTTTTGTTCTCTTTAAGTTTTATCTCAATGTTGCTAGGAAGTTTTCCTTAAGGTTTGTTGCTAAGTGAATTAGCAATTTGTCCAAGTTAATTCTCTATGTTTCTAATCGCAACATTTTGACTTTGCAATTGGTTTCTCATTTGCAATACCACTTATTCTATAGACATATTCTCATCCTCAAATTGTTGATTATTGTTAGAGTCCAGTGGATATGAAGGTCTATAACTTGTTTTACCCTGACTATTCTAACTTCCATTAGGATTTGCATGATTGTTTTCCCATTGTTGGTTTCCACCCTCAGTAGTATGATTCCAGTTAAAATTAGGATTGTTCTTCCAATACGGGTTGTAAAAGTTAGAATACAGGTTGTTTATGGTATTTAAAGTCTCATATAAAAAGTTGTAATCAATGATATGCCCTAATGAACTTTCCTCACTTACAGGATTCCATTGAGGCTAGTTCATTCCAAATTGGTTCAACTTCTTTGATATTGTAGCAACGTGAGATGCAAGAATTGCATTTGCATACTGTATCATGAACACTAGCTACATTTTTATGATTTACCCTTGCAGAGGGCCACTGACATTCATTTGTAGTCATTTCTTCAATTAATGAACCACCAGCAACAACATCTATAATGGACCTAAGGGATCCTACTAATCTATTATAAAAAGTTTGAATGATTAACCAATCTGGCAGTGCATGATGTGGACACTTTCTTAGAGTTCCTTAAATCTTTCCTGTGCTTCATATATTGATTCCCCTTCATACCGATAACATGAAATAATATTGTTTCTAAGTTTAGTAGTCCTCGAAGGTGGAAAATAATTAGCTAGGAATTTTTGAGTTAACTCCTCCAAATTTTTAATAGAACCATGTGCTAATGAGTATAACCACATTTTAGCATTATCCCTTCGTAAGAAAGGAAAAAGCCTTAGCTTAACAACATCGTTCGACATGTCGTTATAACGAAATGTAAGACAAAGTTCTATAAATTAGATAAGGTAAATAGGGATCTTATGAAGGAGTTCCTCCAAACCGGTCGTTGCTCGCACAAGTTGAATAAACGCCGGATTTAGTTCAAACGAGTCAGCCTTCTACGACAGGGTTTTGTATACTTGAGTGAATTACATCTATCGTAGGGTTTACATAATCCCTCAATGATTTATGATGATTTTCCAAGTTATTATTTTGAATGTTTTTCATTTCCATTCCTAGTTTTTCAAGTCCTTTCTATTTTTTGATTTTCTTCCATTTTTCTAACTCGGGACCATAAAGTACAAGTCCTACAGATCCTTTATTTTGCATACATAACACAACAAACAATACATTAATAATAAAACAAATAAAATGAAAAATATATTTTCATCAACAAAACAAATATTTTCATAAACACCTTATTTTTCACACAAACTGTTTTTTCACAATACTTTTTCATACCAAAAACACATATCATATAAAAATAATTTTACGACACTAAAGTTTTCTAATTCTAAGAAAAATTACATCAACTAAAATTCTCCTAAAATTCTTACCGAAGCTTCCCCGGTAATGGCGCAAAAAAATTGATGTGACTTTTTTATATGCAAGAATTTATGAACCCAGATTTATATATTTATAATGATTTTTTAAAGTCACAATTTCAAACACAAGTATATGTATCGCTCAAGTAATACAGGGCTCTAGTGGAGTCCCGTTTATCGATCCCACAGGGAAGCGAGGTAAGAGGTCCTTAGTCAAATTCTAGTCTACTACTATTAGACTTTAGTTTGGAAGGTCAATATAAGTGATTTTTTAAGAACTACTCTTAAAGGTAAATCTTAATTTTAAAATAACTAATAACTACTCCTAACAAAAAATGTTAATACTAAAGATAACCCTTTCTAGATAAATTGGTTTTAAGAATTTTAAGATAATAAAAACTACTTTTCTCGAGTAATGAATTGGATAATGTAAAGGAATGAGATGCAATAAATATCGTATGTTCCAAATAGAAACAATCCTATTCTTTACCCTCTTCCGAGTGCATAAAGAACATCGAGCTAATCCTAGGTTTAGTCACTAAATCCGTGGTTAGCCGAGAGGATACCGGCTCTCACTCCAGAGCTCCTACTTCCCTTCGCCCGAAGGCTAACTCTTGCTTTAGTTTCCAAACACTAGGACCAAATCGAGGATTTTAGTCCGTCACCCTAAAAACTCCAATTCTATGCCCATCAAAGTATATTTTCCTATTTATTCGCACTCAACCCCCATGAACTTCACCATCCGTGGAATTTGAATGTGGTTCCACTTTGTTGAGAATTACACCGCCCTCTCGTATCATAGCGCAATTACAATGAATTTTAACACTACAACGAGCTCTTTTTGTAATGTACATGAAATGCAAGTAAATACCATCACATTTATAATTAAACTTCTTTTAGCAAGCATCCAAATATCCTAAACATGAATCCTACTCATTGGAAAAGAAAAGTAGAAAGAAAACAATGGCATAATCTTCACATGCTACTATTTCCAAAGAAGAAGAAAGAGTAAGAGAAAGACATCAGAACACACGAAGAAAACACAACAAAAAACTTCATTTCAAAGCAAATTCACATAATAAGTGTTTACAAAATTATAAGATAATGAATAACATAATACTTAGTTTTTTCACCTTGAAAGAAATAAGAAGTTCTCTCCCACAAAGTCTCTCGCTAATTATTGTAATGCTAGTACCAACCCTTAAAAATTCTCTCAAAATCCCCAGACCAATCTCTCCAAATATGTAGAAATCTATATTTCTACTCATATTCTAAGATCTCTAAACATTATCCACATTTTTCCTAACATCTACCTCCCTTTTAGGCTTCAAATTCGCTTTAAAATAGTTAGGGATGAATTTCCCAAGAGGTGCTAGAAGAAACCTTCCAAAAAGCATCTAGATTCAACGTAGATGACCAATAACCGCTTCTGGAATGGTTCAGCGCTGTCTGACACTATTTTCTATTGGATTTTCATGGTTTCTAGATATTTGCATGGTTCGGTGCTAAATAGGGCGTCGTCCGGCACCCTACTCTGTGCAGCTCCACCGTTTTGCTTCGTTTGGCTTCGTTTCAGCTTCGATTCACTCCATTTTAGTTGTGTTGCGTTCATAATAGATACCACTACAAAATAAGCATAAAAATAACCTTTATTTAAAGTGTAATCTCATTCAAAAATATACAAGAAGTGTAAAAAAGATTAAGTAAAGAAAGACTTATCAAAATGTACCAAGCCAAAATTTACTTTTTTTGCTCGTTTTTGCTTCAAATTGCACCATTTTTGTTTCATTTTCTCCAAAAGCCATTTCTTGTACCTAAAACAAAAAAACATACAAAATACCTTCCTTTATAGTGCAATATCATCAAAAATAGGTATGAAATAGACATTAAAAAGCTATCAAATTTTTAGTGGAACATCTTATGAAAGGGTGCATCCTAAAAATGTAACCAATATTCATGAATCTGAAGATTTTGCATTGTTAGCAAATCAAGTTGCTATAGTTTCAAGGAAGATAGACCAATTTGTAATGAATCTTTCTGAACCAATTCCAATGATTGAAGTGAATTCATTAGGCCAAATGGTAGATTCTCAAATATCAATAGAGACTTTAAATGCTTTGAAAAATAAGTTAAATAACCCATATTCAAACTACTAAAATCCAGGTTGGAAAAATCATCCTAACTTTAATTGGAATAACAATTCAGTTGGTATTAATCATCAATAGGGGAACAACCAAGTAAACCCATTGGGGAACTGGAACAACCAAGGTAATAATAATTATAGACCTACTTATTCTCCGAGTTTTAACAATAACCCATAATTTAAGGATTATAAGGTGTCTATAGATGAAGTGGTGTTACAAATGAGAAATCAGTTACAAAGTCAAGGAGTTGCGATTACAAAATTGAGATTCAGTTGAGGCAAATTGTAAATTCATTAAGTAAAAGAACCCAAGGAACACTTCCTTGTAATACAGAAGTAAATCAAAAAGACAAGAATAAAGAGTAAATAAAGGTTGTTCAACTTAGAAGTGCAAGAGAGTTGGAAGGTAGAACTAAAAAAACAGATTGAAGTAGAGAGAGAAGAAATTGAAAAACCTAAAGAAGATTCTCTAAAATGTTTTGAGAGACATATTTCTCCACTTAAAATTTATTTAGAACAACCACCACCTCATCCATATCCTCAGAGACTTTGTCAAGAAAAGTTGGATAAAAAATTTTCAAAATTTCTAGAAATATTTAAAAAGTTACTATTAATATTCATTTTGCTGAAGCTTTCGAACAAACGCTAGGCTATGTGAAGTTCATGAAAGATATTCTTAACAAAAAAGGAAGTTTGAAGGTAATGAGACAGTTGCACTTAGTGAGGAGTGCAGTGTTATAATTCAGAAAAACTTCCTGAAAGCTTAAAGATCTTTGATGTTTACAATTCAATGTGTGATAAGAGACAGATTTTTGGGAAAGCTTTATGTGATTTATCTGCAAGTATTAACCTTATGCCATTATCTATATTTAATATACTAGGATTATGAGAAATATCCCCTACAACTGTAACCCTGCAATTAACAGTTCGTTCTTTAACATATCCTAACGGAGTTGTAGAAGATGTTTTGGTAAAAGTGGATCGATTTATCTTTCTTATTGATTTCATTATGTTAGATATGGAGGAAGATAAAGAGATACTATTATTTTGGGGATACCTTTTCTAGCTACAGGAAGGCAATAATAGATGTGTAAAAAGGGGAATTAACTATGTGTGCTAATGATCAAACAATTTCTTTTAATATTTTAAAATCAATGAAATACCCTGTTAAAGGTAAAGATGATGAATGCTTCTAGTTGGATGTAATGAGATATCTTAGTGAATGCTATTTCAAAAGAACTTATGAAGTGAATACCAAAATGAAAGAATTGGAGCACAAATAAGAAGAGGAATTTGAGCATTTTAATGATATTGTTGAAAAAAGTTCTGAAGTTTTGGACATGACGGAAAAAGATAAATCTTTTTGTTCATCAATTGAGAAGCCTCCTCAACTCGAATTAAACCGAAACATTTAAAATATGCCTTTTTAGGAGATTCCTCAACTTTGTCGGTTATAATTTTCTCGAACTTAAATTCAGAAGAAGAACAATGTTTATTGAAAATTTTGAAGAAATATATGAAGCCTTTGGATGTACAATTGCTGATACTAAATGAATCAGTCATTCACTTTTTATGCATAGAATATTTATGGAAGAAAACTGCACACTCAAGGCTGATCCTCAAAGGAGATAAAATCCCACTATGAAAGAAATTATTAAGAAAGAAATTTTATAGTGGTTAGATGCTTGGATTATCTATCCTATTTCAGATAGTGCATGTGTTAGTCTAATATACTGTGTTTCAAAGAAAGGAGGAGTGACTATAATTATTAATGAAAAAAATGAACTAATACCTACAAGAAAAGTTACAGAGTCGAGGAATATGCATTCATTATAGAAAAATTAAACCTCGCTACGAGGAAAGATCATTTTCTATTACCCTTTCTGGATCAAATGTTGGATAGACTAGTTGTGCATAAATACTTTTATTTTCTGGATGGATATACTGGTTATCACCAAATACAAATTGTTCTAGAGGATCAAGAGAAAACAACATTTACCAATCTTTATGATACATTTACTTTTAGAAGAATACCATTTGGTTTATGTAATGCCCCTACTACATTTCAAAGATGTATGATGGCTATTTTCTGTGAGTTAATTGAAAAAGGAATTGAAGTTTTTATGGATAATTTTTTGGTGTTTGGAACTTCATTTGAATCATGTTTATAACATTTATCACGAGTTCTTAAACGCTGTGAAGAAACAAATTTAGTCATTAATTGGGAAAATGTTAGTTTATGGTAGTAGGAGGAATTGTTTTGGGACATAAAATTTTAGAGAAAGTTATGGAGGTAGATTATGCAAAAATTCAAGTGATTGCTAATTTACCTCACCCAACTAATGTGAGGGAAATTAGGAGTTTTTTAGGACATGCTAGATTCTACAAGCGATATATTAAAAATTTCTTAAAAATTGCTAAGCCACGATGCCATTTATTAGAAAAAGTTGTGATTTTTAATTTTGATAATGATCGTCAAAAAGCTTTCGAGATTTTAAAAGAAAAATTAGTCACCGTACCCAGCTTATCGTTTTACCGCATTGGAAAAAAACCATTCGAATTAATGTGTGATGCAAGTGATTATACTATTGGAGCCGCTTTTGGGACAAAAATATGATATAATTTTTGAAGCAATTTACTATGCTAATAAAACTCTTAATGAAGCTCAAATTAATTATACCACAACTGAGAAAGAGTTATTAGTAATAGTATTTGTCTTTGATAACTTCAGATCATACTTAATTGGAACCAAATGTGTGGTGCATACAAATAATTCTGTTATTAAGTATTTAATGAAAAAGAAGGATGCAAAACCAAGGCTGATAAGATGGAATCTTCTTTTGTAGGAATTTGATTTTGAAATAAGAGATGAAAGGAAGCTGATAATCAAATCGTCGATCATCTATCCAAGCTTGATTCTTACAAATCATTGTGTTCTGAAAAAGAAATTAATGAACATTTTCCATATGAAAAATTATTCAATATTAATGAATGGCGTGTTCTAAGTTATGCAGACATAATGAACTTTATTGTTAGTAACATTTTCCCTTGTGGTCTGACACACCAACAAAAGAGAAAATTTATATCTGAAGCTAAGACTTATTTTTTGGTACGAGCCATTTCTATATAAACAGGGGAATGATTTAATTATTCAAAGAATGTGCCTTTAGAAGAAACTTTTGAAATTATCCAAAAATGCCATGATTCTAATTTTGGGGGACATTTTAGTGTCGATAAAATAACATACAAAATTTTACAATCTGGATTTTGTTGGCCTACTAACTTTAAAGATGTTAATGCTTATATTAAAAATTGTGATCATTGTTAACTTTTAGGTAATATTTCTAGAAGAAATGAGAAGCCCCTTTATTATATTTTGGAAGTTCAAATATTTGACGTTTCGGGATTAGATTTCATGGGACCATTTAAACCATCTTTTTGAAATTTATATATATTGTTAGTAGTTGACTATGTGTTTAAATGAATAGAAGCTGTTACTTTTCCTTTGCTCAAAGTGTTGCAAGATTTTTAAAAATGAATATATTTCATAGAGTTGGAATGCCAAGAGTGATCATAACTGATGGGAGAAGTCATTTCAAAAACACGACGATAGAGAAATTATTTAAAGATATATTGTATCAATCTTCAAATTTCTACCGCTTATCATCCTTAAACAAGCTGGCTCAGTCGAAGTTTCCAATCGAGAAATTAAAAAAGTTTTAGGAAAAATCTATGTATCCAACAAAAATGGATTGGTCGACTCAAACTTAATTATGCTTTGTGAGCTTATAGGACTTCTTCGTAACTCCTATAGGAATGTCTCCATTCAGTTTATTTTATGGAAAAGCTTGTCATTTACCAGTGAAACTTGAGTATAAAGCTTATTAGGCTATTAAGGAATTTAATTATAAATTGAAGAATGTTGGTAAAAAGAGATTATTGCAATTAAATGCGTTAAGGATTGAGTCTTATGAGAATGCTAAGATTTATAAAGATAAGATGAAAAAATGGAATGATCGAAGATTCTTATTAAAAATTTTGAGCAAGGGCAGTAACTTTTGCTTTGAAATGCAGGATTGAGATTATTTTCAGGCAAACTTAAGTCCGTATGGATGGGGCCATTTATCGTGATAAAAGTTTATCCCTATGGAGTCGTGGATATGAAAGATACTAAAACCCTAAAAAATTTCAAAGTGAAAGGTCATAGAGTGAAAACCTATTTCTTAAGGGATCAAACTAAATTGGATAATTTTTTGATGTTGGGTAACCCAAAATAAGCACCGGGTACATCAGGCTGATGACGTAAAACCAAACATTTTATGAGAGGCAACCCATAGTTATCGACATATTCTTTGTTTTTAATGCTATGTGGTTGTGTTTGTTTTAGAGAATTGTGGTAGTATTTTGAATATGTTGTGATAATTTTATGACTTTAATTAATGTCTTAGTTGTGTTAGAATGAGTATTTGGACGTTAAACGGATCTCGTGATAAAATAAGCACTCGCGATTAAGCACTTAAATTTGGCGATTAAGCGCGAGAGTTAAAAAAATGTGCCTAAATAATGTTAGAGAATAATTAAACATGGTAAAGTGGAGTTGAATGTTATTTGGTGATTTTTAGACGTGGGAATTGGGTATAGGCTCTTATAAACTCTATAAATGGCATTAAAATGAAGAAAATATTTGCCCCTCTCCAACTTTTCATTCTAAAGTCTAAGTGAAGAGAGATCTGAGTTGTAAGAGGTCTTAATTAAGCAAAAATGTATTCTTGGGAGAATGATTTAAAGAATAAGGATGAAGCTGTCAAGAAGAAGTTTATAACTTAAAGTGTGCAAGAGTTATATAACAGATTCTTAGACGTTAATATCGAAGGAATAACGGAGAAGATTGTAAAAATTGAGGCTGATGCAGCATTCAATCGAGGCAAATATAAATGAAACTAATGCGAATTTAGATATTGGATGACAACTCAAAATGCAATTTAGTCATACAAGTTATATTGAAGAAGCCGATAAAGCGATGTATCCGACAAGCAAGTTTATCGAAGAGGATTCTATAAGAGTTCATTATCATCGTATGTTCTATCAAATCTATGTGTCAAATGGTTCGAAGGAGCAAATGAAGGCCGTAGATATGTTCCACCTAATAGAGAATGGAATTAAGTTCGAAGGTTTGTATTTGTTTGCATGTTTTTTATGTTGTTTGTTTTAAGTGCTTAATGTGAGTTTGTCTTGTATTGTGATGAATTTAGATGCTATCTCATCCAAAACTTTTTGGAATAGAGATTAGATATATAAAGTGAGTTTGTACTTATTGAATATGTGAATGAAAGTGTTTTGTTTGTGTGAAAATTTCATTTTATTATTACTTTGATGGTTTGTGTTGAACCTATTCATGCCGCTTTAGGAAGTTTACAATAGAGCTAACCTCCATTTAAAATTTTATGATTTAGTTTCCATTTTGCTACCATGTACTTTCTTTCTATTGTGGTTATGATATTATGATATTTTGTGTAATTTGCTTTTATGTTAGCCTCCACTGCATAGAAGTCTTTTGAATTTGATATATGTTAAAATCAAAATAAAATTTGATCATTTTTACTCGTGTATTTTTAAAATTTTTGTACTTGCATACTTAGGATATGAAAATTTTTGAAAGCATAATGTTTTAATTTTTCATTCGTGTATAATATATATGATCTACTAAAATGTTTAATCTTATTAAAAATTTAAGTTCGGGGGATGAAAAATCTATTTTCAAAACTTGAAATTTATTTGTTCTTAATTGTACTATAAATAAATTTGATTTTGATTTAAAAAATAATTATGTGTTTGAAGTTATATTAGAGTAATAGAATTTTGAATATAGAAATGTGTAAGAGAATTTGGTTAAAACTTTATAGTAATGAAGAAAAATTTCAAGTTAAAAATTTTATTAGAGAAGAGATGTTAATATGGTGTATATATTGTATTTTTGAAAAAATAGAAGAACTTTTATTTTTAATACTTAAATTTCTTTTATTAAAAGTAATTTTTTAAAACTATTATTATATTTTTCAAGTAAAGAATATATATCGGACTTTTTCTTTAGGAAAGAAAGAGTGGAATTCAAAATCATTTAAGACCGATCCAGATATAGTAATCCTCACTAAAAAAAGAAAGAAAGAAAAAGAAGAAAAGAAAAAGTATAGTATATAAAAAATGGGACGAGAAGCTTAAGGATTAGTGCCTAATCAAAAATTAGTTCTACATCTAATCTTTTTAATGAATAAAATTTGAAAAACTCCTAAGCTTAAGGATATAATATAGTGAGTATAATTATTTTTAATGAAAATTTTAAAGTAAACAATATATAATGCCTAAAATCTATATTTGAAAAATCTACAAATATTTTTGAATTATATAGAAACATATTTTCATACTTTTTCACTTTAGAGATTTTATAAACTTTAAATTGGTCTCATTCACTAAAATTTTTTCTAAATTGGAATACTACATTTACAGAACACAATTTTAGAATATCCTAAAGAAACTTATTCACATAAGTTGCTAATATTTGTTTTAAAAGATTTTAGTGTCACCTGATGATAATTAACATTTTAAGTTTGGGGGAATTTGATATACCTATAATATATATTATTTTTGTACACATTTATATACCTATTTTTGATTATATTGCACTTTAATGGAACTTATTTGTGGGTTTTTCTTTTAGGTACAATTAAATGGACTAAATATGTCAAAGGGAGTGAAAAATGATCAAATTTGGAGCAAAAATGAAGATGGTGTTAAATTGAACTGGGGCGCCTAAGGGCCCAGATCTAGTTCCTAAACGCGAGCATACAGAGAAGGTCGGGTCTAAGCGCCAGAGGCCCCACACAGCGCAAAATAGTTACTTTGCAATTTAATTAATTTTTTATGAATTTTGAAGGGTTTTTTGAGGTAACCTTTGGTAAAAACGTGGGTAACTAATCAAGGGCACCAAAAGAAATTCAAAATTCACTTGATGCATACTTTGGGAAGATTCATTGGATATGGATACATTTTGACGAGACACCAAGTCACCTTTTAGGAAAATATAAAAGGAAGGACTTAAAGAGATTGAAAAAAGAGGAGGAAGTAAGTTGTAATAGTGTGTTTAGAGAGTAGTTATAGTAAGAAGTTTTAGGATTATTACTTAGGGTTTCTTCACACTTATCTCATTCTTAGTGAAAGGGAAGGTGATTAGAGATTTCTAAGTAAAAATTCTTTATTTTAGAGAGATTTAAACCCTCTAGGGTTGGGCAACCAGTCCTAGGGAGACTTGTAAGAGAAAGGAAGAGATTCAATGGAACTTCAAGAGTTTGGTGGAGAGGAACTTGAGATAAGTTTTTATCTTCGTACGTCATTCGGTGTTAATTCGAGACTTCTGTGTTTCTACATGATTTCTACTTTTTTAAAATTACTAGTTGTTGTGTTGTCTCCATGGATTTTGAGTAGTCATCTTTTCTTTTTCCTTAAAATGAAAAGTAATTAAGTGTTAGATGGAAGTCGTGGAAGTATTGATCTTTAATGTTGGAATAAGTTGTGTTGATTCAATCCTCGCACTTCATTTACTTCTCGATTTAACCAATTAAGATGCTAACATTTGTTGTGAGAACATGTAAGATCCTTGTAGGTATTTTCTTAATCAACAATTGGTAGGAATCAAATGAGATTGTATGGATGAGAAAGTAATTTATATAATTTTGTGCAAATAAATAGGGAAATATACTTTGATGGTTTTAGAATTAAAGGACTTTAGGTGAAAGACTAAAGACCCATAATTTGGATTATTGTTTTAGGTTTTGATGGGAGATGTTAGCCCTAAGGTGGAGGGAAAGGAGGGAACTCTAGAGTGAGAGCTAGTATCTTCCCTACCTATTCCGTCTTTAAAACTATTCAAACTTTAAACTAGACAATGTTCTTTATAACATCTCTAGTAAGGGTAAAGAATAATATTGCTCTTATTTAGCACAAAACATTTTGAATACTTCTACAACAGAACTCATGTACTTTTTACTTATTCATGATAAGGAAAACAATATTTTCGTTTATTTAAATCTTACAAAATTCTCATTATAATTATTTAATTGTTCACTTTATTTCAAAATATAAGAAATACCAAAAAAATGCATTTTTAAGTTTTTATGTTATCTGAAACTGTTTAAGTGTCTTTTTCTAAATAGATTTTGTGATCAAATTCCTTATAATTTTTAAATATCCAAAAATTTCCCGTGGGATCGATATTTCAGGGCTTAATCAGAAAGTAATATATTACTTCGATGATGATATGTATACTTGCGTAGAACCACTTAAATTAAATATAAATATAAATCATATTACCATAAGTATAAATATCACCAGTGGATCAATGCCTCAATTTATTCAATTTATAGTTGTCAAGGTGAAATCAAGATACAATGTCATCTTTATAAGACCTCTCCAATCAATTTTTGGAGTTGTGGTTTCTATGTCATTTTTAGTGCCATTTTTGACACTTTAAGTGGTCAATACATTAAAACTCAAGTTTTTATTGGGCTCATGCATGAGCAGCTAGCTACCTGTATTAAATTATAGAGGAGCAATGCAACATCGCTACCCCAATGTTGATTTTGTGGATCTGCATGGAATATGTTGATTCTTGGAAAGTTTCAAAGACTTAATGGAACCGTGACCTTTAGTTTATGGGCAACACAATATCTCATTAAACCATTTAAAATGATGGATGACATTCCAACATCTCAAAGACCAAGTGCCCTAGCACTTAGTCGGTCACCTCATTAAAATTATATATTATGATCATTTGGCATCGGTGTAAGATTTATGATTAACAACTGAGTGTCACGACACCATACTCGACATAATGGTGATGAAATTTCTATATATAGGTGGTCACACCATATGTTCGATACATCAAAACCTCTTTATGATCGAAAGTTTGTCTCTTATTTCTCCTTCCTCGCACATTCCTACCTTAGAAATGTCATCATGATATCAAACCCACGTAATGAGGCCAAGAACTGTTTCGAGCTTTTATCCAAGATACGATGAGAGAATAGAGAAATGAAAGTACAAATTTTGAGATTCATTCAATGCGAGCAGGTCACCGAACCTAGAGGGGACTCAACGTGAATGCATAACTTGCTCGTATCATAGTGTCTCACCACACCCCTCTCTCCCAACACCTCCATACACTATAGAAGGATGTTGCAACACTTAATCAAAAGGTAGAGGTTATCCAAAAAATAGATGTAATCGTAGATTGACAAGACTACACCTTAAACTGGCTCAGCTGTAACAAGCGACAATAGAACTTGATTACCTAATGACATATTAATTCTTTTGAGAGAGTATATGGAGTTTCCCCACATTTTCCTAGCTTACCCAACCTCGAGGAAGGAACAAGTAGAGCAACGGGTAGTGGTGCGAAGGATGATGGCTACCTAACCCATATTTATCACATTGCACCTTTTTTTAATTATGTTTTAGAAAGTGCTTTTGATAAGGAAAATATGATTGACTGATTTTCAATGATTTTTAGACCCTAAGATGACTGATGATGAGGCATGGATGCCACCTTATCACCACTGTGGTACTTGGTAAGGCTGCATAGTGCCCAAATTATGCTCCATAGAATTTTGATGGAGGAAGGATATCAACCTAAGGCTGACCCTCAAAAGAGATTTAACCCAATAGTGAATGACGAATAATAGTATTTTAAAGTGGTTAGATGCAGACAAAACTTTGCCTATCTCAGATATTTTTGGGTCATTCTGATTCATTGTACACCCAAGAAATGGGGAGTGATGGTAGTGGATAATGAGAGGAATGAATTGATACCAACTAAAACTACCACTGGTTGAAGAATCTGCATTGCTATAAGAAGTTGAACATAGTCATTAGGAAGGACTATTTGTCACGGCCTTTTTTGGATATAATGTTGAATAGTTAGGCAGGACATTCATTCTTTTAGTCTTAAAATGGACCCAGATGAAACCACTTCACTAGTCATTGTAAAACGTTTGCCTTTAGGAGGATGCTCTTTGGACAGTGCAATGCCCCAACCACTTTCCAACATTTCATGATGTCTATTTTTTTAATCACATTAAGACTAAAATCATTATTTTTTTGTATGAATTCTCAATATTTTACCCATCTTTCGACTCATACTTGGACACTCTTGAAAATTATCGCAGAGGTGTGAGGACACCTGTTTGGTGATGAAATGCGAGAAATGCCAATTCATGGTGATCGATGGGATTGTGTCAGGTCATAAGGTTTTCGAGAGGGGTATGAAGGCAGATATGCAACGATTCAACCCTTTCTCAGGAGAGTCAACCATTTGGTAACACCAGTTATGATGTGAAATGTATTCAATGTCTATTATATTATTTGAAGATCTTACTTCTATCGGTCACTTTTTGAAAATAATTTTTTTAATTAATATTTATATAATTTTGATTTTGAAAATAGTATTTTGATTTTTCTAAATAATTGAGACCGTATAAATCTCATATATCTAATAGTTTAGATAATCAAGCACAATACCACAAGTGATGTACCATCTCGAAAGATAATTATATCACTTATTAGTATGCTCAATTATTAAACTAAGAAATTTGTGACTCTATTTTTGTATGCAAAATTTATGACAACTTATTCTTCTATCTAATATAAAGATTAGATAGGGTTTAAATTATCTCGGGTTACTAATTGTTCTAAAGGGGCGAGTCTCTATAGTTAATTACATATTAAGTAATCAAACTTAGCTAAAACAACTCGCTAATTAAGTTTGAGGTTTTGTCTTCAAGAATTTAATGTTTATTTTCTATGATTACTTGTAGGAAAATCAAAAGGGAAAAGCTTAATGTGGAACAATAATTTTTGAAACCCAAAGAAATGAAAAGTAGGAGATGTCGAAGATACCAAGAAAACCTTAGTGACATCTCAGACTATCCTATGACTTGGCTTTATGTACTTGTGGGATTAACTTTAATATTAAATTTTTGTAATCTTTCAAAGACAATCCTCAAATCATTCAAGTGTTTTTTTCCCTTTATTTACTCTCGATGACCAAATCATCCATGTAACATTCGAATTGATTACAAATGAGGTCATAAAAATTCTTGTCATGGCTCGCCAATTTGCTGCTCCAACATTCTTTAATCGGAAAGACATCATTGTATAGCTGTATATCCCAATTGGTGTTTTGAAGTCTGTAAGTGTTTCATCTTCTGGTGCAATCTTGAATTGGTTGCACCCGGATGATCCATCCATAAACGAGAAAATTGCATGAGCTGATGCACTATATACCATTAATTCATGGATTGATAATGAGAACCCATCCTTTGGGCAAGCTTTGATCAAGTCTCTGAAATCAACACAGACTTGAATCTATTCATTCTTCTTTTTGACAGACACTACATTAGCTAACCATGTTGGATATTGCTCTTCACAAACAAAGTTAGCGTCTATTAATTTCTTAACTTCAGTAGTGACTTGTTGCTCAATCGTGAGACATATTAACCTGGGAGACTATTTGACTGGGATCACAGTTGGGCCTTCTCCGAGTCTGTAAACTATAACTTCCGGTGCTAAAGTAGGCATCTCAACATAGTTTCAAGCAAAGCAGTCTGAATTATGAGAACAAGTTGACTAATTCTGTAGACTCCTAATCACTTAATAGGGAACTGATAAAAGTGGTTCTATGAAAATATTCAGTCCCTAGATTGATCTCCTTTAACTCATTGACTTTTGATTTGATTTCATCTTTAAATTCTGGTCGAGCATCCTCTATCTAAGATTCTTCAGAGTCGTTTACCATTTCAATGCAATTTTCTTCCAATTTATTAGTAACAACTAAGCAAAATTTCATGTCATTGATCAGTCCTACCGCGATGAACTCATCACCTTCTTTCGAGTTAAAAGTTTGTCATTTGTTGTTTAATAATTCCTCGAATGTGAACCAATCTCTCGATAATTGCTTTGGAACAAAACCACATTGTATAAATTTTCTTAACACAGAGTGTGTACCATTCAACAAGCAATTGTAATAATTTAGTAGAAGTGGTGTCCTCTTCTAGTTTTACTTCAACATTAGAACTAGAATAGGAAGAAACACGATGGAATTTTATTGGTTTCATGCAACACTTTGTAGTTGCTTGACCTCCAAACCTTCAAATTTATGAGAATGCATCGAGGCTAGGGTTATGACCTGTACATAGTGGTTAATTCTATCATACATCGACTGATATTAGGTTTTCTCTTCATTTTCTAAGGAGATATCGAACAAAGGCTTCCTATGGTTTGTTGTCCTCGCATTCTTATCGGCCTTTTCTTCCTCGAATCCGTCCTCCAAGTCAATGCTGATAATTGGATTCTTCCATTCAACATACTTGTTAACTCATCCTCACCCTTGTCCTCGACCTTAATCTTGGATGCTACCACAAATTTCTAAAACAAGAAAAAAAAACAACAATCAAAACAAAAACACACAGATAACTATGGGTTGCCTCCCATGAGCGCTCGGTTTTATATCGTTAGCTCGACGTACCCAGTGCATCTTCTGGGTGACCCAACATCAAAACATCATTCACTTTAGTCTGATCCCCTCAGAAATAAGGTTTCAACCTATTCCCATTCACTTTTAAAATTTTTAGGGTTCTTGGATCTTTGATATGCACAGCTCCATAGAGATAAACTTTTATCACAATAAATGAGTCCATCCACCTGGACTTAAGTTTGCCTGAAAATAAACTCAATATTGCATTATAAAGCAAAACTTGATGCCGTGGCTCAAAATGTTTAGTAAGAATCTTCCGATCATGCCACTTTTTTATCTTATCTTTATAGATCTTAGCATTCTCATAAGACTCATTCTTTATCTCTTCTAGTTCATTTAATTACAATAATCTCTTTTTACCAGCATCCTTCAAATTAAAATTAAATTTATTAATAGCCCAACAATCTTTATGCTCAAGTTCCACTGGTAAATGACAATCTTTCCCATAAATTAACCGAAATTGTGACATTCCTATAGGAATTCTATATGCAGTCCTATAAACCCACAAAGAAAAATCAAGTTTAATTGACCAATCCATTTTTGATGGATTTATAGATTTTTCCAATTTTTTTTGATTTCTCGATTAGATACTTCACCAAACTCGCTTGTCCGAGGATTATAAGCAATGAGACATACGATGATAGATAAGATATTTCTTTAATAATTTTTCAATTATCGTATTTTTGAAATGACTTCCCCCATCAGTTATGATCATTCTCGACCTTCCAAATCTACAAAATATATTTATTTTTAAGAACTTTGCAACACTTTGAGCATCACATCGAGGTAAAGCAATAACTTCTATTTATTTAGATACATAAGCTACTGCTAACTATATATATAAATTTATGATAGATGGTTTAAATAACTCAATGAAATCTAATCCCTAAACGTCAAATATTTCAAATTCCAAAATAAAATTTAGGGGTTTCTTATTTCTTCTAGTAATATCACCTACACGTTGACACCGATCACAATTTTTTATATAAGCATTAGCATTTTTAAAAATAGTATGCCAATAAAATCCAGATTGAAAGATTTTGTATGTTGTTTTATCAACACCAAAATGTCCCCCTAAATTAGACTCATGTTATTTTTGGATAATTTCAAAAGTCTCTTCTAAAGGCATACATCTTCGAATAATTAGATCCTTCCTTTGTTTATATAAGAAGGGTTGTCTAAAAAATAAGCCTTAGATTCAGATAAAAATTTCCTCTTTTGTTGGTGTGTCATCCATAAGGTAAAATATTACTAACAATAAAGTTCACAATGTCCGCATACCATGGAACACACTATTCATTAAAATTGAACAATGTTTCATCTGGAAGATGTTCATTAATTTCTTTTTCAGAACAAAGTAATTTCTCAGAGTCAAGCTGGATAGATGATCATTAATTTAATTTCCAGCTCCCTTTCTATCTACTATTTCAAAGTCAAATTCTTGTAAAAGAAGAATCCATCTTATCAGTCTTGGCTTTGCATCCTTCTTTTTCATTAAATACTTAATAGCATAATGATCAATATACACCATACATTTAGTTCCAATTAAATAAGATTCGAATTTATATAAGGCAAATACTATCGCTAATAACTCCTCGCTTGTAGTATAATTAATTTGAGCTTCATTAAGAGTTTTACAAACATAGTAAATTACTTTGAAAATTTTATCATATTTATGTTCTAAAATAGCTCCAATAGCATAATCACGTGCATCACACATTAATTCAAATGTTTTTTTTCCAATCTGGTGAAACAATAACTGGTGCAGTGATTAATTTTTCTTTTAAGAGCTCAAAAGTTTTTTGGCAATCCTTATCAAAATTAAAAATCACGTCTTTTTTGAGCAAATGGCATAGTGGCCTAGAATTTTTTTTAATCTCTAATATATCATATGTAGTATCCAACATGGCCTAAAAACCCCCTAATTTCCCTCACATTGGTTGGATGAGGTAAATTAGCGATCACTTGAATTTTAACAGGATCTACTTCCATACCTTTCTCTGAAATGTGATGTCTCAGAACAATTCCTCCTGCTACCATAAATTAGCATATTTCCCAATTAAAGACTAAATTTGTTCCTCACAGCGTTTAAGAACTTGTGATAAATGTTATAAACATGATTCAAATGAAGTTCCAAACACCAAAAAATTATCCGTAAAAACTTCAATTCATTTTTTAATTAAATCACACAAAATAGCCATCATACATCTTCGAAATATAGTAGGGGCATTACATAAACCAAAGGGCATGTTCACCTCACTTCTGTTGAGGTCTAATCTTTCTTTAGATTAGCTTAGTGTCTAGCCATTAGACTTTCTCGGTGACTATCTTAGAAGACTAAGCAATGGAACCCCGATTCTATAGAAATTCAAATCACTACTTTTTTTCACTTAGAGATTTTAAATGCTTAAAGTCTAACCTCTAAGTACTTAGGAGGATGAAACTAAGAATCAGGAAGCTCAAGAGGAGTTCCCTATAGGACGGTCAAGCCTTAGGTCTAACCCTGGGAGGTCTGGTCTGGCTGAGGCTCACACACACACTCACACCCACTTTACACTTACACTCACAACCTCAAACCCTAAACCAAACATGCCAAACTTCTTAACACTTGATCTCCTACTCTTTTGGAAACTCATGTGGGTGGTTCCTTAAGCCTTTAGCCTCAGGCTAAGGTTTGCGTTGGAACCAACACATGGAGGATCCAAAGTGGGATATCTCTTGGTCCATGGCTCAAATGGGTTTCGATTCTCACTCAACCCTAAATTTTACCAAAAATTACAATCTTTAACCCGCTTACCCCTAAACTCCACCAAATTACCAAATTGCCCATAAACCCTAATTTTTGACCAAATTCCCAAAATTTGCCCAAATAACCCAATTTTCTCCAAAAATCATTCCAAAACATTCTCCACCACTCAAAATACCCAAAATCCACCAAATTTTCCAAATTCCCAAAATACCCCCAAAATACCTAAAATGACCAAAATGCCCCTCCAAATTCAAAAAATTCTAAAAATTCCCAAAAATTCCAAAATCATCCCAAATATCTTCAAAATCAATTTAAACAACTTCGCATGACCAATTTTACCAAATTTACCCATTTTTACCAAAAGCCCCAAATTGCCCCTTTAAGCCTAAAATGCCTAAATCACCCCCCATGTCTACTCAATTGATCTCAATCTCCACCAATTTAAATTCTAAACTCAAATTCATCATGATTAATCTCACTTTAAAATCAAGTCCAAGTCCATTTGACCCAATTTCATACCCAATTTAAACCTAAATCCAAAAGCTCCAAATTTGACAAAGAGCCTAAAATTCCCTAAATTGAACCGCTTAGCCAAATCAAAATCCCCAATTTAAATTCTAAACTTATCATGACATTCCCCTAATAAAAATTGACCAGCCAATGGATCCCAATTTGAGCCTAAACCTCACCTAAATCCAACCAAAGTCAAAATCCCCAATTTTGCCCAAAATTGGCCATAAGACCAATTTCCATCAAATTGAATGCCCCAACCCTAAAATTACCACCCAATTAATGTTTAGAAATCTTCATGACATCCCCCTACACCATTGTGACCAATCTATTGAGACTTAACCACACTCTAGCCTAACCCAAACCCAAGCTACCCAAATGTCCCAAAATTGACCAAATGACTAAATAAAGCCAAATTAATCACCCAAACCAACTCAAAACCACTACAATCCTTTTCTAAAAACTTCATGAAAATCATTTACACCAAGTTTTTATAACAATTGGACCCAATCCAAGCCCAAACTCAAGTTAGCCGAACTTGAACCCACATGACCCAAAATTGAACCTATGAGCCAATGTGACCAAAACTAACCTAATTTGACCAAGCAAACCCCTCCACAACCACCAACTGAACCCTAGGAACCATCCTAGATCCACCTAGCCTAACCTATTTGGGTCATGGACCAAGGGTTCCTCAATTTAGAGGATGATCTCCCTTAAATGGCTAAATCCCCTTTTGCTCCATCCAAAACCTTCCCCACAACACTTAGTTACGATTAAGACTGACCTCTGGCTCACCTGACCCCTTGGACACCTCCCTTGTCCTTGCTGGCTAGCCTAGTCACCGGAGCACCCCAAAGCCGAGAGCCACTCACCCAAGCCAAAACCCAAATCCACCCACATAACCTGTCCAGCTCTGATTGGCCATTGCACCTGTTGGCACTCCACCTAAGCAGCTCACTGCACCCATTGCCAAGCCCTAAGATCAACTCCAGCTATGGCTATTTAAACCCCTTCCCCTCATGGCTAAAGAAAGAGAGACAAAATTGGCTTGAGGAGACTCTCCCCAATTATTCCTTGAGCTTCCCAAGACCCACTAAGTGCAAGCCCACTATGCTTAGCCATTCAAACCCACTGCCTGAGCTTAATTTACTAGAGCTCAAAATTCCCCCAAGAACAGGACACCTCTCAAAACTCCACGGAACTCAAATTAAACTTAGACACACCATCACCAGAGCAAGAGAAGAAGATACCCATAAAAGCTCCATCACAGACCCCCTACAACCTTGAATTTGATCAACACGTGAAATAGGGTCTGGTCGAACTTGGGTCTAGACATCTCACCAGAGTAAGGGACTTCATTTGTGAGCTCATTGGACCTCCCTGAAGCTTCTACAACCATCTGATTGAGGCCTCCCCTCTCAGAGCAAGGTATTGAACTTCACCTTCTTCCCGAGCCTATTTCAATCATGCACATTGAGTTGATTTCAGGCTAGGTTAACCATATAGATAGGTTTTTCTGAGTCAGATGAGTCCACATAAACAAACCCCATGCGATTTGGTCGAGTCTAGGTCGAAATATAAGGTTTTTAGTGTGGACGATCTTCGGGTTAAATCGATTGGGGATGATAGCGCAGAACCATCTGGATCACACGTGTATCCAATGAACGGCCGTGATGGAGTCGAAGAAAGCCAATGTATAAAAAGTGCCAGCCGTGTCGGCGCTAGGTCGAATTATGGCGTCTAGTTCCGTGGTGACGTGTAGTGCTTCGATGCACCGTAGGTTTGTGTGGCGCTGAGTCACTTAAGTAGGAAAATATGAATTTTCCGAATTATTTAAATTAGTTTACATTTAAAAATCCATAACTCGGTGTAGGAAAATCACAAAAATAAAATAAAAATACCTTCTTGCTCGATGAACGAGAGGGAAGAATTTAGAAATGGTTTAAAGTTCATTTGATACATGTGTGATTTTTAATTAATTAAATACATTATTTGGTATTTTAATTCTCTATTTACATAGACATTTCACCATTACATGAAATTTAGGATTTTTGTTCTCTCTGATATGAGGGATCTTCTGTGATTTTTCCAAGGTCGGGGAGGATCTCTATGAGGAGATCCCTATTTTTCAAGCTTATTATGTTTGTTTTAATAAAATAATAATAATAATTAGTATGTTCATCAGAAAAATAGAAAAATATTTTGGTAGGTTTCCTGTGACCAGAGGACCAGAGAAAAAATATAACTTTGATTTAAATCATTAAAACGCATCACAACTTTAATTAACTCATTAAAATAAAAGAAAATTAAATTAGATTAAATATAAATGAAAATAACTTGAAATTGATTCCCCACTGTCGATTAGGGTTAGAGGAAATCATATAAAAAATTTCTAAGTCTTTTGGAGTTAATTTGACCACCTAATTTGATTCTTCAAGTTAAGTGACATTTTTCACATTAAAATAATTATAATAAATAAAATATAAGTTGAAAAATTATGGAAATAGTTTTGGGAGTTCCTTATGACCAGAGGAAATTTAATAAAAATAAAATGGTAATTAAAATCGACACTTTATTTTTAAGCATATTTTTAAATTTTAAAATAATTTTATTAACAATGATTAAAAATCATAAAAATCAATAAAATATTAAAATACACAAAAATGTTATATTTGGTCTCCTGATCATTTGGGAACCATTAAAATAATTTTCCTAATTTTATAGATAAAAATATTAATTTTTCTTTTAAAGTCAAAAAATGGATTTTCCTTATTTTCTCATTAAAATAATTCTAATAAATAAAATATAAATCACAAAAATAAAAAATTTATTTCTCTGGGTTCCCCGACCTTAGAGGGATTTATGAAAAATATAAAACCCAATTTTTCATTTAAATAATATTTTATATTTAATTAATACTCCATAACTTAAAATAATTATAATAATTAAATTAAAAACCAAGAAATCATGAAATTTGTTCCAAGTGGTCTACTAGTCTACGTGAACCTCCAATAATTTTCTAAAGAATAATTTTTTTTAATTAAGTTATTGAATTATCATTGAAAATTCTCATTTTTACATGTAAATAATTATATAAATTAAATTAAAATTACAAAAATCACATTTTCTCCTCTAATGTTTTAATTGACCCAGGAGTTGGGTAATATAAAGAATTCACAGTCACTTGAGTTGATCCTAACCGGTGTCACTATAATCAACTTAAATGTTCCTCTAATAAGACATTAATACATCTTAATTTAAATATTTCTAAAACACGACACTTCTCTTTTCTCTTCATTTGACACTTCTTAAACTAAACTTGCTACAATGAGGAGCTTGGAGCATGCACAATGGGCAGCACGGCCATCTTCAACGAAAAACTCCGTAGAATGAACAACAAGCCATAGGACTTTGAGGCAGTTTGCCTAGTACAACATAAATCCTCACTTTATTCCTTTAGGCCTTTGCATAATTATGTTGTGCAAAATAAGTCCTAACTCGTCTTAGGTTTCCGAGGTTGTCATCCGGTATGACATAAATCCTCCTATCTTTCAGGCTATTCACATGATCAGTATCAAGTGAATGTAAGCCCTAAAATAATAAAATTGACAGGATTAAACACTAAATAATTTTCTCAAATTAAAGCTGAATAATAGAATAGTTTGGGAAATCACTAAGATTCTTCTTGAGCCGTGTTTTCCCCTAACTCTCTCTTTCTTTGAATTCCTATACTAACTGTTCTAAACTTGAGCCCATCACCTATTAGATTTCTTATTACCACATTACTTTGAAAAACCCAATCTTTTGGAAGTCATAAAAATAATATTTCCTGATCGTTATTAAGAGTTTTCATAGATAACTTTTGTTAACTAAGATGTAATTAACTATAGGGGCTTGCCCTTATAGGAAACTTGACCCTGGATTAATATAAACCCTATCTAGTTACTTCATACTAGTTAAAGTAAATTATCTGTCAACATAAATGGTTCGCAGATCAAACGGATATCATGAATTCTTTAGTTTGTCAGTCTAATATATCTATTCTTCGATGATAGATATATGACTTGTGGTGTAGTGCTCGATTATTTAAACTATTACATACATGAGATTGTCTTGTTTCATATTTTCAAATTAAAAAGATATTTTCCCCTTATATATATATATATATATATATATATATATATATATATATATATATGTATATATATATACACATATACAATACATAGCACCCCCTCGATCCAAGTTTTCTTTCATATTCGTAGAGGGTAATAAGCCAACAAACCGGCTAGCTTGTACTTGGTGTCGTTACCATGGAGGTTTTGGTATCACAATCTCCCCATCTGCTCTTCAATTTCGCTTCGTTGGGAACACTCGGAAAATTCTTCGCGATTTGATGATCAATCGGCTCATTTTGATGCCGCACTAGTCCAGGCTTGCTCGCAACTCACCCTTTGTTAACTTTTGGTAATATACATCATTTGTCTTATGAAGGCCTTTCCTTTTCTCACCAACCTGTTGGATGGATCATCGCACTTAGTTCGTCAGTCGAAGTTTGTCACTTTTAAGTTTTTTGTGTACATGCTGGATCTTGGTTTACACCTTTTGGTATACAGGCTTTTCTATAAGTGCTTTTTGGGATACTTAGAGTCTTTTGTTCTTTCTTTTCTGTTGTGCTGTGGAGTTGTAATTTTAGGATGGATCCCCATAGGACTCAGAATATTTCTTTCTTTTTAGATGAGGATCCTTCTCCCAACCTTTTGTACCACCTTTTAATATTAACACATAGGGAGCCATGAGTTGCTCCTTTCCAATATATATATATATATATATATATATATATATATATATATATATATATTAAATTTATTTTAAACGAGCATCGGGATATGCGACTAGTCAATCTCCGAACTTTTTGCACCGACGGGGCATTACCATAAAGACTTCTAAATGTTGTTTTCTCTTGATCCTCCTGGAGCAATTTGTATTTGGTGATAACCAAGTATATCCATCCAAAAAGCAAAAGTATTTATGCCTAGCTATGCTTATCCAACATTTGATCCGTAAAGGGTAATGGAAAATGATCTTTCCACGTGGCAAGGTTTAATTTTCTATAATCAATGCATATTTGTCATCCCGTAACTTGTCTTGTCGGTATTAGTTCATTATGTTCATTAATAATTACAGTTACTCCTCTTTTCTTAGGAACACAGCTTATTAGACTAACCCAAGCACTATCTAAAATACGATAGATAATCCCAACATCTAACCATTTTAAAATCTCTTTCTTAAAAACTTTTTCAAAATGGGATTTAATCTCCTTTGAGAATCAGCCCCGAGTTTGCGGCTTTCTTCCATCGAATTTTATACATACAAATTGAAGGATTTGTTCATTTAATATCAGCAATTGTCCATCCAAAGGCTTTTGGTGGCATCCAGAGTGTCGCGCGGTGCCGACCCATCGCCGCCGAGATTCTCTCGTGTCAATGTCAATGTCATTATTTGGAATAACCACTCGTTTATCTATCATATAGCCCTAGTCTTTAAGAGATCTTATTTCTTTGGATCATGTAAAAGATCCTTATATGTTAAGAATTTTGAAGAAAATAAGGGCAAATAAGATAGAAAATAGTAGAATAAGAAATGTCAGTAATAATCCTTACAAATGAGAATTTTAGAATGTCTTATTCTAGAAAATTTTTATATAAGGAGGATCACATGTATAATTTCGACAACCAGAGATTTTTAGGTATGATACCTATCCCGAGTCCTTAAATCTCCATAGAGCAAGCTCCATGGTTAACTACATCTTAGATAATTAAAATTGTTTAAGAAAACTTTTGATTAATTTTTAACACTTATTTTCTAAGAAATTTGAAGAACAATGAAAGAAATGTCAATGTTCAATCCTAGGGGTAATATCATTCTAAGTGTTTCGTGCTACCTTAAATGTTTGGTTTTGTCAATGTCATTTGTTATGTCGGTTTTATTTTTGTTTTATTGTTTCTCATTTTATTATCATTTTATCTAGTAGTTTGTTATTATTTGGTGACTATCCCGAAAGTTTAGATTTTGTGATTATCCAAAATGCTTAGGTTTTGTTTTGTTGTTTGTCTTGATTATGTCATTTTATTTTTGTTTTTAATGCCATTGATTTCATTTTTATTTTGTTCTTTTGTTTGTCTTGTCTTCAGAATGTTGCCTGCAAAATAGAGTTAGCACATCCTAATAACATGCAAAGTAAATCTAGAGTGGAACTTGTCTTCAACCTGAAAGAAAAACAATGTCAGAGTAATTCTTACAAAAGACATAATGTCAATTTTATTTATTGAGTAATTGATTTAGTTGGTTGAATTTTAATTTTTAGACAACCCGATCAAGATGTCCATGGCTCCGTAGTCCCGTAATCTTTGCATGCCTCGATATACTTGAGTCCGAAAGGTGTTTAAGCTAGGACCGAAAGACTCCTCGTCAATAACCGAGGATTGCATCATCCAAGAAATCTTCATTGATAAAGAATGTTGGGATTCAAGTATCATTTGGTGATCTTTGTTCATTAAGATTTTATTTAGATTTTAATGTCTTTTTAGATTTTAGGTTGGAAAATTTTAAGTTGTTTACAATTTATTAACCAATTAAAATTTTTCATATGTCATTTTGATTGATTTTTATATGTTGGTTTTGATTTGTAATTTAGATGTAAAGAAAGGAGTCAAGTTTATTTAGGTCCAATGTTTGTAAGATCTTAAAAATGTTAGATCTAGTGTCTTTTGAATCTAATGATTTCTAATGTGAATTAGACTTAAAATTTAAGATTCGATATCCTTCCAATCTAAAGGTTTTGAATTAAGTCTAGTGTAAATTAGACTTGGGAACTTAGATTTAGTGTCATTTGAATCTAATATTTTTGAGTTCAATCTAATATGAATTAAATTTAGGAATTTAGATTAAAATCTCTTTTGAATCTAAAGGTTTTCAATTATGTCTAATGTAAATTAGACTTAATGTTTAAGTCCTAATATTGGTTGAACCTAAAGAAATTTGGTGAAGTTTAAGCTTAGAGTTTTAGGTCCCGATGTCACTGGGCCTAAAAATTTGTTGGGTTTGATTCAATTTGGATTGAATGTTGAATTTAAGTTCAATGTAGGTTGAACTTTGGATTAATTCTTGGTTCAATGTGGGTTGAATCCTAAGTTAAAGATTTTGACTTAAATTCAACTTTGAGGTGATTTTTAAGTTAAAAATTTGGTTTAAATTCAATGTGATAAGGTTAAAGATTTTGACTTAAGTCCAACTTTAGGTTGATCTTAAGTTAAAGTTTTGGTTTAGGTTCAATGTGGATTCAACCTAAGTTAAGTTTGTGTTAGGTCCAATGTAAGTTGAACCTAAGTTAAGTTTGGGTTAGAATCAAGTTAGGTTGAGCCTAACTTTGGTTTAAGTTAGGTTATGGTCGGGTTTAATGTATGTTGAACCAAAAGGTTTAGTTTGAGTTAGGTTCAAGTTGAGTTGAACCTAAGTATAGGTTATGGTTAGGTTCAATGTTTGTTAAACCTAAAAGTTTAAGTTCGACCTAGGTTCAAGTTAGGTCGAACCTTATAGGTTAAGGATATGTTCAATGTATGTTGAACCTAAAAGGTTTAGTTTGACTTATGTTCAATTTTGGTTGAACCTAAGTATATGTTAAGGTTAGGTTCAATGTATGTCGAACCTGAAATGTTTAGTTCGACTTAGGTTCAAGTCAGGTTGCACCTAAGTATAAGTTAAGGTTAGATTCAATGTATGTTGAATCTAAAAGGTTTAAGTTTAAATTAGGTTCAAGTTAGGTTAAACCTAAGTGTAAGTTAAGGTTAGGTTCAATGTAGGTTGAACCTAAAAGGTTTAGTTCGACTTAGGTTCAAATTAGGTCGAACCTAAGTATATGTTAAGGTTAGGTTCAACGTATGTTGAACCTAAAAGGTTTATTTCGACTTAGGTTAAGTTTGGTCGAACCTAAGTATAGGTTAAGGTTAGGTTCAATGTATGTCGAACCTAAAGGGTTTAAGCTCGACTTAGGTTCAAGTTAGGTCGAACCTAAGTATAAGTTAAGTCGAGGTTCAATGTATGTTGAACCTAAAAGGTTTAAGTTCGAATTAGGTTCAAGTTAGGTCGAACCTAAGTATAAGTTAAGATTAGGTTCAATGTATGTTGAACCTAAAGGTCTAAATATATTTAGGTTCATGGTTGAATGAACCTAAGTATAGGTTAAGGTTAGGTTCAATGTATGTTAAACCTTAAAGGTTTAGTTTGACTTAGGTTCAAGTTGGGTTGAACTTAAGTATAAGTTAAGGTTAGGTTCAACGTATTTTGACACCTAAAAGGTTTAAGCTCGACTTAAGTTCATGTTGGGTTGAACCTAAGTATAGGTTAAGGTTAGGTTCAATGCATGTTGAACCTAAAAGTTTTAAGTTTGACAGGTTCAAGTTAGGTTGAACCTAAGTATAGGTTAAGGTTAGGTTCAATGTATGTTAAAGCTCGACTTAGGTTCAAGTCAGGTGGAACCTAAGTATAATTTAAGGTTAGTTAAACCTAACTCTGGATAAGTTTTAATCGATTAATTAGACTTAATTATTTTTAAGTCTAATTAGATTAAAGTTAATTAAACCTAATTTGGGTAAGTTTTAATTGATTAATTAGACTTAATTGTGGTTATGTCTAACAAGATTAAGGTTAATTAAACCTAATTTGGATAAGGTTTAATTGATTAATTAGACTTAATTCTTGTTAAGTCTAATTAGGTTAATGTTAATTAAACCTAATTTAGGTAAGTTTTAATTGATTAATTAGACTTAATTAATGGTTAAGTCTAATTGGATTATGGTTAATTAAACCTAATTTAGGTAAGGTTTATTTGATTAATTAGACTTAATTAATGGTTAAGTCTAATTAGACTTATTAGACTTAATTAAGGTTTATTAAATTAAACCTAAAGTGATTAAGGTTTAACTTAGTTTAATTAGGTCTAATTGTTGTCTTAGACTTAATTAGGGTTTATTAAGTTAAACCTAATAAGATTTTGGTCTAACTTGGTTTAATTAGGTTTAATTGATGTCTTAGACCTAATTAGGGTTTATTTAGTTAAACCTAATATGATTAAGGTCTAACTCGATTTAATTAGGTCTAATTGATGTCTTAGACCTAAATAAAGTTTATTAAGTTAAACCTAATATGATTAAGGTCTAACTCAATTTAATTAGGTCTAATTGATGTCTTAGACCAAATTAGGGTTTATTATTAAACCTAATATGATTAAGGTCTAACTGGGTTTAATTAGGTCTAATTAGTGTCTTAGACCTAATAAGGGTTTATTAAGCTAAACCTAATATGATTAAGGTCTAACTTAGTTTAACTAGGTCTAATTAGTGTCCTAGACCTAATTATGGTTTATTAAGGTAAACCTAATTTGATTAAGGTCAAACATGGTTTAATTAGGTCTAATTGGTGTCTTAGACCTAATTATGGTTTCTTAAGTTAAACCTAATATGATTAAGGTCTAACTTGGTTTAATTAGGTCTAATTGGTGTCTTAGACCTAATTAGGGTTTATTAAGTAAAACCTAATATGATTAAGGTCTAACTTGGTTTAATTAGGTCTAATTGGTGTCTTAGAACTTATTAGAGTTTATTAAGTTAAACCTAATATGATTAAGGTTTAATCTTGGTTGAATTAGGTCTAAAAGGTGTCTTAGACCTATTTAAAGTTTATTAAGTTAAACCTAATGTGATTAAAGTCTAACTTGGTTTAATTATGTCTAATTGGTGTCTTAGACCTAATTAGAGTTTATTAAGTTAAACCTAATTTGATTAAGGTCTAACTTGGTTTAAGCATGTCTATTCGATGTCTTAGACCTAATAAGGGTTTATTAAGTTAAACCTAATATGATTAGGGTCTAATTTGATTTAAGTAGGTCTAATCGATGTCTTAGACCTAATAGGAATTTATTAAGTTAAACCTAATATGATTAAGTCTAACTTGGTTTAATTAGGTCTAATTAGTGTCTTAGACCTAATTAGGGTTTATTAAGTTAAACCTAATATGATTAAGGTCTAACTTGGTTTAATTAGGTCTAATTGGTGTCTTAGACCTAATTAGGGTTTATTAAGTTAAACCTAATATGATTAAGGTCTAACTTGATTTAATTAGGTCTAATTGGTATCTAAGACCTAATTAGGGTTTATTTGTATTAAACCTAATTTAATTAAGGTTTAAGAAAAGTTATTAAGTTTAATTAGGATTTTAAAGGTTTAAGTTGTATTTAAACTTAACCTAACTAAGATTTAAGGATACATCTTAAATTTGAAGTGATTTAAATCTATATATTAAGATTTTGTTAACCTTAATTATCCCTTTTATGAAATATAGAAATTTTAGTGGTTTAATTTATAATTTTCAATTTTATAAAATTTACCCTAAAAGTTAAAAATGTCATTTCAACTTTTTTAGAGTTGTAAAATGCCATTTTAGGATTCAAATTTATCACCATAAAGTTTCTAAGGATTTCCAAATTTTATTTTTCAAATTCCTAATTAATGTAATTATTTTTGAAAATAATCACAAAATAGGATTGAAAATTGTATATTTCATTATGGAGACTTACCCTAGACTTGGAAAAATCACAGAATGTCCTCAAGAATGAAAGGATTAATCTGTGAAAATTTCACAATTTTTGGATTTATAAATAATTTTTTAATAATTAAATTACTCAAGAGAGTAATTAATTAATTAAAAATTAAATATAACTCACTAATGCCAAATTTTGTTTTTATAATTTTCTCCTTGCTTTATCGTATCCAGGGATATTTTTATAATATTTCTTTGATTTTTTTATGTCAAGATATGAATTTTTAAAGTTTAATAAGAATTTTTTGATTTAATTAATTCTTATTTATCTACTTATCCGACGCGACACCAGCTCAAACCTCGGAGCATCAAAATCCAACGGGTCGGCTTCGATTTGTGGGCTATTCAACACCAGCACGAGCTGCTTCCGTCGTTTTATCTATTTCGGATGGATAAAACCGTGGATCGGCTCAATTGTTGCCGTTCATTTCCAAAACATGGAAATGGATGAGAACAATTCATCTCCCTTCGTTTGGTTCTTTCTGTGAACCGTCTACAATCAGAGCACAATATCTCACTTGATTCTTCATAGATTCGAGCGAGATTTATTCCCAGAGCTTCATTTGAAAATGAAGAACATATCCATACGCTGATGTATGGATTGTGAATTGTTTTGTTTCACAAAGTATCAAAATCGAGCCTAAACTAGGTAGAATGAACCATACCTTGGCCTAAGGGGATGAACCTTCAATTAGATTGGTTCTACTGACTTCTTCTTGACCTCATAAAGCTTTTCCCAACTTCAATTTGAGGTGAAATCAGTGCCACGTATGAGTTCGATTGAGTGGCTCACTGCTTGGAAAATGAAGATGGAACAGTGTTTTAGAGCATATTGGAAGGGCCAATTTCGATTGGGCTTGTCCTCGTAGGGCTCTAGGAAGCTTTTAGAGGAGTTAATTTGAAGTTTTGAAAAACTTCATTTCAATCCCAAAAATTGTCCTGTTTCGAGTAGAGAAATTAGTGCAAACCAGTGGGTTTCGGAATTGAATCTATGGGGAATCAATTCCATAGGCTTTGAAGAGCAAATTTGGTCTAGGTTGGTTTAGGTATATAGACTCGTAGGCGTAGTGAATTTCTTATTCGAGGCTTTCAGAGTTAGCCTTTATTTATAACCATGAGGAGGCCACGAGTGAACCTAGAGCTAGCTTGGGTTCACTTGGGGAGGTGCTAAGTAATGCCATCATTGTTGAGGATAGGATTTTGGCCGAGAATTATCGTAAATGGCTATCCTAAGGTGGCATTCATAATGAGCTCTCGTTATGGTGAAGATTGGATCAAATTTATGGCTCCCTTCCATTGGGCCATCCATGAGGTGGATAGAGCTCTTAGAGTGAGCTAGATTTATCCTCTCCCATAAACTTACAAGTCATACCATCACCTTGGAACGAAGTAACACATAAACCACTCATTTCCCAATTTTATAATTTGGTCATGATGAGTTTAATCATGATGAAAAGGATGACTTAAGCTAAGCTTTCTTTCCATTGAGTAAGTGTTGAAGTGAGTGATGATTTACCAAATATTCTTCCAAGGGTTTTGATGCGACTTTTTTATATGTAAGAATTTATGACCTCGGATTTATATGTTTATAATGATTTTGTAAAGTCAGCAATTTCAAACGCAAGTATACATATCATATCAAGTAATATAGGGCTCTAATGGAGTCCCGTTTATCGATCCCATAGGGAAGCGAGATAAGAGGTTCTTAGTCAAATTCTAGTCTACAATTATCAGACTTTAGATTGGAAGGTCGATATAAGTGGTTTTTCTAACAAGTACTCCTAAAGGTAGATGATTATATATAAGAATAATAACTACTCCTAAATGCAAAAATTAAATGTAAAGATAGTAATTATATCTAAATGCAAATAATAATTCTAAATATAACCCTTTTTGGATGAATTGGTTTAGAGAATTTTGAGATACTAAAAACTAATATTCTTAAGTAATGAAATGGATAATGTGTAGAAATGAGATGCATTAAATATTGTATGTGCCAAATAGGAGCAATCCTATTCTTTAACCTTTGGTCCAGGCATAAAGAACATTGACTAATCCTATGCTTGTTTACTGAATATGTGGCTAGGCTGGGAGGATACCGGATCTGACTTCGGAGCTCCCACTTTCCCCTCGCCTGAGGTCTAACATCTCCGCCTCAGCACTTAAACAATAGGACCAAATTGAGGATTTTAGTCTGTCACTCTAAAATCTCCACTTCTACGTCCAATAATTATATTTCCCAATTTATTTGCATTCAATCCCCATGAACTTCACCATCCATGGAATTTGAATGTGGTTCATACTTATGGTCTGTTTGGGGCAGCTGCAGCTTATCCAGCTTATGCTGATAAGCAGCTTATCCTGACAAGCTGCGTATCTGCAGCTGATCCGGATAAGCTGTTTGTCTGTTTGGTTTGAGCGTTTGGAAAACAGCTGATTTGTAGCTGTTTGTGGATAAATGACTATTATGCCCCTGAAATGAATAAACTGTTAAACTGTTTGGTTTCTGGGGTTTAAAAACGGTTTATTTTGAATTAAAACATAAAAAAATAAGTTTGATATATTATTTTCTCGTATATAGCAATTTCTAATTCAATAATTACGTACAATAACCGTATTCTACATATGCACATTGTCGGATATAATTTTGCGAGCACACACTAATACGGGAGTTCAAAGAATTGCTCTATGTGAAAATTTTGATTTACAAGATTTTCATAGATGTGTTGTAAGAGAGTTGTCTTGCCCATGCCACCATGACCCACTTCAGATGGAAGAGAAAGGTTTTTGTACGGGCTAGCAATATGGGCTGGATCTTCATTTGTTGGCTTCTTCAACCACTCAATAACAAAATCCTTCTCCACGCCTGACTGATCTATGCTTGGGTGGAAGCCGAGACGACGACTGGACCTTCCGCCATGGCATGAGCTTAGGGTGGTTTTCTCGCAGCTCGTCGAGCTCCACCTTCATGCCCATCCGCCATCCGAAGCACCGATCTTGCAGGTCATCAGAGCAAGCGCTGATGATTTTATCCATGATTGGGTCAACAAAACCAGTCTGCAATGGCAGAGATCAAGGTTAAGCGGAGGAGATGGCAGAGGGTAGAGAGCAGAGGGCAGAGGGTAGGCGCGTGTGGGGATGAGGCAAAGGCCTCCTTCAGCTTCGTTCGACAGGGAGCGAGGGGGGACAGGCATGTATTTTTCTTCACCAAAACGCGGAACGCAGAGCTAGGGTCGCGATCAGCTTGTAAGAGAAAATAAGAAAAGCTAAAAAACGCAGTTTTCAAAAAAGCCCTAAAAACGTGCTAAACAAACGAGACGTCGGCGTTTTCAAAAACGCCGCCGCACTTATAACCCGGCCCAAATGGGCCCTTAGTTGTAGAAAGCATAACCCTCTCGAATCGTATGTTTTCACAACAAATTTTAACATTACAACAAATCTTAATTGCAATGTAAATGAAATGCAAGTAAAAACCATCACATTTATATGTAAAACTTCTTCTAGCATGTACCTCAACATCCTACACATGAATTTCACTCATTACAACATAAAAGTAAAATGAAAATATTGGCATAATCTTCTTATGCCACTATTTCCAAATCAGAAGAAAGGGTAAGAGAAAGACATCGCAAAGCACGAAGAAAACACAACGAAAAAATTCATTTCAAAGAAAATGCACAAAATAAGTATTTACAAAATCATAAGATAATGAAAAACATAATACTTAGCTTTTTCCCCTTGAAAGAAAGATGAAAATCTCTCCCACAAAGTCTCCCGCCAATCCATGCAATGCTAGAACATCTCCTTACAAATTCTCTCAACTTCCCCTCACCAATCTCTCCAAAAAGGTAGAAATCTACATTTCTACTCCTATTCTAAGATCTCTCAACATTCATCACATTTTTCCTATCTTCTCCTCTCCATTTTTGGCTTCAAATTTGGTTTAAAATAGAGTAGGGACGAATTTCCCAAGAGGTGCATGAAGAAACCCTCCAAAAAGCGTCCAGATTCGATGTATTTGGCCAAAAACCGCCCAATATCGCATCCAGGCCGTCTTGGGCACCGCCGATGCTGAATAGGGCGCTGCCGACGCCCTATTTTCGTACTCTCGGGCTTCTAGCACCCCAGTGCCAGTTTGGGCGCCCCGGCACCCATCCTGCGCAGCTCCACCATTTTGCTCCGTTTGACTCCGTTTCAGCTCCAATTCACCCCGTTTCAATTGCGTTGCGTTCCAAATAGATAGCCCTACATAATAAACATAAAAAAATCTTTCTTTAAAGTGTAATATCATTAAAAAATATTCAATAAGTATAAAAGAGATTAAACATAAAAAGACTTATCGAAAAGTTTCAAGCCAAAATTTGCTTTCTTGTTCGTTTTAGCTCCAAATTGCACCATTTTTGCTTCTTTTTGCTCCAATCACCATTTTTGCCTAAAATAAAAAAATACAAAATACCTTCCTTTTAAAGTGTAATATCACCAAAAATGAGTAAAATCGTATAGCAAAAAGCGTATATATTTTTGGTGCATCAGGTTTATAGAGACATGACACCTCTTTCTTCCTTCATGATGGCTTCATAAAATTTTTTTTGTTTTTTTATGAAAAATGATGTGTCATGGGTCATAATGGGTCTTATGAGTCCACAAATAACTCTACATGTGTTCATTTTAATTTTTAGAATTATTTATGGATTTTTGATGTCATATGTGATGTCAAACGTTTGAATTTAATTTTGGGTTATTTACTTATAATTCCACTTTAAATTAATTATGTAATTAATTAAAAATGTGAAAAATTATAATATTAACCCATAAATTAATCAAAATGATTTTGAAGGTTAATCATTTGATTAATTTTTATTAATTTGGTTCAAAATTAAGTATTTTGATAAAATTTGACTAAAGCTGACCATAGTTGACTGTGGTTGACCATGATTAACCGTGGTTGACCATGGTTGACCGATCTAAGTCCAGGGTTAAACTAAATGATTTAATTAACCTTGTCATGCTTAATTTAATCATGAGGTCATTAATTTTGGTAATGGGACCTAGGTTTGACAAACTTGATCAAATGATCGTGTTTAATCAATTTAATGTCGTAAATTGATCAAATGAGTGAGATTTAGCTAATTTGGTGTCTAAGTTGACTTTGTGGTAAATGGGGTTGGCATTGGATTGATGTGGTGGTCATTAGGTCATGAATTGACTATTTTAACCTAATTTGACTATTTGGTCAAAGGTTGACCAGCTTTGGTCGATGGGGTGGTCATTGGGTCGTGGATTGACCCTTTTGACCTAATTTGACCATTTCGGTCAAAAGTTGACCATTTTGGTCAATGTGGTGGCCATTGGGTCATGGATTGATCATTTTGACCTAATTTGACCATTTGGGTCAAAGGTTGACCAAGTTTGGTCAATGTGATGGTCATTGGGTTAGGTATTGACCATTTTGACCTAATTTGACAATTTGGGTCGAGGACCGACCAGCTTTGGTCAATGGGGTGGTCATTAGGTTAAGGGTTGATCATTTCGACCTAATTTGATCATTTGGGTCAAAGGTTGACCAATTTGGTCAATGTGGTGTTCATTGGGTCATGGATTGACCATTTTGATCTAATTTGACTATTTTGGTTAAAGGTTAACCAGTTTGGTTAACGTGGTGGCCATTGGATCATAGATTGACCATTTTGACCTAATTTGACCATTTGGGTCAAATGTTGACAAATTATTTCAATGTGGTGGTCATCGAGTCATGGATTGATCATTTTGACCTAATTTAACCATTTGGGTCAAGGGTCGACCAATTTGGTCAATAGGGTGGTCATTGGGTCAAAGGTTGATCATTTTGACCTAATTTGACCATTTGGGTCAAAGGTTGACCAGTTTGGTCAATAGTTGATCAGATCAAGGTTTGTCATTGCTAATTTGATAATTTTAGGATGTCATTATGATTTGAGTTTAAAAGGCTTCATTAGAGTTTTGCTCTAGACATTAGGGTTTAGTGACCATTAACAAGATTTAGGAAGTCAACATTGCGGGACTTCCTGTCTCAAATTGATTTAGAAATGATCCTCACAAAAGTGAGGTCAACAACTTTCTTATATTTCTTCAATATTTTTCGTAAACACTCTTCTTCTTCTGAAGTTAAGTTTGAGAAAATTATAACCGGCAAAGTTGAGGAATCACTTAAAAAGAAATATTTTAAATGTTTCAAAAGTAACTTTAATTCAAGTTCAAGAGGTTTCTCAATTGATGGACGAAAAGATTTGTCTTGAACAAAAATTGAATCTTCTTCAATAAAATCATTAAGATGTTCTAATTCCTCTTCTTGTTCGCGTTCCAATTCTTTTATTTCTGAATTCTCTTCATAAGTAGTTTTGAAATGACATTCCCTAATATATCTCATTACATCCATCCTAAAACATTCATCATCTTTACCTTTTGCAGGGTATTTCATTGATTTTGAATTATTAAAAGTAAATGTTTGATCATTAACACGCATAGTTAATTCCACTTTTTACACATCTATCATTGTTCTTCATGTAGCTAGGAAAGGTCTCCCCAAAATGATAGGTATCTCTTTATCTTCCTCCATATCTAACACATTGAAATCAACAGGAAAGATAAATCGATCCACTTTTACCAAAACATTTTCTATAACTCCCTTAGGATATGTTATAGAATGATCTCGCTAATCGCAGGGCTACGGTTAGTAGGGGATATTACTCTTAATTCTAGTATTTTAAATATAGATAATGACATAAGGTTATTACTTGAACCTAAATCACATAAAGCTTTCCCAAAAAATCTGACACCCATTGCACATGGAATTGTGAAGCTTCCAAAATTTTTGAGCTTTTCAGGAAGTTTTTTTCTGAATTACAACACTGCACTCACTTAGTGCAACTGTCTCATTATCTTCAAACTTCCTTTTTCTGTTAAGATATCCTTCATAAATTTCACATAACTTGGCATTTGTTCTAAAGATTCAGCAAAAGGAATATTAATTGTAAGATTCTTAAAGATTTCCAAAAATTTTAAAAATTGTTTATCTAACTCTTTTGACAAAGTTTTTGAGGAAATGGAGGTGGTGGCAGTTTTTCTAAATCAATCTTAAGTGGAGAAATAGGTCTCTCAAAACCTTTTGGAGCGTTCTCTTTAGGTTCTTCAATTTATTCTTTTTTAACTTTAATCTCTGTTTAAACTCTACCTTCCAACTCTCTTCCACTTCTAAGTTCAACAACCTTTAATTACTCTTTATTCTAGTCTTTTGGATTTACTTCTGTATTACTAGGAAGTGTTCTTTGGGTTCTATAACTTAATGAATTTGCAATTTGTCCCAAATGATTCACAATATTTCTTATAGCAACTCATTGACTTTGTAACTAATTTCCCATTTGTAACACCACTTCTTCTATGTACAACTTCGTATCCTTAAAGTGTAGATTATTATTAAAACCCTGGGGAAAAGTAGGTCTATAAATACTATTACCTTGGTTGTTCTAGTTCCTCAATGGGTTTACTTGGTTGCTCCCCGTTTCGATTAGCACCACCTGAATTGTTATTCCAATTAAAGTTAGGATGGTTTTTCCAACCTGGGTTATAGTAATTCAAATATGGGATATCGGACTTATTATTTATAGCAGCTATAGTCTCAATCGATGTTTGAGATATCTACCATTTGGTCTAATAAATTCTCTTTAATCATTGGAATTGGTTGAGAAAAATTCATTCCAAATTGGTTTATCTTCCTTGAAATTGTAGCAACTTGATTTGCTAACATGGCAAAAGCTTCAGATTCATGAATATTGGTTACCTTTTTAGGATGTACCCTTTCAGACAGCTATTGAAAATTTTAAGTAGTCATTTCTTCAATTAAAGCATAAGCTTCAGGAAATGGTTTCAACATTAATGATCCACCAGTGGGGGCATCGATAATAGATCTAAGAGATTCAGCAAATCCATTATAAAAAGTTTGAATAATTAACTAATCTGGTAAACCATGGTGTGGACAATTTCTTAGGTGTTTTTTAAATCGTTCCCAAGATCATAAATAGATTCCCCTTCAAACTGGCAAAAAGATGTAATATCATTTCTATGCTTTATAGTTTTTTATGGTGGAAAATATTTAGCAAGGATTTTCTGTGCTAAATCACCCCAAGTTATGATAGATCCATGTGCTAATGAATTCAACCATATCTTAGCCTTATCTCTAAGGGATAATGGAAAAAGCCTAATCCTAATATCAACATTAGAAACACCATCATATTTAGATGTAGCGCACATTTCTAGAAAATTGGCAAGATGTAAATTTGGATCTTCAGTTGGTGCTCCCCTAAACTGATTATTAGATATCATTTGGATCATAATAGGTTTTAAGTTCAAATGAATTAGTAGCTACAGTAGGATTTTGAATACTACCATGAAGTTAATCCACTGTAGGGTTTGCATAATCACCTAAAGGTCTTAATTCATGATGAATTTCAAGCATTTCGATTAATTTGATTTGCCATTTTGATGGCGTGTCATCACCGCATCGGAGATTTTCTATGTGTCGATGTCGATTTGGAGTCACCACTCGTTTATCTATAATATTTCTCTAATCTTCAATAAATCTTATTTCTTTAGATACCATAAAAGAATCCTTAGATAATGAGAAATTTAAGAAAATAAGGGCTAATAATAGAAAATAAGTAGAAAAAGAGATGCCGATGATAATCCCTATAAAAAATTCTAGAATGCCTTATTCTAGAAGTTTTCTATAAGGATATAAGGTTTTGATAACCAGAGATTTCTAGGTGTAATACCTATCCCGAGTCCTTAAATCTTCTATAGGAGAAAGCTCCTATAGTTAATTACATCTTAGGCAATTTATAATTGTCTAAGAAAACTTCTGATTAATGTTAATCACTTATTTTCTGAAGAGCTTTTAAGGAAGTTGTACTGACTATCAATCCTAAATGTCGTTTTGCTATATTAACTTTTATTTCGTTGTTTAGTCGTCTTTTGTTTTTCTGTTTGGTGGCTATCCTAAAAGTTTTAGTTTTGTTTTGTTTTGGTTTTGTTATTTTAATATTGTTTATTTTGTTTTGTTTTGTCTTGTTTTGTCAATATCATTGTTTTGATGTCATTGTGATTTTGTTTTGTTTTATTGTTGTTTTGTCTCATGTTCGGAATGTCGTCCCGCAAAATAGATTTAGCACATCCTATAACATGCAAAGGAAATCTAGAATGAAATTTATCTTCATCTTGTAAAGGAAAACAATGTTAGATTTAAAAGAAATAATGTCGGCTTTATTTCAACAATCATTTTGTTATATTTTTTGATAACCCGTCCAAGATGTCATTGGTTCCGTCGTCCCGAGGTCATCAGGGGCCTTAATCGACTTAGTCCCAAATGTGTTTAAACCAGGAGCGGAAGATTTCGTCAACCGGATTGCGTCGTCCGAGAAATCTTCATAGATTAAGAAAACCGGGGTTCAAGTTGCATTCGGTGATGTTTGTTCATTAAGGTTTCATTTAAGTTTTAAAGTCTTTTCCAATTTTTTTGAAAAATTTCAGGTTGTTTACAATTTTTTAAGATTTTTTATGTCATTTCATGTCAAAATCTTATGTTTTATGTCTTTTGAACCTAAAGTTTTAAATTTAATGTGCTTTGATTTTTAGATTTATTGTCGATTTAATCTAAAATTTGATTAGATTTCGAGAAATCTTGTTTGAGATTTGATTAGATCTAGGAATTTAGTTTCAATTTTATTTGAATTTAAAGATTCATATCTAATGATTTTTTTGAAAATTAGATTCAATGTCATTTGAATTTAATAAGTCTAAATTAAACTTAGATATAATCTAACACAAATTAGACTTTAGAATATTAGATTCGATGTCTTTTGAATCTAATGTTAAGTTTAATTATGTTAAACTTTAAAATAAAATCCAACCTAAGTTAGATTTTAAAATTCCGGATTCAATGTCATTTGAATCTAGAAGAAGTGTTAAGTCTAATATGGATTAGACTTTGATAAAGTCATTTGATAATCGCATTCAATGTCGTTTGAATCTAAATATCTTTGATTTGATCTTTAAAGTAATTTGATTTTTTTCTAAGAAATTTTAAATCAAAAGTTTGATTTCAGTTCGATGTAGTTTGAATTTAACCTTGGTTCAATTTTGGTTGAACCTCGAGTTAATCTTGAGTTCTTGTCTATTTAACTCGAGTTCATGTCGGCTTTGAACTTAAGTTAAAAGTATTGATTTAGATTCAATGTAAATTGAATCTAAAGTTGAGTTAACTTGAGTTCATGTCTGTCTGAACTTAAGCTATAAGTATTGATTTAGATTTAATGTAAATTGAATTTAAAGTTGAGTTAACTTAAGTTAATGTCTCGTTTTGAACTTAAGTTATAAATGT